>WOVY01012630.1:0-443134 GCA_013436015.1 Rhipicephalus annulatus
CACCCAAATACTCTAACCGCCTATTTCACACCGTATGGACTGATTCAAACATTTTTTCAGCCCCCATTAGTGACTGGAACGACTAACGTCCTGTACCGTTTGTTTGCACACTTATATTGCACAGTGTAGGTTTCTAAAAAAGCAGCTATAGTTCAACTAACAAGATTGTTTCACTTTTTTATTGTGTTTTGTCTACCATGCATGTACGTTTTGTGCGCAGTACGTATTAAATATTTAAAAAATAAATAAGTGTAAGAACATAACGTGCCACGCTAAAGGCACTAGAACATTTCAAACGTGACCCGGCGTGCGTGCGCGCCGGCGTTCGTTCGTTGCGTCACACGGGCTTTTTTTATTTCCTGTTTTTCTTTACAAGTGTTCACACAGAAACATGAATGATAAAATACACTTGGACCAATATTTGATCCGAAGTGCTCACATTAAACTTTATTCAGGTTGCACAATTCCTCTAACATTGTTAGCCAGCTGGGAGGTTCTTCTTGTTGTTTATACACTTCAGTGATATACCGCATATTTGTAATGAAGTTCTACCGGACAGGACGTATGTTCTGGTCAAAAATTCTTTAAGCCATTTGGTCTGCCAGATGCTGTGAAGGCTAATTAACATAACCATGTCGTATGGTATGCCGTGCGTCGTCATCATCGACATAGAGAAAACGAATGTCATGGCTTGTAATGGAGAGATCTTTTTTCAGTGTTCCTTGAAGGATGTCCCAATGAAAGACAGCGTCCCCAGCATGAATAAACACATGGTCTATTGTCCTCATGTGTTTTACAAGGTAAACGATTGGTTGTCCATGGTACGTCGATTCCCTTGTCCGCTAGCCACTGCTTTACGGGGAGAGTCCCGGAATGCAAATTAAAAAAGAAAGTTTTTGCCCCTGCTTTTACTTTCAATCATTTTGACCCTTTCAAAACGTCGTGTCCGGGTCCTCCATTGAACATAGATCTGTACAAAGTTGTTGGGAACAAGACATCATGGAGATCCCTTTAAAAAATTTTTTCGCTTAGCAGTGGCCAGATATTCCAGCGAAAAACGCGCTTTCAAAAACTCAAAAAAACTGTATAATTTCTCTCAAAAAACAGTCACATATCGGCACATATCACTGTTTGTAGACACAACAAAATCTGGGATGCGTGATGACAGCCTTACTTTTATCACTGTTTGCAGAAATTTGTTTCTCTTGATCGCGAAGGAAATAAACCGAAAGACAACTTGTCTATTCAATAAATTACATAAACCGAGTCCGCCATTGCTAACGGACTGGAATAAATTAGACCGGCTTGTACGTTCCCACGGCGATTTCCACACAAACACAGCGAAAATCCTGTGAAGCTTCTGCACATTGACGCGTGACATACAGATATCTTGCATGACATACCAGACCTTGGATCGCGTCACATGGGCGATGGCACGCCAGGCGCCAATCTGTCTGCCATATACTCGCAGGGCGCGCGTCGCGCTGCATTGCTTTGAACGCATGCGCGTTTGAACACGATCTAAGTCTCTCCAGCACGAATAGAGGCTGACGTGGTTCTGTCATAGTGACTTCGTCGGTGTGAAACAACGTTACTAGAGTCATTCTAGTGATGTTCAGTGTGAAATGCAGCACGCCGCATTTCGCGCTGGTTGCCGCCGTGCCGCAGCGACGGACCGCTGGTCGCGCTGGTCGCGTCTGTCCGTCAGACAATGGAGTGCTCGCATTTTGCTAACGTGGCGTGGCTGTGCCCAGCGTGCACGCCCGTCAACGTTTACGTCGGTGTATATTGGGCCTCATGATGCGCTCTGCCAACCGTTTCGCTAGCTTCACATGTACCAAACTAGGTATTACGGGACGTGAAGGACGAGGAAGGCATGTCACTGGTGTCAATACGACAATCATAATATGCGTGTCATGCGGGACTACATGCCACGCTCATATTGCGCTCGCGGCCGTTTGCTACCTCCACATATGCCAAATCTGTATCACGACACGTGAATAGACGGTGCAGGTAAATGACACGTTGCAACATAATAATCATGATATCCGTGTCATATAAAACATGACAACATGCTATGCTCATAGCTTGCTCACAGCAGTTTAACTAGTTTCACATATACCTAATTTGGGGTTACGTGATGTGAATGAACGATGAACTTCACCTTCATCGTTCATTCATGACATGTCTGAACATGATGATTACGGCATGGACGTCATGTACGGAAAAATTTATCTCCACCTGGTAACGTTTTGCTGATTTCAAAGTGATATATCGACTCGATAAAGGTTTTTTTCTAGTAAGTGTGCGCGTAATGAAAAGTTATGCCGCATTGTTTGAAGCTTGTATGCTGAAGAAAAGTGTTTCTGAAAAATGTCTCAACAGGTGTCATTTTTTAAAAAAGGCTTGGTTTGGGATTTTTTTGTCCTAAGCTAAATTAGGTAGTGTTTTATAACCTGACAATATATTAAAACATATTGTTTACAATATCTCCTGTTTATACCGTTGCTGTACCTCAAACACATTAATTTCATATTTGGCCTCAAACTTTCAGATTCCGTCGACTGTAAAGCTTATTTAAAAAAATCAATATAAAAAGAACAACATCTTCAATTTTTTTATATCTCTAAAATGTTCCTCACAAACAAAAAAAAAGAATGTGAAAAAAAAACATATTACAATATTCTATTCAAAGCGACAAAAATTATGAGCGGAATTTCCAGCTTTCCAACGTGCACTTAGGCAATAAACGCAAGAAACATTGGGCTAAAAAGTGGCCTTAAGTTCCTGAGTCATTTGAACAGGACCATACTTACATAGGAGAACCAGATTTAGCACATCGAGGAATCAATTTCTGTAAAGGCGCATTGTTGAGGCACTTCGTCAGGAATAATGCCAAATGAGCAATACATAATGACACAGTCTAAGGCAATCCTACATATTTGAAGACAACTTCATGAATTAACATGTCCCAACACCAGCATAGAACCACAGAAGAAAGAACAGTTACAATTGAAATTGCCCCTTCACATATCCCCTCTTAAGCTGAAGAATACATTGAACAAAAGTCATGGTGCGCCCAAAAGCTGCATTTTCTCCAGGTGCCTTACAGCAGTGCTTCACACTAACAAAACAAGACCATAATTTGTATCATTAGCTGAGTTTCACGAAACGCACCCGAAAGTATAGGCCTGCAACAAGTGGCAAAAAATATTCATTAAAACAATCCCAAAGTAACGAAAGGTCTTTACGTAATCTCCAATTGCATAGAGCATTTTTGACATTTTTCAGCCATATGGTCTTCTGCACCATAATTTCAGATGGGCGGCTTAATCACTCCCAAGCTTGCGGCTTTTAGGTGGGACAGTGGGGTTTCGTGCTTTGCTAGAGTTTACTAAATTATGCTCCGTTCCAATTACAGATTTTTACCGCTAACTATGGTTGAAACCCTATGATATCATAAATTACCTACAGCAGGGGCGCACATGAATTCGTTGAGTAGGCGACCAGGAAGTAAACGCTAAACCGTGTTCAGGTTAAAGAGGCGGCAGCAGCGTTAATAAATTTCAGTATTCATTATGTTTTGGTGGTTCCCCTGACGGGCCTATTCCCATTCAAGTGTGCTAAACAAAAATAGTAAAAGCAGGTGACTGTGATTGCTGCCTCATGTAACCAATTTAAGAAACTGAGATACCAATAACTTGGTGGTCTCAAGCATCTGCTTGAAAAGGAATATTGAGGTATTTCAAATGGGCGCACTTGAAACAGTCATTGCCGTTTCCCAAATCTGTTTTTTCCTCTGTAAATATGGTCCTGTTCAAACGACTCAGAAGCTCAAGCCCACTTTTTATGCACAATTTCTCATGCGTTTAGCGTGTAAGTGCATGCTCGAAAAGCTGGAGCTTCCACCTGTAATATTGTCGCTGCAAATAAAATAATGCAACGTGTTTTTAATATTTTTATCGTCCATGAGGAAACGTTTAATGAGATTTAAAGAAAAATTGAAGGTTATATTTTTTAAATAATATTTCTTCAATAGGCTTTACAGTTGACGCATTCCAAAGTTTAAGGCCATTTATAAAATTATATGTTTGATCAAACTAGAGCAACGGTATTGACAGGCATTATAGTAAATTATTTGATGTAATAGGTAACTAAGTTATGAAACACTACCTAATGCACTTTACGAGGAAAAAATATCAAATCAAGCAACTTTTAAAAATTGTCACTTGTTCAGGCATTTCTCAGAAACACTTTGCTTCAGCATACAAACTTCAAACAATGCTGCACTCTTCGATACGCGTACATTTACTAGAAAAAAATTGTCTTCATTAAGCTAGTATTCGTCTTTATACCTCTGTTGACTTTCAAAAACGACAAAGTGAAAGAGGTCTTTCTGGACAAAATAAGTTCTATACTTTTTTTTCTCCTAAGCTATGCAGTTAATCAAAAATGCAGCGCATTTTCGGGCTACTGGGTGTTATGTGAACAAATCTTAAAATAAGCAATCGACTCTGAAATGTCAACACTTCGACCTGTTTCGATCTTTCGCGGAATCACTCAGTACTAAACGAGAAGTAGCTACTACTACAAACACGGGACGTACAACCCATGGCGTAAGAAGCTTCGCCCCTGAAAATTTATGAACCATCTCTCTGAAATGAACGCTGGGGGGATGCGAAGAAGAAGAGGTGCACACTGGGCTCACCTGGCGGGTGTCGACAAGGTTGCTAGAAGAATGGTTGAGCTCGGGAAGTTCCGGAGGGTGAGGTGGGTAAAGGGAGCCGTATTTGACGCGCATCGTCGGAACTTTACCCGACGTCAGCGACTCCTTGCAAGGGGCACATACTACTAATTCGGGATGGTCCACGCGGAACTCGCGTCAAATCACTTCTGTCGCCGCCTCCAGCTGCTTGCAGACAGAACCAACGTTGAACAGGTGGTTGTAGAACCACAGATGGTTGCACGCGCGGCAACTGTGACCGAAGCTACTTTGGAGGAACGGTCGCCGGAAGCGCGCGTCCACCCCGACGATGCTGGCGGCGTCGCGGAGGGCTCTCCCCACGCGCAGACGCGGTCGATGTTGCAAAGGCGAGACGCCTACGGATGGGCCGGTGGAGCCCGGCACTTGCGGGCGGGCACTTCGACTGAAAGTGCATGGCGCTTCCGAGATGTTCCCCCCGACATTGCCGACGACGGCGACATCGAGGATTCACTGGCTTTGGCCATCCGCTGTTAGCGCTTTAGCTCGGCTCTCTTGGTTCGCGTCTGGTCGGTGTTTTAGGGGCGAAGCTCCTTATGGCGTGGCTTGTGCGTTTCTCGTAGTACGTTACCACCAGTGGCACATACCCGAAATAGGTATACATTTGACCTCCAAGGTGGGTCCGGTGAGAGATTTCTTCTGTGCGTTGTTTAACAATAAAAAATAGGGCTCAATGTACATGCCAATGGCTGCTAATGGGGAATGAGAGACAGGAGCATTCGGCTTTTAGTCAACGCGCACGCTGCGATCCCCATTAGCAGCCATTGGCATGTACATTGAGCATTCTCGGACAAGAAAGGGTTGCTACATTATAATCGCTGGGTGTAACCTTCTTAGTTTTAGAAAGGTTTAGCGAGCGTTGAGCCGCAGGGCCATGAATACAATGAACTAGTATATACCATGAAAGAATTCGAGGTGGTTAAAGGGGGGAAGCAGATACGAAGCGCAAGCCGTAATAAATTAAAAGCTGAATCCTCCCGTCTCCCATTTCCCATTAACAGCCACTGGCATGTACATTTGAGCACTATCTGACAGGAAAAGGTTGCTACATTATAATCGCTGGGCGTAACCTCCTTGGTTTTAGAAAGGTTTAGCGAGCATTGGGCCGCAGTGCCATAAATACAGTGAACTAGTATATACCATGAACTCAAGGTGTTTGAAGGTGGGAAGTACACCCGAAGCGCAAGCTGTAAGAAAGTGTGCGTGTGCCACCTCTCGTTTAGTCCTTGGAATGTCCACTGAATGGCGGTGCTTCTATATGGGGAATATATGATAAAAAGATGCGAGATGGTGGGACTTGGAGTGTTGAATAGATGGACGAACGGACACACAGACAGATGCATGGATGGACGCATGAACGGACGCAGGCGCGGGTGCATGAACCAGCAAGACAGTATTTTCAAGTATATGAAGGTGTGTCGAAGTAATAAGGAGAAATGGCTGTGCTCCTTCATACTTACGATTGGGCGAAAACCCTGCTTACGATGAAGGAATTTTATGGCGTGATTTCCTTCAGCAGAGGTTGACGGCCATAGTGGCGTTTGTTCTGTCATGTTTGTTGTGTATGGTAATATATTTATCTTGTCCCGAATTGTATTTGTACTATGCTGAATTGTAATTGTAATGTAATATATTTAACTTCTCCGAATTCCCTTCCTCATTGTGCGATGTGAAAACGCCAGGAGCACACGTTAATCAAAGGAGCGTGCGAACGTCTGTTGGTGGCTTAGGGGCCTAGCATTTTGTTTGCATTACCGGCCCTAGCTAAGCTAAGTTGCAGGCACTTGTTCTTTTGGTTACTTTGACTAGAAGCATACCAGAAATCAGAATAAAAAAATGACACATCCCACGTACAGTGGGAATCGATGATATGCGAAGCACCAATGAGAAAGGTGATGTGTCACTCTTAAAACAGTAACGTTACAAGGTGGAGGTAAACGATGCCGTACATGACTTCCATGTCATGATTATCATGTTTGGATGTGTCGTTTACCTTCGTCATCTATTCACGTCACGTGATACCAAATTGAATATATGTGGGGCTAGCAAAACGGCCACGAGCATGCTATAGGCGTGGTATAGGTTGTCATGTTCTTACATGACACGCGCTCCAGGATTATCATGTTTGCACATTTCGGCATCCATTCACGTCTCGTGACACCGAATTCGGTATATGTGGAGCTAGCAAAATTGCCGTGAGCGCATCAGGAAGGGCCCAATATACTCCTATATAGCGAAGAACGCGCGCGCACGCCGGGCACAGCGACGCTACTAGACCGAAGCGCGAGCACTCTTTTGTCTGACGCTAGGCGTCAGACAAAAGTCAAGGAGTGCTCGCGCTAGCGTCGATACGCTCAAGGTTGCGGAAGCTCGCAGAGAAATGCTTCGGATTTAATGAGACTGGCACTGCGGTTTTGTATCGATTCGATTAAATCGTTCAAATCGCGTTCAGGGAAATCGCTCAAAATAACAAGAATAATCTAATTAAAGTTGGATTTATGTTCAGCCGGCTACCTACAACATCCTCATCCTCAACATCTCTGGGTTCATGTTTCGCAAGCTAGAAATTTCACTGGATAACATGCGATTTCACGCCGTTAGTAATATTGATTATATGACTGGTCAAATGAAGTCGTAAAATAAAATAATGCCGAGGTAATTAGCGTTACGTTCTAAGGTAATGGTGCTACCATTGAGGAAGTGTATGAATGCTCAGTAGTTGGGCAGAGCAATTCCTGTGTGAAGATTACCCTAAAAAACCGTTATCAGAATAATTTTAACTGCTGGAGTTTTAAATAAAGCAACCACGATACGAATACGAAAGACGTTGCATTGAGGGACTGTGAACCAATTTCGACATGACGCCTTTCTGTACTGAACTCCCAATTCCACGGCTGTTTGTTGCTTTTCTTCCCCATGAAAATGTGACACTTGTGGCCTGTTGGCGGGATATGCGAACATGTCACAAAATATTGCATTTTCAGTCATCCACCACCTGATTAGATGTAATCTTGTGTTTTTTGCATTTGGTGTCATTTGAAAATTTACTATATTTTCTATCGTCTAACATTTAGGCCGGAAAATTGTTTAGAAAATTTACGCGCGCTCTTGGATGAAAACGATGAAAACTAGGGGCAAGGGCGCTAATCTGGACCATAAGTTTACTCAGTCTTGAACCCGCAGGCTTTATTTGGTAATGGTAGCTGAAAGGTGTTACGTTCTAAGCAGAGTTAATCAATGTTACCAGTTGCGAAACTACCCATTGGTTCAATGTAACAAGAACCGCACACGCTCTTGGCTGAAATGACGGAAGTATGTTGATCGTCCCGTCATTTGTAGAGCAGAAAACTCTTATAAACACCATACCGTATTTTTGCGCGCATAACCCGCCCCTGCATACAATCCGCACCCCCAATTTCAGCCCACCGAGAAAGAAAAAAAATCCTCGCGTATTGCCCGCACATTTGATATACAGGAAAGGCTGTACAAAAGCTACTGCTCAAGCAACATAGCACATATGTAGACAGAAAAAGCTTTATTTAGCAAGAAGAATACGCTGTCTGCAAGGCCAGTCACAATTCACTCACTGTCACTGCTCTCACTAGAGCTATCACGTGAGCCGCAGTCCTCAATATTATGCACAATGTCATCTTCGGTTCCATTTATTCTGTTTGTGATGCAGCATTTCTTGAAAGTTTTTCGCACCATCTCACCTGGAAAGGCCTTGCATGCCTCGACAATCCACTTGCAGAATAGGGCAATATCAGGCCTTCGGACTCGTCCTGTCGGCGTCAAGTCGTAGCAGCCTTCAGCCATCCACTCTGCGTAATAGCGCTTGACATGCACTTTGAAGGGCTTGTTAAGCGACACATCTAGAGGCTGCAACATTGACGTCATTCCACCGTGTGTAACAACTAAGTCGGTGCCGTTGCGTGAAAGGCGGTGCTTCACTTCCTCAGTTGTGTGGCCGCGGAACGAATCAAGAACGAGCATGGACCTCTTTGCGAGCACCGCACCGGGCCTCTTCTCCCATACCGTCTTGATCCAGTCTACGAACAAGTCACTATTTATCCACGCGTTCTCGTGTGCGCGCACCACCACACCGGCAGGCAAATGAACCTTTGGTAGAGTTTTCCTTTTCAAGATGACGTACACTCGCAGTTGCGTGCCGTCGGCGAGGGCACAAAGCAAGACTGTGATGCGCAGTTTTGTGTTCCCGCTGGTCAGCACGCTCACAAAACTGCTGCCCGTCTTCTCAATTGTTGTGTCCAACGGCATTTCAAAATAAACAGGAGTTTCATCCGCATTGCTGATTTGCGAAAAAATGTAATTGTGCTGCTTTCGCAGGCCAATTACTTACCTCTGGTACTTGAGCAGCTTCTCCTCATAAGAAGGCGGCAAGCGTTGACATATTGTAGTCTGCCGCCTGATTGAGAGCCCCTGCCGCTTCATACAGCGGTGCAGCCATCCGCGGCTCGCACGGAACTCTTGAGGTAGGCCTAGCTCCCTCGAAAGTCGCCGCGCTTCCACTTGGGCCATCATGGTCGATACGGCGTGACCCCTGCTTCTCACAGCTTCGATGAACTTTACTAGCTCCGCCTCCAGCTCAGGGTAGGCACCGGTCTTGGGGCCACAAAATGACCTACGGTCGCGGTGCGCGGCTTGTAGGCTCTCTTTCTTCTTTCTCCACAGGCGCACGCAGGACTCGCCCATATCGTGCCGTCTTCCCACTTCGCGACTTCCGAATTCCTCGGCGACGGCGTTGATCTTAAGCTTTTGCTGTGCCGTGAAGGCCTGCCGCCGTACGCTACTCATGGTGACAGAACAGATCGACTTAGGCTTGGCCAACGGGTCGAGATGTGGAGAACTAGCGGTATGAGCGAGGTAAAGAGCGCTCACACTCGCGACAACTGGACAGCACTACCCCTTCTAGTACATTGTAATAGCACGCTGGAAACAACAGAACCGAAATGCATGCCTGCTACAACGTCAAAAAGTAGTACATTGATGTACTGATAATATCTCTATAGGCACTATATTATCTCATTTGCCTTGCTGAAATAAATACTTCTTTATTTATTATGGAACTTAATTTATCTATTATGGTACTTTGTTAGACAGCACCACATTTCGGCCAGCCCTTTCCAAAAGTAAACATGGCGTCCGTGACGTAGGGACATGTGGAGGGTCACTGAGTGGCCGCGAATGTCGAAAAAATATACTTGTTGTGTGACAGTGAGATTTTACACTGAACAACCGAATTGTCTCTCCCCAAATGTTTTTCTATACGCTTCAACAATGCAAGCAAGCGAAACCAAAATCGGCCGCAAGCTGCCGTGCTACTTGCGGAACAACACGAATTTGCGGAAACCGCCTCCGTAGCCTTCACTACACTGTTAAGGGGCTTCACAGCACAACAAGCATTGCTCTGAAGCAGCACCATAGAAAAAACCCCACGTATTATCCGCGCCTCCGCTTTGCCACTGAAATTTTTGGGTTATTGGTGCGAGTTATACGCGCGAAAATACGGTGTATTTAGCTTTGAGTTGCGCAGCGCAGTGAGCGCCGCCATATTCCGCCAAGTAATATGGCAATGGCTAACTTTAGGAGTTGTTCTTGGATGAATTGGTACATAAGCTTGCTAAACATGTTATTCCGACAAATGCTGGAGACATCAAAAGGAACAGAAGAGCTCCGGTGTCTCTTGATGCTCTGTCCTTTTTGGATTGCTAGCATTGCACCAGAAGTGAAATTGTTCATTTATGTATTTATTTATTTAAATATTTATTTATTTCATAATTTCTTTATTTGACAAAGAAAGATTGACATGGTGCTGGATGTCAAAGGTGACGTTATGAGTCACCTATCTCGGTCCTCTAGCACCACACCGTACATCCTTCCCACAGAGTGACTGCATTGAAAAAAAAAAAGAAACTTGAGAACACAATCACATTGCGGAGAAGTGAAGAAAGCTTATACAAAAAAAAGATTACAACGACAATTCAAAAATAGGTTAGATTACATACACGTTTAAGTGCAAAGCTAATGAACAAAAGAGATAAGCAGAGCAATAGTGGTGCAGACACCACTCTTGTAACACATGTGGCAGCGGTGAAAGTTTAAACTATATTTGTTTTTAACAGTGAGAGCTGTTGTGAGATACGAACGCAGGTCACGCGTGGCGCCGTAGTTGTCTGCCACCGCCGGTGTCCGAAGGCAGTATGGAAACAGAAAAAAAAGATTCAGCCACTATAGCAAACCACAGACACAGCGGGACTCGAACCCAGGTTCACTGCGTGCCAGTCCAGTATACTTCTACTGAGTTACGCCGGCTTTTTTTTTCTTTATTTCTGGTTAAAATTCAATATAATCAACTGAGCCACGCTGGTGCTGGGGAGTTCTTGCAAAGTTGTCTTAGGAAGGCTTGATGTCTGGAAAGAAATCGCGTTATTATGACTAATAAAGTGTTTTAGATGATCAAAAGAAGAACCACACGTCACACAATGTGAATAGCGTAACGAGTGGGTTGTGCAATACTCAAACCCATCACAAAAGCTTGTTCTCAATCACCTATTAAGTGTGGCACATTCTTACTTCATGCATAATTCTTCATCGCCGCCAGCCTCTGCATGAAAAAGTGGTGCAAAATTCCTTGCAAGTGTTTAGGGGATACAACACTTCTCAGAAGAATGATGACGGATAACATAGCGTACGCCGGCCTACTACCCAGAATTTATGTTAATAAAGGCGTATTAAGTGCCCACCAAGTGTGCTTGCAGCAGCTATCCAATGAGTGTTTGGAAAAGGCTCTGAAAGGCCGGTGTTTTAGCTTCTCTTGTGAGTGTTCGCTCCCTGCAGGCCTGACGTTGTTTTGATCGATTTGATTGATTTGTGGGGTTTAACGTCCCAAAACCACCATATGATTATGAGAGACGCCGTAGTGGAGGGCTCCGGAAATTTCTACCACCTGGGGTTCTTTAACGTGCACCCGAATCTGAGTACACGGGCCTACAACATTTCCGCCTCCATCGGAAATGCAGCCGCCACAGCCGGGATTCGAACCCGCGACGTGCGGGTCAGCAGCCGAGTACCTTAGCGACTAGATCAACGCGGCGGGGCCTGACATTGTTTTACTTCCACAACATCCGTCGCCGTTACGTTTTGCTGACAGCATATTGGACTGTGTAGTGAAGTCAGGAGGTTACGAAATTCATTTGAAGAGCCTCTAATAGTTATACTTTGGCAGAATAGCGAGTGGTTAGGCAGATACAACCAGGATGCGGGGTTGATCTAGGATAATCGATACAGTTTCAATAACAGTAATTGATATTGCTTCAATTACTTCGGTCTTGTTGCCAATATAAAAAAGGAGAGCCTTGTTATTGTTGAGTAAGATTTTGCTTCAAAGGGGCAATAAACAGGCTTCAAAACATGCAGGAAAAGCTCGCGCACTATTTGTGCGCCTGACCAACCTTCTTCCACGCACAGTGACGTCAACTCAGCGATCGGCGACGTTGATTTCAGTACTTGGCATTCCAGACATAAAAGAACAGCACGCTGACGAAGAGGGTGTCAAAAATGTAATAGTACATTATTACTTTTGTTGAGATCTGGTTTAGACCGATCGACGAGCTTCGTGCTGCGTTGACGTCATTGTCCGTATGAGGAGGTTGGTCAAGCGCAAGAAAAATGCGTGAGCATTTCCTACGCGTTTTGGAGCCTGTTGACTGGCCTTTTAAAGACACCATAGCTGACGTTGAAAATAGGACGCTATTCAAGGCCTCTGAAAAAAAAACACATTGTTATTGCTGTGTTTTTTCCAGGATAGTTTCGTGCAACAAGAGTGTTACACTCACAAAGTTCTTGAGCATTGTGTGTGCTGACGTTGCGCTGAAAGAATTCTGTCAACAGCAGCCGGCGATAAGGTGTAAGCAGCAACTGTGTCGTCTGCAAGCAAAGTTCACTGCTGCGCTCGGGAAGACCCCACGAACATTGCACCAGAAACAAAAGAGCGCATGTAGTGTTACTTGCACGTAAATTTCACTGTTAGATACTTCTACATTTTTGTCATCGCATTTTTTATGACTTTATTGTATCACAGCCTATGTCCCTATGATTTTGTGGTTATGGGAGCCGACGTGGAGTGCAAGACAGACTGGTCAATTCACGGTAAGTACTGATCGGTGCTGATGAGCTTGGGATGGCACTCTAGGCTATCACTGTCTAGTTTATGGCAACGATCCTTCAAGTCGTGTTTGTGAGACACAACGTGCACTCCGGAGCGGAACAGCTCGGAACTCTTCAAAGATCAGTCATTTCATTCTTGAATGCACATTTCCAAACGCGAAAACAAAGAAGAAGTAAAACTTACTGCGCACGGAAAGAATTAGAAACAATGTAGTACCTTATTGAGAACACCACATTCGACGAATTCTAAAGTTTAATCAACTAACTCAAGTTAGACGGTCTCCACCAAACGCGATTCTTTTCGTCTCTTCATAATGAAAGAGCTTTCACCAACTAGTCTGAAATTTCAAGGAATGAAAAACAATAGCTTCAAAATAAACTTTGTGACCAAGTGATGCTGTCTCCAGTCCATACTAATTAAAAGAAAACCAACACAAGTTCTTTTGTTCTTTGCAGCTTTTTCTACATTAACTGAACCTTGCAATACTTCAATAAACAACTGTACCAGGCCATTTGGTAAGGATATATCTTGCTTGGAAGCGCAGCCAATATTACAAAGAACACACAAACAAGCGCTTAACTTCAACTAAACGTTTATTGCAAACGTCAGAGTTTTTAAAGGGGGTGAAAAGAGAAAACGTATAAAAAAGGTAGACAAAAAAACCACACGTGCAAGTCCCCTACATTGCTATCTGTTATTGTCTATCATCCCATGCAAAAACATATTTCTTTCTGTGTGAGCGAGATAGAGGGTGCACTAACCCACTCAAAATCATCGCGTGTCATTTCCGCCGCTTCTACTATCAAACGGGTTAATAAGTTTCTGTCCCGATATAACACGCACGTGTTATCGAAATAAGGCACACAACCGCACTCCTTACAACGGATCGCCAAGTGACCAACGGTACCCTTCGGCACTTTATTGTGGTGCTCTTTTAGCCTCTCAATAATGCATCTTTCAGTTGTTCCCAGATAAACAAGACCACATGACAAGGGTACTCTGTAAACAACCAACTGTGCACACTCAACATATTTATTGCGATGCTTAATTTGGCAACTGTTCTTTTCTTTTGAAACAGGACAAGTTTTGTGACATATTCTGGACAGTTTTTCAGGAGCAGACGTGACCACTCGGACGCCAACCTTATTACAGGTCCAAGCGCCAACCGAAGAAACCTGCTGAGGACAACATTATTCACACCATGGATGACGTCGTTTTTCCTGAATATTTGAAAGAGACGTTAAGATGAGGTCCCAAGTACGCTGTTGAACCAAGACTTGAAGCGCCTAAGCTCCTGTTTCTTGTGAGACAACTTTCTGGTTGTGCTCCGGATTGTGAAAAGGATCGGTGTATTTCCGCTGGCGTTGATGTGCTTGATAAGTTCAGGCCCAAGTGTCAAGTGTTGCCCGTAAGGACGGTGGTCACATACCTCAAAGAATCGGTACTTTGTGTCATTCCTTCTGACAAAGAAGGTCGATTCTGTGTTTTCCTGTATGGTTCTTTTTTTGAAAAAGCGCAAGTGGTGATTGAATCGGTATTTGATATTAATCCAAAGGTGTCACTCAAATCTGTTCGAACAGCTGCAAAAAACTTGTGCAAAAGCCTTCTATTGCATGATTTTGCTAAACAGATCATGAAAGCAGATAAACTGGGCTTAGACATTTTTTTTAGTTGCAAGACGCACAAAGACGGAATGCCGTTCCGGGTAAATGTTTCGGAACAAGGTTCTTGGCAAAAAAATGTATCGTTTTTCCTACAGGAAAAGCTGAATCTCTTTCAAATTAATGACCCATTTCACACCTAGAATTCTGAGCAGATTGTGAATTTTTCGGTATCGAATGCCAAAACTCTCGTTAAGGCGTTGACCATAGATGTGAAAGATTTGCACTTTTCATTACCTCATGAAATGCTTCTAGAATTTGTCGAACAGAGCATACTTGAGCATGGTGCAGTGACCTTTCAGAACACTTGTGGTATGTTGGTGAGAGGTTTTCTGGACTTACTGGCTCTTACTTAACGTCCACATTCGTTAATCGAAATGGGAACACCTATATCCAGAAACAGGGTATTTGTATTGGTTCGGTTATTGCACCCGTCCTTAGTGATATTTTATGGCCCACTTAGATCGTTTAATTGATGAGAGGTTGTCGGGAACTAAGGTAATAAAGATCTTCAGGTTTGTGGATCATTATTTGTTGTTGTTTTTTTGAAGTGTGATGCCCAAGAGTTTCAAAGTGTAGCTGTTTTGACACTTGGAGTATTTGAGACAGTTTGTCAGCCTCTGAAACTAACACATGAAGTGCCCTATGGTGATACGCTCAGGTTCCTAGATCTTTCGTTGCAATTTCAGGATGACCACGTTTATTGGCTTTATGAGCCCAGGAGCAAAAATCAATTGTTGCCTTTCTCTTCTGCACATACCAAAGTAGTTAATAGGTCTGCTGCACGAATGTGCCTTTTTAATTTATTGAAAAAGTCCTGCTTTCACCTCTTGAAGAAGAGCTTTGAGCATCAGGCTTTGCGACTGAAGGCAGCAGGTTACCCGCAACGAATGATTATAAGCGTCACTGAATCGCTACATAGGGACCTAAAGAAACAAAATTGGAAGCGTATTAACACTTTCCTGGAGCAGCGTAAAACGGCTGTTGTCCCCTATATTGATAGTGTGGCACACAATCTTAAAAATATTGGTAATAAGGTGGGCGTCCGAGTGGTCATGTCTGCTCGTGAAAAACGGTCCAGAATATGTGACAAAACTTGTCCTGTTTCAAAAGAAAAGAAAGGTTGCCAAATTAAGCATCGCAATAATTATGTTGAGTGTGCACAGTCAGTTGTTTACAGAGTGCCTTTGTCATGTGGTCTTGTTTATGTGGGAACAACTGAAAGATGCAATAATGAGAGGCTAAAAGAACACCACAATAAAGTGCAGAAGGGCACCGGTGGTCACTTGGCGATCCATTGTAAGGAATGCGGTTGTGTGCCTTATTTCGATAACACGTTCCTTTAACATCGGGACAGAGATTTATTAACCCGTTTAATAGTAGAAGCGACGGAATTGACATGCGATGATTTTGAGTGGGTTAGTGCACCCTCTATCTCGCTCACGCGGAAAGAACTATGTTTTTTGGATGGGGTGATAGACAATAACGGATAGTAATGTACGCGACAGGCACGTGCGCTTTTTGTTGTGTACCTTTTTTATTCTTTTTCTCTTTTCACCCCCTTTATAAACTTTGACGTTTGCAATGAACGTTTAGTTGAAGTTCAGCGCTTGCGTTGTGTGTTCTTTGTAATAGTGGTTGCGCTTCCTAGCAAGATGCAATAGTTCACTCGCCTCCAACTTGACAACTATTTCTTCCGGAAACACTTTGTAGATTTATGTTGTTTTGTATTGTTTAAATTCAGAGTAACTAATCTTGTCTCCAAAACAAATCATCGCTTTCCCCACTGAGGCCAATGGTTTCTTATTGTAATGATGAAACAAATGCATGGAGCAGAAGAGTTTTTTCGTCTGTTTTACTCCATGCCATTAACCAAGAAAGCAGGTTCTAGGAGAGCAGCAGATTTGGCAGATTGCCTGTCGCCCCAAGCGATTGCCTTTCTCCGTGGCCATGGTGTGCTCGGTTGACCCGAACATTTGTCGTTCCTCTGATAAGTATGGAAACTTCTCAATTACGTGAGCAGGTAAAGAAAGACAAGTCATAGCCCCATGTGACAGCAATGTCATTTATCCTTTCGATCGGGTTTGGCTGTTTTTTGTTACCTTCATAGAAGACAACCATAAGAAAGCTCTGTGGTTTTCCTTACTTGTAGCCCTGATCTTTTAGAAAAGTCTGTTCCGTAAGATTTCGTCTGCCATGGCGTTGCCGCGCTGGTCTTTTGCCCCAAGGTCCCCGAAAGAGAAATTGCTCGTTTGAAGCATCAATCGTTGTGGGAGGAAGATTGCGCGCTGCATTGTAGGGTTGAAAACAAAAGTATCAAGCAGCACGTTTTCTTCTGAATCAGGCCGGATTAAAACAGTCTGCCCAACCACACGAGTAGCCGTCTTCCGCTAGTATAGACCTATACTTAACAGTGTAGACATTCAATATTTTTGAGGTAATATGCTTCCAATCCAGCTCATACTGGTCAAATAAATAAGTGAAGAACACACATTTACCTAGTACCTAGGTATAAAACACATATTTTGATTTTCATCATGGGCAGTTGTTGCAGCAATGAAAGTAAGGTTTTTAGGTCGAAGAATATTTTGGAATGCGTACTTTTCTAGTGCCCTACAAACAATAATAAGCATAATTACTGTAAGCATTTGTGGGAAAACTAAGACATGATTATCGAGCACGCGGGCAAACGTACCCAAGAAATTTTTACCACCTTGGTTTGTACTAAGTGTACGTAAATCTAAGTACAAGGCTTTCTGTAAATTACCAAGCTAGTTAAGTTTAAAAATGTGACTTGAGTTTAATCCCACTAAATTATTTAAGTATATCCTTATAGGGACGAGAATTCAAATGTGTTTGTAGTTAAAGTAGAAATATCACCTAAAATGGCCACGAACTCCTACAGTTTTAGCTAAAAACCATGAATGATGTAGTAGTAGGTTAAACTTATCAAAAAAACGTTAATAAAAATCTCCCCCAGATTTCCAAATAACGATGTAATTTTGAAGAACTACACTATTTTAAAGGTAGATGAACAAAGAAGGCCGAAAGAAACAATAAATGTGCAGATTGCACACCGTAAAAGAAGTTAAGTGAATAATATTATGGCGATGAAAGTGCGGTACGAAACAATATTAACATCAGTGACAGTATAACTAAGTGAAGATGTGCCTCGTAACTATAATTCTCAAGGATTTTGCCAACTGAATAAAATGGAAAGTTGGTTCAAACTGAAAAAGAAGCATGAGCAACATTGAGATAACTTCGAGATGTCCTTTGTGTTTTGATAGGTTGGCAGTATTGAAGTTTCATTTCGCTTACTTCCAGTATTCTCGCATACACGTGCTGCTTGTATGAATGATTATGTCATTTGTTTGGGATATCGCTCACAATCTGTCACTGACAGGGCTTGCATAGGGAATTTACTCATTCAGTCTTGAATCCGCCTACCTCATTTTTATTATGTAGTAGTTTTCTTGTGCGTGTTTGTGGTCGTGCCTGTAGTGGAGAACCTAGCTGACGTGTGGTGCCGAAACGTTTGTAGTTACTGGTTCAACTTTTTTGATGGGGCCGTGTTTGCTTGGGGCGACATGCAAAAGCAATTACGTAGCAAAACATACGAGAAAGAGGAGGATGAGGAAGAATGAGGGGAAATAAAGGCAAGAAGATATGCTGGATGCGCTTCCATTTTGTTAGTCTACGCGGGGGAAGGGGTCAATGGATGAGAAGATAGTAGTGATAGAAATCCGGGAACACAAAAGAAGGTACACTTGAACTTATACTACACTGCTGCGTTCGCTAGTCGTGAATGCAGTGTTTCTCGCGTATCGTGTTTCCCTGTAGATAGTTCTATCTTGGTGCTTTTTGAAGGCTTGCAAGCACTGGGCACTAAGCATACAGAAACTGTTGAACGAACTTCTGCTATGGTGATTTCATCCTGCTAACAAACATGCGAATGGTACCTAACAGTGATTGAATTACTGGGGTTTGATTGGTCATCTTCTGGACCTTGTGATTCGAGGATGCCTAGTTCACTCTTGCCTAAGTGCACTGTAAATTTGTGTGCCAATGCGACATCGGCAATGGAATCCAAGCTACGTCACTTGTGACCATGCCTTCAACGGTGTTCTGGTGTGTACCGGCCGTCACCGATCCGTGTAGCTGCGGCTTCGGCAATGCCAGTGAAGTGTAATCAACAGCAACCACGCATTTCACTGCATTCTGGTCCATAACAGTCGGGTAAAGTTGAGATGGCAAACAAGGTGGTGAATGACGTCTTGCAGTGCGCACTGTAGACGCAAAGGCGTTGATTTTACCTGATTATCTTAGGAACTAACGGCCTCACTTTCTCACTGTTGCGATGGCCTTATGATGCGATGTATGGTATTTCGCCACCTGTCTCACTACGGCTATTGGCTATCTCTCTTTTCTTTTCTGAGTGGCCTTTAAACGAAGCTTGCTGGGGTTGATAACAAATTAAGTGCTTAAGAATATTGACTTCACAATAGTCTGAGTTTCAGCGCATACGCTTGTCACGTAACCGAGCTTCATGAAGACGTGACCATGCAGTAGCTTCGGCACAAAAAGTCTGACAGGGTCATGGAGTGGTCCACCTTAACGTACGAAAGAAGAAAGATGCATTTATCAAAGTGAACTTTACCACTGCGTTCACCGGCGAAGAACACAAACTAGTTTGGATGTCTGCCAGGTCCGGCAGCGTGCGGATTGTCCGCATCCAGGAAGTGGATGGCACTTATTCTGTCAACGACGACACTGAATCACTGACAGGCGAAAACCACCCAACAGTAACTTGAAACTTATAGCAAGCCCAAAGGCGAAAAGACACAACACCAGGGCCTCTTCATTTCTGAACACACCGAACGAAGGCGCCGCTAGTTCCAGAGGTGAGCGCCGTCAACGTCATTTCTGTTGCCCAGCTTTAACATGAGGTGTCTCAAAAGTCAATTTGTTTTTTGCGCTGCTCGAGGAACTGGTGCCAGAATAAATTATCGATGTCCGAGTGAACCCGCGTAAGAACGTTATGGCAATTGGAGCTACGCTTGCAATCGTGCTGAACATACCACGCAACGTTACATAGTTGGATAGAATCAACGTCCTTTCCTTTATCCTGGTGGGCTCCAACATCTTTACTAGTGTCATCTACGACGTTGATGCTGCAATTTATAGCTCCGTGTTTGTTGCTTCTAGTCCCACGTCCAGGTGGGCTCGTCAGCTAAGCCTTGGCTCAGTGCCTAATATCGCCGTTCATGTTTATCGCACAGGTGCTTACTTCAATCGGCCTCCCCGATGCCGGCAGCAGTGCGACAGCCGTATCGCGCAATGAATGCTTCGCAAATTTAGGAGCTATCACGCGAGCGTCGCTTGCTGAAATTCCTCTCCACATGGAAAAATCAGCCCCAGCCGCAGGACCAAGAGATGGCGTAATCATCGACCCCTCAAGGACACTGTTTCGGCAAGATTAACCAAGATCATTGACATCAGGATTCCCGTCACCTATAAAGGGCTGCACCCGACAGCCAACGCTTTGCGGGCTCGTCAGCTGTGCCATGGCTCAGTTCCTAATCTCGCCGTTCGTGTTTGTCACGCAGGTACGCACTTACAATTGTCTTTACGCTAAAAAGACTAGTAATCGTTGTTTGGTGCAGCTGCCGAGCCCACGCTGCATTGTGTCATGGCTTTGTAGTTTTGTGAACATTGTTCATGAACTATTGTTGCTGTCGCGAGACGTGGAGGAAATCCAGGCCCTACCACATGCATCTAAAACAACGAAACCGACCAAACGGTCCACATCATGTTATCAAATATAGAAGCCGGTCAGGCGGAAAATTTTGACAGAGTTTCAGTCTATCAATGCGTGACTCACTAACGCTGAACAGACCCTTGCTCACAGCGTTGCACGCATAGTGAAAACCGAGGACCAATGCAAACAATTACCGGACTTTAGGTCAGATGTTGAAAATTTGTTGACATCAACCGTGCAGATGTCGCACAGGCTTGTTGGCATTCAGGACCAACTAAATGATGCCGAGGACAGGCCGCGTCGCTGCAATCTTGTATTTTACGTCATTGAAGAAGGCGAATCGGAAAATTGGGCAGATAGCGAAAAACTTGTAACTAATCTTTGCAGAGACACTTTGAAACTAACACTGAAATCAAAGGATATCATAGAGCGCATTATATTACCCGAATTTCCCACGACGAATTTCGCCCGATAATTGTAAATTTTGCATCTTATAAAAGTAAGGATGATGTGCTACCTAAAGCCTTCACGCTCAAAGGCGCAAATACTAGCATACCACAGAATTTTCGTTTCGCAACGCATTCTGTTCGTCGCGAGCTGATTCGCTCCGGTTGTGACCAGAATACGGTTTTTAAATTGCGCTACAAAAAACTCATCAATGCAAAAAAAGACATACTACTACGACTCTGTTCATAAATTGGTGAAAGAAACGCCAGAACGAGGCAGCTAGCAAAAGAGAGATATTACAAGACCTTGTCTGCCACATTAAAACCTCCGTAAACCGCCCCTGAATGCTACTATAACTACTACTGACGTCACATAGTTGATTATTTACACTAACCTTCGTAGCGTTCTTCCAAAGCGCGAAGAACTATCCGCCGTAATCCAATCAGCTGATTGCGATTTCATCATTCTTACAAAACCGTGCCTTTCATCGCATATTGATGACTCAGAAGTTTCTCCGTACCTGCCCGGTGTCACTCTTTACCGTTGAGATTGCTCACTAAGCCGAGGTGGCGGTGTCCTAATCGAAATAAAAACTTCAATTAGTCACGTCAAGATTAGATTAAATTTGTGGGGTTTAACGACCCAAAACCACCATTTGATTATGAGAGACGCCGTAGTGGAGGGCTCCGGAACTTTTGACCACCTGGGGTTCTTTAACGTGCACCCAAATCTGAGTACACGGGCCTACGACATTTCTGCCTCCATCGGAAATGCAGCCGCTGCAGCCGGGATTTGAACCCGCGACCTGCGGGTCAGCAGCCGAGTACCTTAGCCACTAGACCACCGCGACGGGGAATTAGTCACTTCAAATTAGAACTACAAAGCCCCCTAGAGGTAATCTTCATAGCTTGCTGAACACGATCAAGCCTCACTATTATCGGAGCGTCCTATCGACCCCCACCACGAAACCAGATGCTGATTTTGGCACGCAATTAAATGATTCCCTTGACAATATTCCCAAAAAATACCAAGTTGCAAGTTTATTAATATGCGGCGATTTTAACTATCCCTCTATAGACTGGTCTAATCAATTCAGTGGAGCCACAGGGGAGCCTGGCAATTCCTAGCTGCACTCAAAAATTTTCAATTAACGCAAATAATAACCCAAGCAATGAGGAGGACCACTCAGACCGCACGAATTCTAGACTTGATTCTTATGTCCTACCGAAGTTGTATACAGGCAGTTCATTACCTAAAATAGTGATCATAAAGTTATCTAGGCATTTGTACAATTGTCACTTCAGACAGAAAAGCCGAAGAGGAAGCAAATTGAGCTTTATGAAAAAGGCAACTATGAAAGATTTACCGCTGAACTGAAAGAATTCTATACTTCTTTCGAGCAAGGTTATTGCAACCGCTCACTAGAACAAAACTTGAGGCTGTTTTCAGATAATATGCAAGAATTAAATGACAAGTATGTTTCAACGGTAACTATTCAAAGCAAGCAGTCAGCGCCATGGTTATCTAACTCAATTAAAAAGGAAATAAGTAGAAAGAAAAGAATCTTTAGGAAAGCAAAGGCGAGAAATGATCAACCCACGTAGCAAGCATACCAAAGTGCAGTAAAAAAGCTTTCAGAAACCATTCAGTCTGTTAAACGAAACTTCTTCGAGATAACACTAACAAATATGTTAAAAAATAACCCCGAGCAATTTCGGAAGGCTGTCAACCTATCTGCCCCAATCAGGATAACACTCTATGACGACCGGAATGATGAACTAACCGATAGTGACACTGCTGTCACACTGAACAAGGCATTTTCTTCTGTGTTCACAACAGAAGCAGATATGAAGCCCTCTCTCTCCTCACATCCAGTAATTTCAAAACCGATGCCCCCGACTTTAATCACACCCAGCGGAATTCTTCACATAGTTGAAAATATGAAACTATCGCCCGCCACCGCACCGGACAATATAAACTCCAAAATCCTGAAAAACGTTCAATTTTCTGTCAGTGCCATTTTTTCATTGCTTTTATATTTTATTTATTTGTACATACTGCAGGCCCTAATCGGGACAATGCAGGAGTGGATACAAAGAGGTAACATGAGGCATAATAACGCCCCACAAAAAAAAAGAAAGTATTGATGTACATAGGATACTTCATGATTCACATGTATACATTTTCAAAAATCAATCTCTTCTAGGCAGTTGACAAAAGATGCCAGCGTAGAACAATTCACAGCATTGACTGGCAGCCTATTGCAAAAACTAATGGCCATTGGTAATAAGGAATATTTATGTGTATTGACACGGCTAGCAGGTTGAAAGATGACCTTATTATGGTTTGTCCTTAGTGAGTGTTTAAATGGGTCCTGTAAGTACAGATTGCGTGGTAGCTTAAAATGACAGTGATAGGGTAAGTATAGGAACTTTAACCTAGAAAGTATTCTTCGTTTGGAAAGCGGCTGAAGATTCGCTCTATTAATTAGGTCAGTGACGCTTGAATGCCGCGAATAATTAGGGTAGATGAACCGCGCAGCTAATGTCTGAATGCGTTCAATTTTGTCTATTAGGTGTTGTTGGTGGGGACCCCATATTATGTCGGCATATTCTAAGGCCAGGCGAATATGAGTCTTGTATGCATTTAATTTGACTTGGGCCGGAGCATTTCGCAACCTTCTTCTAAGAAAGGATAGCTTCCCTGCCGCTTTTTTGCAGACGGTGTCGATATGAGGTTTCCAACTTAAGTTTACTGAAAGCGTGACACCAAGTTATTTCACCTGATCACACTTAGGAAGTTCAATATTTTCTAAAGTGTACAAAAAATTAAGTGGATTCTTCTTATTATTTAATGTGAGACAATTAGTTTTAGATGCCTTCAGCTTCATGCCCCATTTCTGGCAGCAAGCGCAAATATTTTTTAGAGTTATTCAAGCCAATTTGGTGCTCTGAATGTCTTACAACTGTATACACGACACAATCATCTGCGAAAAGCCGCATCTGGCTTGGTTACTGGATACAAAATTTGATATCATTGATATAAATAACAAATAGTAGAGGCACAAGGACTGATCCCTGCAATACTCCCGAGTACGCATGGAGGCTATCGGAAATATCCGTGTTTACGGCTACACGTTGTGTTCTGTTCATTAGGAAGCTGGAAATCCGCGAATTTCAGGTGTCATCAATACTAAAAGCACGTAGTTTTGCGAATAAATCTTCATGTGGGACCACGTCAAACGCCTTTGAGAAGTCTAAGAATGTGGCATCAACCTGACTGTTAGTATTAACAGCGTTGACGAGGTCATTAGTTCTTTCAGCCAGCCGTGTTAGTGTTGACCACCCAGATCTGAATCCACGTTGTTGGTTTTAAATAAAGTTATTTCTTTCTAAATGACTGATAATAGATTCAAAAATTATCTGTTCCATCACCTTACAGCACGTGCTTGTTAATGATACAGGCTTGTAGTTGCTTGGTTCAAATTTACAGCCAGATTTTAGTACTGGAATTATTTTTGCCGTGCGCCAGTCATCAGGAATACTCGAGGTATCCAAAGACACTTTAAATATTATAAGTAAATATTTTGAAATACAGGCAGCATATCGCTTCAAGAATGCATTAGAGATAGAGTCGGGACCTGTGTACTTCCTTAGGTCAAGGTTATTCAATAAATGTAATATTTCTTCTTCACTTAAAATTCTTCCATAGGCTGCTCAACAAGTTAGGCCGCCAGTGGCTCTTGTGAAGCAGTGTGTGTGAAAACTGACTGGAAATAGTTGTTAAGCTGATTCGCAATGTGTTTAGGTTCAGTCAATGTTCTATTCCCCGTTTTGATTTGCGCAATGGTTGGTCTTTCTTCTGACAAGTAGCACCAAAACTTTTTAGGGTCATCCTACACAAAACTTGGCAAAGTTACACAGTGAAATCGTGATTTCGCTTCACGTACTTTATCACGCATAGTGCCAATGATACCGACGATTTCGTTTTCATCTGCCTTTGTGCAACGTCGCCGTTTCAGTTTTCGTTTCAACTGAATTATCTCCCGTGTTAGCCATAGGTAATCTTTGTTGACTCGTTTCATTCTTTAGGGTATGAACTTGTTTTCGCAAAGATATATTATTTCTTTAAAACGCGTCCACAATTGCGGAACGCTGTTCAGGGCGCTAAATTCGTCGAAGTTGCGTTCTAAAATATCTGATATTATGTCATCGTTCGCGCGCGCATAATCTTTTACGTAAAGGCATGGTCGTTTGGTAGATGAGCGAATAACTGTGATAGGGCAAGTCACGACAAGCAACTTATGATCTGAAATACCTTCTTCTACGCTAACTGTGCTGTTTTGAAGCGTATTTCCAACGAACATCAAGTCGAGAAGAGAGGACGACGCCCCAAGTCTCGTATGTTCGGACACTAGTTGGTTCAGCGAAAAACTGAGCGCAGTGAAAAGGAACAATTCCGCACTTTCAGTCAATCCTTGTCACAGAGCTGTGTTCCCACTAAATGAAAACTAGAGAAGATTGTTTCCACCTATAAAAGTAGTAACAGATCATCACCTTTGAACTATCACCCCATCTCAAATACTTTTGTTTTATCAAAATAATGGAACATATATTTTTTAAGAATATCAAAAACCACCTTGAGCGCACTAACTTCATTTCCATCGCACAACACGGGTTTCGTAAAGGGCTACCATGTGAAACACAACTTGCTGCCTTCACCCATGATTTACACGTTAATCTCGACAGCACTATCCAAACAGATGTTTTTTCTCGATTTCAAAAAAAGCGTTTGACAAGGTACCCCATCGCCGTTTAATGTACAAACTATCACTGCTAAATCTAGATTCATTTGCATTCAACTAGATAGAAAACTTCCTCAGAACAAAAAAGCAATTGGTCGTAGTAAATGCCGCGCAATCTAACACAGCCCCTGTTCTTTCCGGCGTGCCACAAAATACGGTATTTGGCACGCTGCTGTTTCTTATTTATATCATTGATCTGCCTTCCGACATTACTAACAACATACGTCTTTTTGAAGATGATTGTGTGCTGTATGCCAACCTTACTATTAACCAAGACCACTTACGTTGCAATCCAATTTAACTACTTTTGAAAACTGGCGTAGAAGTTGGCAAATGTCATTAAACGTTTCTAAGTGCAAATTAATGTCTTTTTCACGACGCGCGAGTCCACTAACTTTTATTTAAACTATATCAGGGTCGTCTTTACAGTGGGGCCGTCTTTACAATGGGATTATTGTAGCCTTTTTTTGACGGTGCGTTTCTACCATCATCATCATCATCATCATCATCATCAGCCTGACTACGTCCACTGCAGGACAAAGGCCTCTCCCATGTTCCGCCAGTTAACCCGGTCCTGTGCTTGCTGCTGCCAATTTATACCCGCAAACTTCTTAATCTCATCTGCCCCTCTAACCTTCTGTCTCCTCTTAGCCCGCTTTCCTTCTCTGGGAATCCAGTTAGTTACCCCTAACGACCAGCAGTTATCCTGCCTACGCGCTACATGCCCGGCCCATGTCCATTTCTTCTTCTTGATTTCAGCTATAATATCCTTAACCCCCGTTTGTTCCCTAATCCACTCTGCTCTCTTCTTGTCTCTTAAGCTAACACCTACCATTTTAGGGGCGAAGCTCCTTAGGGCGTGGGCTGTGTGTCCCCTGTAGCCTGTATGTAGCCACCTCCAGTTTAGTTCTTGCAGTGTTCACTAGATGGCGGTACCGTCTCCTGTATGTAGCCACCTCTCGTTTAGTTTAGGTTTAGTTTAGATCACACTTTAGAAAATATTGAACTTCCTAAGTGTGATCAGGTGAAATAACTTGGTGTCACGCTTTCAGCAAACTTAAGTTGGAAACCTCATATCGACACCGTCTGCAAAAAAGCGGCAGGGAAGCTATCCTTTCTTAGAAGAAGGTTGCGAAATGCTCCGGCCCAAGTCAAATTAAATGCATACAAGACTCATATTCGCCTGGCCTTAGAATATGCCGATATAATATGGGGTCCCCACCAACAACACCTAATAGACAAAATAGAACGCATTCAGACATTAGCTGCGCGGTTCATCTACCCTAATTATTCGCGGCATTCAAGCGTCACTGACCTAATTAATAGAGCGAATCTTCAGCCGCTTTCCAAACGAAGAATACTTTCTAGGTTAAAGTTCCTATACTTACCCTATCACTGTCATTTTAAGATACCACGCAATCTGTACTTACAGGACCCATTTAAACACTCACTAAGGACAAACCATAATAAGGTCATCTTTCAACCTGATAGTCGTGTCAATACACATAAATATTCCTTATTACCAATGGCCATTAGTTTTTGCAATAGGCTGCCAGTCAATGCTGTGAATTGTTCTACGCTGGCATCTTTTGTCAACTGCCTAGAAGAGATTGATTTTTGAAAATGTATACATGTGAATCATGAAGTATCCTATGTACATCAATACTTTCTTTTTTTTTGTGGGGCGTTATTATGCCTCATGTTACCTTTTTGTATCCACTCCTGCATTGTCCCGATTAAGGCCTGCAGTATGTACAAATAAATAAAATATAAAAGCAATGAAAAAATGGCACTGACAGAAAATTGAACGTTTTTCAGGATTTTGGAGTTTATTTTGTCCGGTGCGGTGGCGGGCGATAGTTTCATATTTTCAACTATGTGAAGAATTCCGCTGGGTGTGATTAAAGTCGGGGGCATCGGTTTTAAAATTACTGGATGTGAGGAGAGAGAGGGCTTCATATCTGCTTCTGTTGTGAACACAGAAGAAAATGCCTTGTTCAGTGTGACAGCAGTGTCACTATCGGTTAGTTCATCATTCCGGTCGTCATAGAGTGTTATCCTGATTGGGGCAGATAGGTTGACAGCCTTCCGAAATTGCTCGGGGTTATTTTTTAACATATTTGTTAGTGTTATCTCGAAGAAGTTTCGTTTAACAGACTGAATGGTTTCTGAAAGCTTTTTTACTGCACTTTGGTATGCTTGCTACGTGGGTTGATCATTTCTCGCCTTTGCTTTCCTAAAGATTCTTTTCTTTCTACTTATTTCCTTTTTAATTGAGTTAGATAACCATGGCGCTGACTGCTTGCTTTGAATAGTTACCGTTGAAACATACTTGTCATTTAATTCTTGCATATTATCTGAAAACAGCCTCAAGTTTTGTTCTAGTGAGCGGTTGCAATAACCTTGCTCGAAAGAAGTATAGAATTCTTTCAGTTCAGCGGTAAATCTTTCATAGTTGCCTTTTTCATAAAGCTCAATTTGCTTCCTCTTCGGCTTTTCTGTCTGAAGTGACAATTGTACAAATGCCTAGATAACTTTATGATCACTATTTTAGGTAATGAACTGCCTGTATACAACTTCGGTAGGACATAAGAATCAAGTCTAGAATTCGTGCGGTCTGAGTGGTCCTCCTCATTGCTTGGGTTATTATTTGCGTTAATTGAAAATTTTTGAGTGCAGCTAGGAATTGCCAGGCTCCCCTGTGGCTCCACTGAATTGATTAGACCAGTCTATAGAGGGATAGTTAAAATCGCCGCATATTAATAAACTTGCAACTTGGTATTTTTTGGGAATATTGTCAAGGGAATCATTTAATTGCGTGCCAAAATCAGCATCTGGTTTCGTGGTGGGGGTCAATAGGACGCTCCGATAATAGTGAGGCTTGATCGTGTTCAGCAAGCTATGAAGATTACCTCTAGGGGGCTTTGTAGTTCTAATTTGAAGTGACTAATTGCCCCGTCGTGGTGGTCTAGTGGCTAAGGTACTCGGCTGCTGACCCGCAGGTCGCGGGTTCAAATCCCGGCTGCAGCGGCTGCATTTCCGATGGAGGCAGAAATGTCGTAGGCCCGTGTACTCAGATTTGGGGTGCACGTTAAAGAACCCCAGGTGGTCAAAAGTTCCGGAGCCCTCCACTACGGCGTCTCTCATAATCAAATGGTGGTTTTGGGTCGTTAAACCCCACAAATTTAATCTAATCTTGACGTGACTAATTGAAGTTTTTATTTCGATTAGGACACCGCCACCTCGGCTTAGTGAGCAATCTCAACGGTAAAGAGTGACACCGGGCAGGTACGGAGAAACTTCTGAGTCATCAATATGCGATGAAAGGCACGGTTTTGTAAGAATGATGAAATCGCAATCAGCTGATTGGATTACGGCGGATAGTTCTTCGCGCTTTGGAAGAACGCTACGAAGGTTAGTGTAAATAATCAACTATGTGACGTCAGTAGTAGTTATAGTAGCATTCAGGGGCGGTTTACGGAGGTTTTAATGTGGCAGACAAGGTCTTGTAATATCTCTCTTTTGCTAGCTGCCTCGTTCTGGCGTTTCTTTCACCAATTTATGAACAGAGTCGTAGTAGTATGTCTTTTTTTGCATTGATGAGTTTTTTGTAGCGCAATTTAAAAACCGTATTCTGGTCACAACCGGAGCGAATCAGCTCGCGACGAACAGAATGCGTTGCGAAACGAAAATTCTGTGGTATGCTAGTATTTGCGCCTTTGAGCGTGAAGGCTTTAGGTAGCACATCATCCTTACTTTTATAAGATGCAAAATTTACAATTATCGGGCGAAATTCGTCGTGGGAAATTCGGGTAATATAATGCGCTCTATGATATCCTTTGATTTCAGTGTTAGTTTCAAAGTGTCTCTGCAAAGATTAGTTACAAGTTTTTCGCTATCTGCCCAATTTTCCGATTCGCCTTCTTCAATGACGTAAAATACAAGATTGCAGCGACGCGGCCTGTCCTCGGCATCATTTAGTTGGTCCTGAATGCCAACAAGCCTGTGCGACATCTGCACGGTTGATGTCAACAAATTTTCAACATCTGACCTAAAGTCCGGTAATTGTTTGCATTGGTCCTCGGTTTTCACTATGCGTGCAACGCTGTGAGCAAGGGTCTGTTCAGCGTTAGTGAGTCACGCATTGATAGACTGAAACTCTGTCAAAATTTTCGCCTGACTGGCTTCTAAATTTGATAACATGATGTGGACCGTTTGGTCGGTTTCGTTGTTTTAGATGCATGTGGTAGGGCCTGGATTTCCTCCACGTCTCGCGACAGCAACAATAGTTCATGAACAATGTTCACAAAACTACAAAGCCATGACACAATGCAGCGTGGGCTCGGCAGCTGCACCAAACAACGATTACTAGTCTTTTTAGCGTAAAGACAATTGTAAGTGCGTACCTGCGTGACAAACACGAACGGCGAGATTAGGAACTGAGCCATGGCACAGCTGACGAGCCCGCAAAGCGTTGGCTGTCGGGTGCAGCCCTTTATAGGTGACGGGAATCCTGATGTCAATGATCTTGGTTAATCTTGCCGAAACAGTGTCCTTGAGGGGTCGATGATTACGCCATCTCTTGGTCCTGCGGCTGGGGCTGATTTTTCCATGTGGAGAGGAATTTCAGCAAGCGACGCTCGCGTGATAGCTCCTAAATTTGCGAAGCATTCATTGCGCGATACGGCTGTCGCACTGCTGCCGGCATCGGGGAGGCCGATTGAAGTAAGCACCTGTGCGATAAACATGAACGGCGATATTAGGCACTGAGCCAAGGCTTAGCTGACGAGCCCACCTGGACGTGGGACTAGAAGCAACAAACACGGAGCTATAAATTGCAGCATCAACGTCGTAGATGACACTAGTAAAGATGTTGGAGCCCACCAGGATAAAGGAAAGGACGTTGATTCTATCCAGCTATGTAACGTTGCGTGGTATGTTCAGCACGATTGCAAGCGTAGCTCCAATTGCCATAACGTTCTTACGCGGGTTCACTCGGACATCGATAATTTATTCTGGCACCAGTTCCTCGAGCAGCGCAAAAAACAAATTGACTTTTGAGACACCTCATGTTAAAGCTGGGCAACAGAAATGACGTTGACGGCGCTCACCTCTGGAACTAGCGGCGCCTTCGTTCGGTGTGTTCAGAAATGAAGAGGCCCTGGTGTTGTGTCTTTTCGCCTTTGGGCTTGCTATAAGTTTCAAGTTACTGTTGGGTGGTTTTCGCCTGTCAGTGATTCAGTGTCGTCGTTGACAGAATAAGTGCCATCCACTTCCTGGATGCGGACAATCCGCACGCTGCCGGACCTGGCAGACATCCAAACTAGTTTGTGTTCTTCGCCGGTGAACGCAGTGGTAAAGTTCACTTTGATAAATGCATCTTTCTTCTTTCGTACGTTAAGGTGGACCACTCCATGACCCTGTCAGACTTTTTGTGCCGAAGCTACTGCATGGTCACGTCTTCATGAAGCTCGGTTACGTGACAAGCGTATGCGCTGAAACTCAGACTATTGTGAAGTCAATATTCTTAAGCACTTAATTTGTTATCAACCCCAGCAAGCTTCGTTTAAAGGCCACTCAGAAAAGAAAAGAGAGATAGCCAATAGCCGTAGTGAGACAGGTGGCGAAATACCATACATCGCATCATAAGGCCATCGCAACAGTGAGAAAGTGAGGCCGTTAGTTCCTAAGATAATCAGGTGAAATCAACGCCTTTGCGTCTACAGTGCGCACTGCAAGACGTCATTCACCACCTCGTTTGCCATCTCAACTTTACCCGACTGTTATGGACCAGAATGCAGTGAAATGCGTGGTTGCTGTTGATTACACTTCACTGGCATTGCCGAAGCCGCAGCTACACGGATCGGTGACGGCCGGTACACACCAGAACACCGTTGAAGGCATGGTCACAAGTGACGTAGCTTGGATTCCATTGCCGATGTCGCATTGGCACACAAATTTACAGTGCACTTAGGCAAGAGTGAACTAGGCATCCTCGAATCACAAGGTCCAGAAGATGACCAATCAAACCCCAGTAATTCAATCACTGTTAGGTACCATTCGCATGTTTGTTAGCAGAATGAAATCACCATAGCAGAAGTTCGTTCAACAGTTTCTGTATGCTTAGTGCCCAGTGCTTGCAAGCCTTCAAAAAGCACCAAGATAGAACTATCTACAGGGAAACACGATACGCGAGAAACACTGCATTCACGACTAGCGAACGCAGCAGTGTAGTATAAGTTCAAGTGTACCTTCTGTTGTGTTCCCGGATTTCTATCACTACTATCTTCTCATCCATTGACCCCTTCCCCCGCGTAGACTAACAAAATGGAAGCGCATCCAGCATATCTTCTTGCCTTTATTTCCCCTCATTCTTCCTCATCCTCCTCTTTCTCGTATGTTTTGCTACATAATTGCTTTTGCATGTCGCCCCAAGCAAACACGGCCCCATCAAAAAAGTTGAACCAGTAACTACAAACGTTTCGGCACCACACGTCAGCTAGGTTCTCCACTACAGGCACGACCACAAACACGCACAAGAAAACTATTACATAATAAAAATGAGGTAGGCGGATTCAAGACTGAATGAGTAAATTCCCCTTCAAGCCCTGTCAGTGACAGATTGTGAGCGATATCAGTCAGTCAGTCAGTCAGTCAGTCAGTCAGTTTATTTTCCTTAAAGACCCCCAATGGGGGTATTACATAAGGGGTGGGAATAATATTTAACAAACGTAATCAATACATGGGTTTCAACTATATACATTCTTCATATTACAAGGAAATATGCATGTACAATAAAAAACACACGTAACCAACATGTAATTCAAAAAAGCACTTAAAGGTTATTTGTTAGAAGATGGTCAGTGACATGTTGTGCAAAAGAAGATGGACATATTATGTCGACAATGGAAAAAGGGAGGTCGTTCCAGTCTTTTGCTGTGCGGGAAAAAAAATGACGCGAGAAATGTTGATGTTCGAGCGCGCATTAATGAAACCTGCTGCGTGTGGCTTGTCCTGGCTGATATGCGTGTTGCGGGTTTGATGTAAGATGGTTGATGCAGGATTGAACTGTGAAAAAATTTATGGTAAAGACAAAGAGAAGAAATGCGCCGACGAAGAGCGAGCGATGGAAGATTGGATAGTAATTTTAGTGATGTGACGCTGATGTCGTATGAATACGAAGAATGAATGAAGCGAGCTGCACGGTTTTGAACTGATTCTAGAGCGCAGATGAGGTATGCTTGGTGCGGGTCCCAGATGGCGGATGCGTATTCCAATTTCGGTCGCACTAGTGATGTGTAGGCAAGTAATCTTATCTGCATTGGAGCACTTTTGAGGTGACGTTTTAAAAAGCCTAAGGTTTTGTTAGACGATGAAATGATGTTTTGGACATGCGTACGCCAGATCAGATCGCTAGTCACGGTGACACCTAGGTATTTATAAGAGTTAGTCAGTTCTAGGGGTAAGCTGTTGATTGTGTACGGAAACATGAGCGGATTATTGCTACGCGTAAATGACATAGTTTTGCATTTATTTACGTTTAGTGTCATTAACCAAGTGGTACACCATTTCGAAACGTTAGTAAGATCGTTCTCTAAGGTTAACTGGTCAGAGGTGTTTAGTATTGTGCGGTAGACAACGCAGTCATCTGCGAACATACGTATATTACTGGTTACATGCAAAGGTAAGTCGTTAATATAGATTAAAAATAGTAGCGGGCCAAGGACGGAGCCTTGAGGGACACCTGATGTTACTGGGATGGCAGTAGACAGGTGGTTATTTACAGCGACGCGTTGTGATCGATTAGTAAGGAACTCTATTATCCATTTTATGACGGTGGGATGTAAATTTAGTTGGGAAAGTTTAGCGAACAATCGTTGATGAGGCACTTTATCGAATGCTTTAGCGTAATCAAGAAAAACGGCATCAGTTTGCACGTTAACGTCGAGGTTAGTATGAATGTCATGCAAGAAGGCTGCCAGCTGTGTTTCACACGACAACCCCTTACGGAAGCCGTGTTGTGAAGGGTGAAAAAAATTATTGCTGTCGAGAAAATTCATTATGTGGGAGTAGATGACATGCTCCATGATCTTGCAGGGGACGCTTGTTAGGGAGATGGGGCGATAGTTAAGTGGAGAGTTTCTATCGCCTGATTTGAAGACCGGAACGACCTTCCCTATCTTCCAGTCACATGGGATGATTCCTGAGGAAAGGGACTGGGAAAATATTAGAGCAAGAAAGAGCGAAGCACTCTCTTTAACATTTTTTAGAATTTTGGAATTGATACCATCCATGCCCGCAGAGGATGACAATTTCATTTTTTCTATTATAGACAATATTCCATTTGCGCAGAAATTGATTGCTGGCATGTCATGATTACAATTAAGGCCAAGTGAAGGTATGCAGGAGTGTATGCTTGATTCATCAGTAAAAACTGTAGCAAAAGAAGCGTTGAATAGATTCGCACAATCCCCGTCAGTAATAGCTTCACCAGATTCAAAGGTTAGTACAGTGTCACGCGGTTTGTCAGCCTTAAGTGTTTTCCAGAACTGTCTGGGATTAGTCTGCAGTATCTTGGGTAGGTCTGTGTTATAGAAGAAGTTTTTTGCTTTGCGCAGGGCTAAAAGATAATTGCGGTCAGCCTCATAGTACCTATCCCATACACTCGGTTGACCTGCACGTTTGGCAGATCGGAATAAACGTTTCTTTTTATTTTCAAGGCGTTTTAGATTTTTAGTAAACCAGGGTTTGTTGCAGGTGCTTGTGAAGCTGACTTTAGGTATGAATTTATCGGTTAGCTCCGTCAGTTTACCGATAAAGCGGGTCCAATTCGTATCTACTGTGTGTTGATGTAAAGTTGCTTGGAAAGTGTGGAAGAATGCGCTAAGAGCTTCGTTTATTGTTTCGTAATCCCCTCTGTCATATAGAAGGATCGTTTTTTTGTAGGTTTCTCGTTTAAGCGGTTGAAAAGAAAAAGTGGCGTGAATTGTCTTATGGTCACTGGTTTCGGGTAGATAGTGAATGCGTGATAGGCTTTCAGGATTGTTGGTTAGTATCAGATCCAGGACACTGGCTGTATCTTGCGATACACGTGTTGGCTCTGTGACTAGTTGGGTCATGTTGAAGTTTAGGCAAATATCAAGAAACGCATTAGCTTCACCTACACCCGTAGATGAATGCACATTGCTGGTGCACCATTCTATTTGTGGGAAATTAAAATCGCCGAATAAAAGTACGTGCGCGTTTGGATGAGCAGACGTGAGCTGGCACATGGCCTGATTAAGTTGGTTGCAAAAATTGGAACTAGCACGGGGTGGTCGGTAACAAACGCCCAGTACAACGGACTGAGGACGTGCCTTAATAAGTACCCAGAGCATTTCTAGCTCTGTTTTAATATGTACGACTGAGCAAGATAATTGCTCGTGAACAGCAATGAGTACACCGCCACCACGAGTAGATGCGCGGTCATTCCTGTACAACTGGAAGTTCGGTAATTCTGACAGAACTTCGTCATCACGGATGTCATCAGTTAACCACGTTTCGGTAAGTAATAGCACATTGCTTTCAGAGGATGATACAGTGCTAGATATAAGTTCCCGTTTGGGTAGGAAACTGCGAGTGTTAGTGTAAATAACAGAAAGTGAAAGAGTTTTGCTAGTAACCGCAACAGCGGTCGTTTTTTTTTCCCGGTGGCTTGATTGCTACGATAGTTCTTTGACGGTGTTTGATTCGGCGTCGAAAATGTAGCGCTTCTGATTCATGTGCAGTGTTTTGAAGTGCATTGAAAATGGCTTGTTGTTACTTCTCGCAAAAGCAATTAGTTGTTTTCTAGCATTTTGGACTGAGCGTGAGAAGTCTTCACCTATGCCGTAACTTGTCCCCTTAAGCTTGCGACCACTCGATAATATTGCAGTTTTTGTCTTGTGCAGAGCAATCTTCACGATTATGGGCCGGGAGCGTTCAGGTGAATGACGACCGAGACGATGCGCGCGTTCGATATCTCTTGGTTCTAAGTGAACCTGTAAGTTGTCCCGGCAAAGATTCATTACCAGCCGCTCCGATTCAGAAAATGTTTCAGATGCGGAAGGGTCCGGGATACCGTAAAATATTAGGTTGTTTCGCCTTGAGCGATTTTCAGCGTCATCAATACGGGCTTCTAGTGCAAAGATTCTGCAGGAGGTCTGCTCCGTGTTAACGCGCAGGACTTCTATTTCTTTTCGAAGTGGTACCAGAGACTGATAATGACTTTCAAGGTCTGATAATCTTTTGTTCAGTTCGCCAATTGTTTTATCGGTGTTACCGAGCTGAGACTTCAAGCCCTGTACTTCTGCAATTAGTTGTGTTTGACCTGTAGACAGCTTACGCAATTCAGCAAGAAGGTTCTCAGAAATATTTGAAGGGCCAGGGTTAGTTTCAACATCTCCAGCTAGAATTAGTAGTGCACGAATTACATGGACACACTCGGCAATAATAACCATACAGCAATGCGGGCTTGGCAGCTGTACCAGAAAGTAATTACCAGATCTTTTCGAAAAGACAACGTAGGGCTCACCAACCTGCATAGCGGGAGCGAATTGATTAGTGATCCGTGCAGTGGCACAGACACCAAGCCCACAGCGCTCCGTTGAAGGTCCTTGTTCTTTTATAGGTGTCGGGCTCGTGGATGTCGACGATGATGCAACCGTCCAGGCTTGGTTGAGCTCAGCTGCCCAGAGTCCCTCTTCTGGTCGAGCCAGGCATTTGACGATAGGCAGAGGGCATGCGCTGCCTTCGTCGCTTCCAGGACAGCTGAAGCCATGTTCCGTCGGCGCTACCGCATGCGCAAGCGCAGGTAGCAGCAGATGAGCGATGACGTAACGGACCATCTGCATAGCGGGAGCGAATTGATTAGTGATCCGTGCAGTGGCACAGACACCAAGCCCACAGCGCTCCGTTGAAGGTCCTTGTTCTTTTATAGGTGTCGGGCTCGTGGATGTCGACGATGATGCAACCGTCCAGGCTTGGTTGAGCTCAGCTGCCCAGAGTCCCTCTTCTGGTCGAGCCAGGCATTTGACGATAGGCAGAGGGCATGCGCTGCCTTCGTCGCTTCCAGGACAGCTGAAGCCATGTTCCGTCGGCGCTACCGCATGCGCAAGCGCAGGTAGCAGCAGATGAGCGATGACGTAACGGACCATCTGCATAGCGGGAGCGAATTGATTAGTGATCCGTGCAGTGGCACAGACACCAAGCCCACCCAAACAAATGACATAATCATCCCAAACAAATGACATAATCATTCATACAAGCAGCACGTGTATGCGAGAATACTGGAAGTAAGCGAAATGAAACTTCAATACTGCCAACCTATCAAAACACAAAGGACATCTCGAAGTTATCTCAATGTTGCTCATGCTTCTTTTTCAGTTTGAACCAACTTTCCATTTTATTCAGTTGGCAAAATCCTTGAGAATTATAGTTACGAGGCACATCTTCACTTAGTTATACTGTCACTGATGTTAATATTGTTTCGTACCGCACTTTCATCGCCATAATATTATTCACTTAACTTCTTTTACGGTGTGCAATCTGCACATTTATTGTTTCTTCGGCCTTCTTTGTTCATCTACCTTTAAAATAGTGTAGTTCTTCAAAATTACATCGTTATTTGGAAATCTGGGGGAGATTTTTATTAACGTTTTTTTGATAAGTTCAACCTACTACTACATCATTCATGGTTTTTAGCTAAAACTGTAGGAGTTCGTGGCCATTTTAGGTGATATTTCTACTTTAACTACAAACACATTTAAATTCTCGTCCCTATAAGGATATACTTAAATAATTTAGTGGGATTAAACTCAAGTCACATTTTTAAACTTAACTAGCTTGGTAATTTACAGAAAGCCTTGTACTTAGATTTACGTACAGTTAGTACAAACCAAGGTGGTAAAAATTTCTTGGGTACGTTTGCCCGCGTGCTCGATAATCATGTCTTAGTTTTCCCACAAATGCGTACAGTAATTATGCTTATTATTGTTTGTAGGGCACTAGAAAAGTACGCATTCCAAAATATTCTTCGACCTAAAAACCTTACTTTCATTGCTACAACAACTGTCCATGATGAAAATCAAAATATGTGTTTTATACCTAGGTACTAGGTAAATGTGTGTTCTTCACTTATTTATTTGACCAGTATGAGCTGGATTGGAAGCATATTACCTCAAAAATATTGAATGTCTACACTGTTAAGTATAGGTCTATACTAGCGGAAGACGGCTACTCGTGTGGTTGGGCAGACTGTTTTAATCCGGCCTGATTCAGAAGAAAACGTGCTGCTTGATACTTTTGTTTTCAACCCTACAATGCAGCGCGCAATCTTCCTCCCACAACGATTGATGCTTCAAACGAGCAATTTCTCTTACGGGGACCTTGGGGCAAAAGACCAGCGCGGCAACGCCATGGCAGACGAAATCTTACGGAACAGACTTTTCTAAAAGATCAGGGCTACAAGTAAGAAAACCACAGAGCTTTCTTATGGTTGTCTTCTATGAAGGTAACAAAAAACAGCCAAACCCGATCGAAAGGATAAATGACATTGCTGTCACATGGGGCTATGACTTGTCTTTCTTTACCTGCTCACGTAATTGAGAAGTTTCCATACTTATCAGAGGAACGACAAATGTTCGGGTCAACCGAGCACACCATGGCCACGGAGAAAGGCAATCGCTTGGGGCGACAGGCAATCTGCCAAATCTGCTGCTCTCCTAGAACCTGCTTTCTTGGTTAATGGCATGGAGTAAAACAGACGAAAAAACTCTTCTGCTCCATGCATTTGTTTCATCATTACAATAAGAAACCATTGGCCTCAGTGGGGAAAGCGATGATTTCTTTTGGAGACAAGATTGGTTACTCTGAATTTAAACAATACAAAACAACATAAATCTACAAAGTGTTTCCGGAAGAAATAGTTGTCAAGTTGGAGGCGAGTGAACTATTGCATCTTGCTAGGAAGCGCAACCACTATTACAAAGAACACACAACGCAAGCGCTGAACTTCAACTAAACGTTCATTGCAAACGTCAAAGTTTATAAAGGGGGTGAAAAGAGAAAAAGAATAAAAAAGGTACACAACAAAAAGCGCACGTGCCTGTCGCGTACATTACTATCCGTTATTGTCTATCACCCCATCCAAAAAACATAGTTCTTTCCGCGTGAGCGAGATAGAGGGTGCACTAACCCACTCAAAATCATCGCATGTCAATTCCGTCGCTTCTACTATTAAACGGGTTAATAAATCTCTGTCCCGATGTTAAAGGAACGTGTTATCGAAATAAGGCACACAACCGCATTCCTTACAATGGATCGCCAAGTGACCACCAGTGCCCTTCTGCACTTTATTGTGGTGTTCTTTTAGCCTCTCATTATTGCATCTTTCAGTTGTTCCCACATAAACAAGACCACATGACAAAGGCACTCTGTAAACAACTGACTGTGCACACTCAACATAATTATTGCGATGCTTAATTTGGCAACCTTTCTTTTCTTTTGAAACAGGACAAGTTTTGTCACATATTCTGGACCGTTTTTCACGAGCAGACATGACCACTCGGACGCCCACCTTATTACCAATATTTTTAAGATTGTGTGCCACACTATCAATATAGGGGACAACAGCCGTTTTACGCTGCTCCAGGAAAGTGTTAATACGCTTCCAATTTTGTTTCTTTAGGTCCCTATGTAGCGATTCAGTGGCGCTTATAATCATTCGTTGCGGGTAACCTGCTGCCTTCAGTCGCAAGGCCTGGTGCTCAAAGCTCTTCTTCAAGAGGTGAAAGCAGGACTTTTTCAATAAATTAAAAAGGCACATTCGTGCAGCAGACCTATTAACTACTTTGGTATGTGCAGAAGAGAAAGGCAACAATTGATTTTTGCTCCTGGGCTCATAAAGCCAATAAACGTGGTCATCCTGAAATTGCAACGAAAGTTCTAGGAACCTGAGCGTATCACCATAGGGCACTTCATGTGTTAGTTTCAGAGGCTGACAAACTGTCTCAAATACTCCAAGTGTCAAAACAGCTACACTTTGAAACTCTTGGGCATCACACTTCAAAAAAACAACAACAAATAATGATCCACAAACCTGAAGATCTTTATTACCTTAGTTTCCGACAACCTCTCATCAATTAAACGATCTAAGTGGGCCATAAAATATCACTAAGGACGGGTGCAATAACCGAACCAATACAAATACCCTGTTTCTGGATATAGGTGTTCCCATTTCGATTAACGAATGTGGACGTTAAGTAAAAAGCCAGTAAGTCCAGAAAACCTCTCACCAACATACCACAAGTGTTCTGAAAGGTCACTGCACCATGCTCAAGTATGCTCTGTTCGACAAATTCTAGAAGCATTTCATGAGGTAATGAAAAGTGCAAATCTTTCACATCTATGGTCAACGCCTTAACGAGAGTTTTGGCATTCGATACCGAAAAATTCACAATCTGCTCAGAATTCTAGGTGTGAAATGGGTCATTAATTTGAAAGAGATTCAGCTTTTCCTGTAGGAAAAACGATACATTTTTTTTGCCAAGAACCTTGTTCCGAAACATTTACCCGGAACGGCATTCCGTCTTTGTGCGTCTTGCAACTAAAAAAAATGTCTAAGCCCAGTTTATCTGCTTTCATGATCTGTTTAGCAAAATCATGCAATAGAAGGCTTTTGCACAAGTTTTTTGCAGCTGTTCGAACAGATTTGAGTGACACCTTTGGATTAATATCAAATACCGATTCAATCACCACTTGCGCTTTTTCAAAAAAAGAACCATACAGGAAAACACAGAACCGACCTTCTTTGTCAGAAGGAATGACACAAAGTACCGATTCTTTGAGGTATGTGACCACCGTCCTTACGGGCAACACTTGACACTTGGGCCTGAACTTATCAAGCACATCAACGCCAGCGGAAATACACCGATCCTTTTCACAATCCGGAGCACAACCAGAAAGTTGTCTCACAAGAAACAGGAGCTTAGGCGCTTCAAGTCTTGGTTCAACAGCGTACTTGGGACCTCATCTTAACGTCTCTTTCAAATATTCAGGAAAAACGACGTCATCCATGGTGTGAATAATGTTGTCCTCAGCAGGTTTCTTCGGTTGGCGCTTGGACCTGTAATAAGGTTGGCGTCCGAGTGGTCACGTCTGCTCCTGAAAAACTGTCCAGAATATGTCACAAAACTTGTCCTGTTTCAAAAGAAAAGAACAGTTGCCAAATTAAGCATCGCAATAAATATGTTGAGTGTGCACAGTTGGTTGTTTACAGAGTACCCTTGTCATGTGGTCTTGTTTATCTGGGAACAACTGAAAGATGCATTATTGAGAGGCTAAAAGAGCACCACAATAAAGTGCCGAAGGGTACCGTTGGTCACTTGGCGATCCGTTGTAAGGAGTGCGGTTGTGTGCCTTATTTCGATAACACGTGCGTGTTATATCGGGACAGAAACTTATTAACCCGTTTGATAGTAGAAGCGGCGGAAATGACACGCGATGATTTTGAGTGGGTTAGTGCACCCTCTATCTCGCTCACACAGAAAGAAATATGTTTTTGCATGGGATGATAGACAATAACAGATAGCAATGTAGGGGACTTGCACGTGTGGTTTTTTTGTCTACCTTTTTTATACGTTTTCTCTTTTCACCCCCTTTAAAAACTCTGACGTTTGGAATAAACGTTTAGTTGAAGTTAAGCGCTTGTGTTGTGTGTTCTTTGTAATATTGGCTGCGCTTCCAAGCAAGATATATCCTTACCAAATGGCCTGGTACAGTTGTTTATTGAACTATTGCAAGGTTCAGTTAATGTAGAAAAAGCTGCAAAGAACAAAAGAACTTGTGTTGGTTTTCTTTTAATTAGTATGGACTGGAGACAGCATCACTTGGTCACAAAGTTTATTTTGAAGCTATTGTTTTTCATTCCTTGAAATTTCAGACTAGTTGGTGAAAGCTCTTTCATTATGAAGAGACGAAAAGAATCGCGTTTGGTGGAGACCGTCTAACTTGAGTTAGTTGATTAAACTTTAGATTTCGTCGAATGTGGTGTTCTCAATAAGGTACTACATTGTTTCTAATTCTTTCCGTGCGCAGTAAGTTTTACTTATTCTTTGTTTTCGCGTTTGGAAATGTGCATTCAAGAATGAAATGACTGATCTTTGAAGAGTTCCGAGCTGTTCCGCTCTGGAGTGCACGTTGTGTCTCACAAACACGACTTGAAGGATCGTTGCCATAAACTAGACAGTGATAGCCTAGAGTGCCATCCCAAGCTCATCAGCACCGATCAGTACTTACCGTGAATTGACCAGTCTGTCTTGCACTCCACGTCGGCTCCCATAACCACAAAATCATAGGGACATAGGCTGTGATACAATAAAGTCATAAAAAATGCGATGACAAAAATGTAGAAGTATCTAACATTGAAATTTACGTGCAAGTAACACTACATGCGCTCTTTTGTTTCTGGTGCAATGTTCGTGGGGTCTTCCCGAGCACAGCAGTGAACTTTGCTTGCAGACGACACAGTTGCTGCTTACGCCTTATCGCCGGCTGCTGTTGACAGAATTCTTTCAGCGCAACGTCAGCGCACACAATGCTCAAGAACTTTGTGCGTGTAGCACTCTTGTTGCACGAAACTATCCTGGAAAAAACACAGCAATAACAATGTGTTTTTTTTCAGAGGCCTTGAATAGCGTCCTATTTTCAACGTCAGCTAAGGTGTCTTTAAAAGGCCAGTCAACAGGCTCCAAAACGCGTAGGAAATGCTCACGCATTTTTCTTGCGCTTGACCAACCTCCTCATACGGACAATGACGTCAACGCAGCATGAAGCTCGTCGATCGGTCTAAACCAGATCTCAACAAAAGTAATAATGTACTATTACATTTTTGACACCCTCTTCGTCAGCGTGCTGTTCTTTTATGTCTGGAATGCCAAGTACTGAAATCAACGTCGCCGATCGCTGAGTTGACGTCACTGTGCGTGGAAGAAGGTTGGTCAGGCGCACAAATAGTGCGCGAGCTTTTCCTGCATGTTTTGAAGCCTGTTTATTGCCCCTTTGAAGCAAAATCTTACTCAACAATAACAAGGCTCTCCTTTTTTATATTGGCAACAAGACCGAAGTAATTGAAGCAATATCAATTACTGTTATTGAAACTGTATCGATTATCCTAGATCAACCCCGCATCCTGGTTGTATCTGCCTAACCACTCGCTATTCTGCCAAAGTATAACTATTAGAGGCTCTTCAAATGAATTTCGTAACCTCCTGACTTCACTACACAGTCCAATATGCTGTCAGAAAACGTAACGGCGACGGATGTTGTGGAAGTAAAACAATGTCAGGCCCCGCCGCGTTGGTCTAGTCGCTAAGGTACTCGGCTGCTGACCCGCACGTCACGGGTTCGAATCCCGGCTGTGGCGGCTGCATTTCCGATGGAGGCGGAAATGTTGTAGGCCCGTGTACTCAGATTCGGGTGCACGTTAAAGAACCCCAGGTGGTAGAAATTTCCGGAGCCCTCCACTACGGCGTCTCTCATAATCATATGGTGGTTTTGGGACGTTAAACCCCACAAATCAATCAAATCGATCAAAACAACGTCAGGCCTGCAGGGAGCGAACACTCACAAGAGAAGCTAAAACACCGGCCTTTCAGAGCCTTTTCCAAACACTCATTGGATAGCTGCTGCAAGCACACTTGGTGGGCACTTAATACGCCTTTATTAACATAAATTCTGGGTAGTAGGCCGGCGTACGCTATGTTATCCGTCATCATTCTTCTGAGAAGTGTTGTATCCCCTAAACACTTGCAAGGAATTTTGCACCACTTTTTCATGCAGAGGCTGGCGGCGATGAAGAATTATGCATGAAGTAAGAATGTGCCACACTTAATAGGTGATTGAGAACAAGCTTTTGTGATGGGTTTGAGTATTGCACAACCCACTCGTTACGCTATTCACATTGTGTGACGTGTGGTTCTTCTTTTGATCATCTAAAACACTTTATTAGTCATAATAGCGCGATTTCTTTCCAGACATCAAGCCTTCCTAAGGCAACTTTGCAAGAACTCCCCAGCACCAGCGTGGCTCAGTTGATTATATTGAATTTTAACCAGAAATAAAGAAAAAAAAAGCCGGCGTAACTCAGTAGAAGTATACTGGACTGGCACGCAGTGAACCTGGGTTCGAGTCCCGCTGTGTCTGTGGTTTGCTATAGTGGCTGAATCTTTTTTTCTGTTTCCATACTGCCTTCGGACACCGGCGGTGGCAGACAACTACGGCGCCACGCGTGACCTGCGTTCGTATCTCATAACAGCTCTCACTGTTAAAAACAAATATAGTTTAAACTTTCACCGCTGCCACATGTGTTACAAGAGTGGTGTCTGCACCACTATTGCTCTGCTTATCTCTTTTGTTCATTAGCTTTGCACTTAAACGTGTATGTAATCTAACCTATTTTTGAATTGTCGTTGTAATCTTTTTTTTGTATAAGCTTTCTTCACTTCTCCGCAATGTGATTGTGTTCTCAAGTTTCTTTTTTTTTTAATGCAGTCACTCTGTGGGAAGGATGTACGTTGTGGTGCTAGAGGACCGAGATAGGTGACTCATAACGTCACCTTTGACATCCAGCACCATGTCAATCTTTCTTTGTCAAATAAAGAAATTATGAAATAAATAAATATTTAAATAAATAAATACATAAATGAACAATTTCACTTCTGGTGCAATGCTAGCAATCCAAAAAGGACAGAGCATCAAGAGACACCGGAGCTCTTCTGTTCCTTTTGATGTCTCCAGCATTTGTCGGAATAACATGTTTAGCAAGCTTATGTACCAATTCATCCAAGAACAACTCCTAAAGTTAGCCATTGCCATATTACTTGGCGGAATATGGCGGCGCTCACTGCGCTGCGCAACTCAAAGCTAAATACACCGTATTTTCGCGCGTATAACTCGCACCAATAACCCAAAAATTTCAGTGGCAAAGCGGAGGCGCGGATAATACGTGGGGTTTTTTCTATGGTGCTGCTTCAGAGCAATGCTTGTTGTGCTGTGAAGCCCCTTAACAGTGTAGTGAAGGCTACGGAGGCGGTTTCCGCAAATTCGTGTTGTTCCGCAAGTAGCACGGCAGCTTGCGGCCGATTTTGGTTTCGCTTGCTTGCATTGTTGAAGCGTATAGAAAAACATTTGGGGAGAGACAATTCGGTTGTTCAGTGTAAAATCTCACTGTCACACAACAAGTATATTTTTTCGACATTCGCGGCCACTCAGTGACCCTCCACATGTCCCTACGTCACGGACGCCATGTTTACTTTTGGAAAGGGCTGGCCGAAATGTGGTGCTGTCTAACAAAGTACCATAATAGATAAATTAAGTTCCATAATAAATAAAGAAGTATTTATTTCAGCAAGGCAAATGAGATAATATAGTGCCTATAGAGATATTATCAGTACATCAATGTACTACTTTTTGACGTTGTAGCAGGCATGCATTTCGGTTCTGTTGTTTCCAGCGTGCTATTACAATGTACCAGAAGGGGTAGTGCTGTCCAGTTGTCGCGAGTGTGAGCGCTCTTTACCTCGCTCATACCGCTAGTTCTCCACATCTCGACCCGTTGGCCAAGCCTAAGTCAATCTGTTCTGTCACCATGAGTAGCGTACGGCGGCAGGCCTTCACGGCACAGCAAAAGCTTAAGATCAACGCCGTCGCCGAGGAATTCGGAAGTCGCGAAGTGGGAAGACGGCACGATATGGGCGAGTCCTGCGTGCGCCTGTGGAGAAAGAAGAAAGAGAGCCTACAAGCCGCGCACCGCGACCGTAGGTCATTTTGTGGCCCCAAGACCGGTGCCTACCCTGAGCTGGAGGCGGAGCTTGTAAAGTTCATCGAAGCTGTGAGAAGCAGAGGTCACGCCGTATCGACCATGATGGCCCAAGTGGAAGCGCGGCGACTTTCGAGGGAGCTAGGCCTACCTCAAGAGTTCCGTGCGAGCCGCGGATGGCTGCACCGCTGTATGAAGCGGCAGGGGCTCTCAATCAGGCGGCAGACTACAATATGTCAACGCTTGCCGCCTTCTTATGAGGAGAAGCTGCTCAAGTACCAGAGGTAAGTAATTGGCCTGCGAAAGCAGCACAATTACATTTTTTCGCAAATCAGCAATGCGGATGAAACTCCTGTTTATTTTGAAATGCCGTTGGACACAACAATTGAGAAGACGGGCAGCAGTTTGGTGAGCGTGCTGACCAGCGGGAACACAAAACTGCGCATCACAGTCTTGCTTTGTGCCCTCGCCGACGGCACGCAACTGCGAGTGTACGTCATCTTGAAAAGGAAAACTCTACCAAAGGTTCATTTGCCTGCCGGTGTGGTGGTGCGCGCACACGAGAACGCGTGGATAAATAGTGACTTGTTCGTAGACTGGATCAAGACGGTATGGGAGAAGAGGCCCGGTGCGGTGCTCGCAAAGAGGTCCATGCTCGTTCTTGATTCGTTCCGCGGCCACACAACTGAGGAAGTGAAGCACCGCCTTTCACGCAACGGCACCGACTTAGTTGTTACACACGGTGGAATGACGTCAATGTTGCAGCCTCTAGATGTGTCGCTTAACAAGCCCTTCAAAGTGCATGTCAAGCGCTATTACGCAGAGTGGATGGCTGAAGGCTGCTACGACTTGACGCCGACAGGACGAGTCCGAAGGCCTGATATTGCCCTATTCTGCAAGTGGATTGTCGAGGCATGGAAGGCCTTTCCATGGTGAGATGGTGCGAAAAACTTTCAAGAAATGCTGCATCACAAACAGAATAAATGGAACCGAAGATGACATTGTGCATAATATTGAGGACTGCGGCTCACGTGATAGCTCTAGTGAGAGCAGTGACAGTGAGTGAATTGTGACTGGCCTTGCAGACAGCGTATTCTTCTTGCTAAATAAAGCCTTTTCTGTCTACATATGTGCTCTGTTGCTTGAGCAGTAGCTTTTGTACAGCCTTTCCTGTATATCAAATGTGCGGGCAATACGCGAGGATTTTTTTTCTTTCTCGGTGCGCTGAAAGTGGGGGTGCGGATTGTATGCAGGGGCGGGTTATGCGCGCAAAAATACGGTATGGTGTTTATAAGAGTTTTCTGCTCTACAAATGACGGGACGATCAACATACTTCCGTCATTTCAGCCAAGAGCGTGTGCGGTTCTTGTTACATTGAACCAATGGGTAGTTTCGCAACTGGTAACATTGATTAACTCTGCTTAGAACGTAACACCTTTCAGCTACCATTACCAAATAAAGCCTGCGGGTTCAAGACTGAGTAAACTTATGGTCCAGATTAGCGCCCTTGCCCCTAGTTTTCATCGTTTTCATCCAAGAGCGCGCGTAAATTTTCTAAACAATTTTCCGGCCTAAATGTTAGACGATAGAAAATATAGTAAATTTTCAAATGACACCAAATGCAAAAAACACAAGATTACATCTAATTAGGTGGTGGATGACTGAAAATGCAATATTTTGTGACATGTTCGCATATCCCGCCAACAGGCCACAAGTGTCACATTTTCATGGGGAAGAAAAGCAACAAACAGCCGTGGAATTGGGAGTTCAGTACAGAAAGGCGTCATGTCGAAATTGGTTCACAGTCCCTCAATGCAACGTCTTTCGTATTCGTATCGTGGTTGCTTTATTTAAAACTCCAGCAGTTAAAATTATTCTGATAACGGTTTTTTAGGGTAATCTTCACACAGGAATTGCTCTGCCCAACTACTGAGCATTCATACACTTCCTCAATGGTAGCACCATTACCTTAGAACGTAACGCTAATTACCTCGGCATTATTTTATTTTACGACTTCATTTGACCAGTCATATAATCAATATTACTAACGGCGTGAAATCGCATGTTATCCAGTGAAATTTCTAGCTTGCGAAACATGAACCCAGAGATGTTGAGGATGAGGATGTTGCAGGTAGCCGGCTGAACATAAATCCAACTTTAATTAGATTATTCTTGTTATTTTGAGCGATTTCCCTGAACGCGATTTGAACGATTTAATCGAATCGATACAAAACCGCAGTGCCAGTCTCATTAAATCCGAAGCATTTCTCTGCGAGCTTCCGCAACCTTGAGCGTATCGACGCTAGCGCGAGCACTCCTTGACTTTTGTCTGACGCCTAGCGTCAGACAAAAGAGTGCTCGCGCTTCGGTCTAGTAGCGTCGCTGTGCCCGGCGTGCGCGCGCGTTCTTCGCTATATAGGAGTATATTGGGCCCTTCCTGATGCGCTCACGGCAATTTTGCTAGCTCCACATATACCAAATTCGGTGTCACGAGACGTGAATGGATGCCGAAATGTGCAAACATGATAATCCTGGAGCGCGTGTCATGTAAGAACATGACAACCTATACCACGCCTATAGCATGCTCGTGGCCGTTTTGCTAGCCCCACATATATTCAATTTGGTATCACGTGACGTGAATAGATGACGAAGGTAAACGACACATCCAAACATGATAATCATGACATGGAAGTCATGTACGGCATCGTTTACCTCCACCTTGTAACGTTACTGTTTTAAGAGTGACACATCACCTTTCTCATTGGTGCTTCGCATATCATCGATTCCCACTGTACGTGGGATGTGTCATTTTTTTATTCTGATTTCTGGTATGCTTCTAGTCAAAGTAACCAAAAGAACAAGTGCCTGCAACTTAGCTTAGCTAGGGCCGGTAATGCAAACAAAATGCTAGGCCCCTAAGCCACCAACAGACGTTCGCACGCTCCTTTGATTAACGTGTGCTCCTGGCGTTTTCACATCGCACAATGAGGAAGGGAATTCGGAGAAGTTAAATATATTACATTACAATTACAATTCAGCATAGTACAAATACAATTCGGGACAAGATAAATATATTACCATACACAACAAACATGACAGAACAAACGCCACTATGGCCGTCAACCTCTGCTGAAGGAAATCACGCCATAAAATTCCTTCATCGTAAGCAGGGTTTTCGCCCAATCGTAAGTATGAAGGAGCACAGCCATTTCTCCTTATTACTTCGACACACCTTCATATACTTGAAAATACTGTCTTGCTGGTCCCTGCCATTGTCAGAGTGAAAAACAGCCAATCGAGAGCACCATATACTGTGCAAAGCAGTCACACAAATCAAATGCATTGTCAGTTCTGGCGTATTGGTAAACGTAAGTAGAAAATATATTGAACGCAACACACAGAAACTTAAGAGAGAGCGCATTATGATGTTGTCTCTCTTATGCCCTTACCTATTGGCGCTCAATAAGTTTTCGAAATGAAATGACAATCTTTCACCATTCTCGATTGCTATATACCTGAATTCAGGAGTGTCTAATGGAAATTCTTTAAGATACGAAGCAGCTCTTTGAGTAGCCTGTGTAACGCTGTACGTCTGTGTCTCAGTGCCAACGCACCGCGCTCCCCTTGCCGCAGGTGTTGGGGTGCTGCTATGTAGGTCACGCCTTCACTCGCAGTCTGCAGTGACGTCACCCTCCCCCTTGCCGGCCAGCGCTCACTTCTCTGTGTCACCTGATTGGTATGTGGGGTTTAACGTCCCAAAACCACCATATGATCATGAGAGACGCCATAGTGAAGGGCGCCGGAAATTTCCACCACCTGGGGTTCTTTAACGTGCACCCAAATCTGAGCACATGGGCCTACAACATTTCCGCCTCCATCGGAAATGCAGCCGCCGCAGCCGGGATTTAAACCCGTGACCTGCGGGTCAGCAGCCAAGTACCTTAGCCACTATACCACCACGGTGGGGCTTCTCTGTGTCATATCTCTGTCTTTTCACTTTCTCCACCGCTCACTACGTTCGAGCACACATCGAGTGCACACACTTTATGCTCGTTTATCTGCGATGGAAAGGACGCCAGAAAGCGAATCTCCTTCGCCCACCGAAGCATGCGCTGAAGTGATTTGGCCCCCTGCCATCGCAGGCGTTGTGAAGGTTAGCAGAGTTGATCGTGGTCCTGAATGGCGACGTCGCGCCTTCAACACCAATGAGGTGCGAGTGAGAGAAGCTGAACGCACACGTCGGCAGTGGAAGACCAACGACACTGATGAGGTGTGGTCTAGCACGCCGATCGCGTACGAGAATGGAGGCGGCGCGCGGGTAACACCGGCCACAGAGGCAACGCTCGATCACATATAGGAGACCTGTCCGGGCCTTCACAAGGCCCAAACTCACCACCTACGGGGCCTTCACCACCAACCCGACTGACCACCTGAATTGACGCGCTGCACCCACCGTCCACTGCATCGACCACTCGTGTACTTCGTACAGGAAACATAATTTTTCCTTTTTATTTCGGGGCATTCTAGCACCAATAAAAAATGGCAGCATATCCACGGAGTGAATGATGGAGAGTGGGGCGAAACATTCGTCCTTCCATGCGTCCGTCTGTGTGACCGTCCATGCGTCTGTTCGTGCGCCCGTCCCTGCGTTCGTTCATGCACCCGCGCCTGCGTCCGTTCATGCGTCCATCCATGCATCTGTCTGTGTGTCCGTTCGTCCATCTATTCAACACTCCAAGTCCCACCATCTCGCATCTTTTTATCATATATTCCCCATATAGAAGCACCGCCATTCAGTGGACATTCCAAGGACTAAACGAGAGGTGGCACACGCACACTTTCTTACAGCTTGCGCTTCGGGTGTACTTCCCACCTTCAAACACCTTGAGTTCATGGTATATACTAGTTCACTGTATTTATGGCACTGCGGCCCAATGCTCGCTAAACCTTTCTAAAACCAAGGAGGTTACGCCCAGCGATTATAATGTAGCAACCTTTTCCTGTCAGATAGTGCTCAAATGTACATGCCAGTGGCTGTTAATGGGAAATGGGAGACGGGAGGATTCAGCTTTTAATTTCTTACGGCTTGCGCTTCGTATCTGCTTCCCCCCTTTAACCACCTCGAATTCTTTCATGGTATATACTAGTTCATTGTATTCATGGCCCTGCGGCTCAACGCTCGCTAAACCTTTCTAAAACTAAGAAGGTTACACCCAGCGATTATAATGTAGCAACCCTTTCTTGTCCGAGAATGCTCAATGTACATGCCAATGGCTGCTAATGGGGATCGCAGCGTGCGCGTTGACTAAAAGCCGAATGCTCCTGTCTCTCATTCCCCATTAGCAGCCATTGGCATGTACATTGAGCCCTATTTTTTATTGTTAAACAACGCACAGAAGAAATCTCTCACCGGACCCACCTTGGAGGTCAAATGTATACCTATTTCGGGTATGTGCCACTGGTGGTAACGTACTACGAGAAACGCACAAGCCACGCCATAAGGAGCTTCGCCCCTAAAACACCGACCAGACGCGAACCAAGAGAGCCGAGCTAAAGCGCTAACAGCGGATGGCCAAAGCCAGTGAATCCTCGATGTCGCCGTCGTCGGCAATGTCGGGGGGAACATCTCGGAAGCGCCATGCACTTTCAGTCGAAGTGCCCGCCCGCAAGTGCCGGGCTCCACCGGCCCATCCGTAGGCGTCTCGCCTTTGCAACATCGACCGCGTCTGCGCGTGGGGAGAGCCCTCCGCGACGCCGCCAGCATCGTCGGGGTGGACGCGCGCTTCCGGCGACCGTTCCTCCAAAGTAGCTTCGGTCACAGTTGCCGCGCGTGCAACCATCTGTGGTTCTACAACCACCTGTTCAACGTTGGTTCTGTCTGCAAGCAGCTGGAGGCGGCGACAGAAGTGATTTGACGCGAGTTCCGCGTGGACCATCCCGAATTAGTAGTATGTGCCCCTTGCAAGGAGTCGCTGACGTCGGGTAAAGTTCCGACGATGCGCGTCAAATACGGCTCCCTTTACCCACCTCACCCTCCGGAACTTCCCGAGCTCAACCATTCTTCTAGCAACCTTGTCGACACCCGCCAGGTGAGCCCAGTGTGCACCTCTTCTTCTTCGCATCCCCCCAGCGTTCATTTCAGAGAGATGGTTCATAAATTTTCAGGGGCGAAGCTTCTTACGCCATGGGTTGTACGTCCCGTGTTTGTAGTAGTAGCTACTTCTCGTTTAGTACTGAGTGATTCCGCGAAAGATCGAAACAGGTCGAAGTGTTGACATTTCAGATTCGATTGCTTATTTTAAGATTTGTTCACATAACACCCAGTAGCCCGAAAATGCGCTGCATTTTTGATTAACTGCATAGCTTAGGAGAAAAAAAAGTATGGAACTTATTTTGTCCAGAAAGACCTCTTTCACTTTGTCGTTTTTGAAAGTCAACAGAGGTATAAAGACGAATACTAGCTTAATGAAGACAATTTTTTTCTAGTAAATGTACGCGTATCGAAGAGTGCAGCATTGTTTGAAGTTTGTATGCTGAAGCAAAGTGTTTCTGAGAAATGCCTGAACAAGTGACAATTTTTAAAAGTTGCTTGATTTGATATTTTTTCCTCGTAAAGTGCATTAGGTAGTGTTTCATAACTTAGTTACCTATTACATCAAATAATTTACTATAATGCCTGTCAATACCGTTGCTCTAGTTTGATCAATCATATAATTTTATAAATGGCCTTAAACTTTGGAATGCGTCAACTGTAAAGCCTATTGAAGAAATATTATTTAAAAAATATAACCTTCAATTTTTCTTTAAATCTCATTAAACGTTCCTCATGGACGATAAAAATATTAAAAACACGTTGCATTATTTTATTTGCAGCGACAATATTACAGGTGGAAGCTCCAGCTTTTCGAGCATGCACTTACACGATAAACGCATGAGAAATTGTGCATAAAAAGTGGGCTTGAGCTTCTGAGTCGTTTGAACAGGACCATATTTACAGAGGAAAAACAGATTTGGGAAACGGCAATGACTGTTTCAAGTGCGCCCATTTGAAATACCTCAATTTGCCTTTTCAAGCAGATGCTTGAGACCACCAAGTTATTGGTATCTCAGTTTCTTAAATTGGTTACATGAGGCAGCAATCACAGTCACCTGCTTTTACTATTTTTGTTTAGCACACTTGAATGGGAATAGGCCCGTCAGGGGAACCACCAAAACATAATGAATACTGAAATTTATTAACGCTGCTGCCGCCTCTTTAACCTGAACACGGTTTAGCGTTTACTTCCTGGTCGCCTACTCAACGAATTCATGTGCGCCCCTGCTGTAGGTAATTTATGATATCATAGGGTTTGAACCATAGTTAGCGGTAAAAATCTGTAATTGGAACGGAACATAATTTAGTAAACTCTAGCAAAGCACGAAACCCCACTGTCCCACCTAAAAGCCGCAAGCTTGGAAGTGATTAAGCCGCCATCTGAAATTATGGTGCAGAAGACCATATGGCTGAAAAATGTCAAAAATGCTCTATGCAATTGGAGATTACGTAAAGACCTTTCGTTACTTTGGGATTGTTTTAATGAATATTTTTGCCACTTGTTGCAGGCCTATACTTTCGGTGCGTTTCGTGAAACTCAGGCTAATGATACAAATTATGGTCTTGTTTTGTTAGTGTGAAGCACTGCTGTAAGGCACCTGGAGAAAATGCAGCTTTTGGGCGCACCATGACTTTTGTTCAATGTATTCTTCAGCTTAAGAGGGGATATGTGAAGGGGCAATTTCAATTGTAACTGTTCTTTCTTCTGTGGTCCTATGCTGGTGTTGGGACATGTTAATTCATGAAGTTGTCTTCAAATATGTAGGATTGCCTTAGACTGTGTCATTATGTATTGCTCATTTGGCATTATTCCTGACGAAGTGCCTCAACAATGCGCCTTTACAGAAATTGATTCCTCGATGTGCTAAATCTGGTTCTCCTATGTAAGTATGGTCCTGTTCAAATGACTCAGGAACTTAAGGCCACTTTTTAGCCCAATTTTCTTGCGTTTATTGCCTAAGTGCACGTTGGAAAGCTGGAAATTCCGCTCATAATTTTGTCGCTTTGAATAGAATATTGTAATATGTTTTTTTTTCACATTCTTTTTTTTTCGTCTGTGAGGAACATTTTACGAGATATAAAAAAATTGAAGATGTTGTTCTTTTTATATTGATTTTTAAATAAGCTTTACAGTCGACGAATCTGAAAGTTTGAGGCCAAATATGAAATTATGTGTTTGAGGTACAGCAACGGTATAAACAGGAGATATTGTAAACAATATGTTTTAATATATTGTCAGGTTATAAAACACTACCTAATTTAGCTTAGGACAAAAAAATCCCAAACCAAGCCTTTTTTAAAAAATGACACCTGTTGAGACATTTTTCAGAAACACTTTTCTTCAGCATACAAGCTTCAAACAATGCGGCATAACTTTTCATTACGCGCACACTTACTAGAAAAAAACCTTTATCGAGTCGATATATCACTTTGAAATCAGCAAAACGTTACCAGGTGGAGATAAATTTTTCCGTACATGACGTCCATGCCGTAATCATCATGTTCAGACATGTCATGAATGAACGATGAAGGTGAAGTTCATCGTTCATTCACATCACGTAACCCCAAATTAGGTATATGTGAAACTAGTTAAACTGCTGTGAGCAAGCTATGAGCATAGCATGTTGTCATGTTTTATATGACACGGATATCATGATTATTATGTTGCAACGTGTCATTTACCTGCACCGTCTATTCACGTGTCGTGATACCAGATTTGGCATATGTGGAGGTAGCAAAACGGCCGCGAGCGCAATATGAGCGTGGCATGTAGTCCCGCATGACACGCATATTATGATTGTCGTATTGACACCAGTGACATGCCTTCCTCGTCCTTCACGTCCCGTAATACCTAGTTTGGTACATGTGAAGCTAGCGAAACGGTGGCGAGCGCATCATGAGGCCCAATATACACCGACGTAACGTTGACGGGCGTGCACGCTGGGCACAGCCACGCCACGTTAGCAAAATGCGAGCACTCCATTGTCTGACGACAGACGCGACCAGCGCGACCAGCGTCCGTCGCTGCGGCACGGCGGCAACCAGCGCGAAATGCGGCGTGCTGCATTTCACACTGAACATCACTAGAATGACTCTAGTAACGTTGTTTCACACCGACGAAGTCACTATGACAGAACCACGTCAGCCTCTATTCGTGCTGGAGAGACTTAGATCGTGTTCAAACGCGCATGCGTCAAAGCAATGCAGCGCGACGCGCGCCTGCGAGTATATGGCAGACAGATTGGCGCCTGGCGTGCCATCGCCCGTGTGACGCGATCCAAGGTCTGGTATGTCATGCAAGATATCTGTATGTCACGCGTCAATGTGCAGAAGCTTCACAGGATTTTCGCTGTGTTTGTGTGGAAATCGCCGTGGGAACGTACAAGCCGGTCTAATTTATTCCAGTCCGTTAGCAATGGCGGACTCGGTTTATGTAATTTATTGAATAGACAAGTTGTCTTTCGGTTTATTTTCCTTCGCGATCAAAGAAACAAATTTCTGCAAACAGTGATAAAAGTAAGGCTGTCATCACGCATCCCAGATTTTGTTGTGTCTACAAACAGTGATATGTGCCGATATGTGACTGGTTTTTTGAGAGAAATTATACAGTTTTTTGAGTTTTTGAAAGCGCGTTTTTCGCTGGAATATCTTGCCACTGCTAAGCGAAAAAATTTTTAAAGGGATCTCCGTGATGTCTTGTTCCCAACAACTTTGTACAGATCTATGTTCAATGGAGGACCCGGACACGACGTTTTGAAAAGGGTCAAAATGATGAAAGTAAAAGCAGGGGCAAAAACTTTCTTTTTTAATTTGCATTCCGGGACTCTCCCCGTAAAGCAGTGGCTAGCGGACAAGGGAATCGACGTACCATGGACAACCAATCGTTTACCTTGTAAAACACATGAGACAATAGACCATGTGTTTATTCATTGCTGGGACGCTGTCTTTCATTGGGACATCCTTCAAGGAACACTGAAAAAAGATCTCTCCATTACAAGCCATGACATTCGTTTTCTCTATGTCGATGATGACGACGGCATACCATACGACATGGTTATGTTAATTAGCCTTCACAGCATCTGGCAGACCAAATGGCTTAAAGAATTTTTGACCAGAACATACGTCCTGTCCGGTAGAACTTCATTACAAATATGCGGTATATCACTGAAGTGTATAAACAACAAGAAGAACCTCCCAGCTGGCTAACAATGTTAGAGGAATTGTGCAACCTGAATAAAGTTTAATGTGAGCACTTCGGATCAAATATTGGTCCAAGTGTATTTTATCATTCATGTTTCTGTGTGAACACTTGTAAAGAAAAACAGGAAATAAAAAAAGCCCGTGTGACGCAACGAAACGAACGCCGGCGCGCACGCACGCCGGGTCACGTTGAAATGTTCTAGTGCCTTTAGCGTGGCACGTTATGTTCTTACACTTATTTATTTTTTAAATATTTAATACGTACTGCGCACAAAACGTACATGCATGGTAGACAAAACACAATAAAAAAGTGAAACAATCTTGTTAGTTGAACTATAGCTGCTTTTTTAGAAACCTACACTGTGCAATATAAGTGTGCAAACAAACGGTACAGGACGTTAGTCGTTCCAGTCACTAATGGGGCCTGAAAAAATGTTTGAATCAGTCCATACGGGTGAAATAGGCGGTTAGAGTATTTGGGTGATGTTGGCGAGTAGGCCTCGTTGATAGTCGACTCAAATATTCTGCCGGATCAAGTGCAAGTTTATTATTATGTGGCTGTGACAGAAAGTCAAGCCACAGTTTTTTTTGTTTTTGAGGCGATTCAAAACTGGGGATATCATTCTACTGCACCAGTTCAGTTGGTGATTCGAAAGTGGAAAACCTATTGAAAACATATCGGATAGCCTGTCATCTGATTCGTTCAAGATTTTTTAGGTTACATTGCTTGTAAGGGTCCCATGAGATGCACGCATACTCGAGCTTCGGTCAAATTAAGTAATAATATGCAAGATCTTGAACAGAGACGAGAGCGTGTTTATGTTTGCATTGAAGAAAGCATAGTTTTCTGAAAGCACAAAGATTTGTTTAGAACTTGAAGGTTCCAGGAAAGATTTTTGGTGATTGTGGCACCTAAATATTTGTAGTTAGTGGCTTTTTTAGATAAAGAGGAGTCCAGCATATGAATATCGGGATGTTTTCTTTAGAAAAATTGGTGAAAGAACACTTTTTTCTGCACTCAAGGCCTTTACCGATGAGAGCAGCATTGAAAAATGCGACTGATGTTTTTGTTCAGGTTATGTTGGCCACTAACACGGGTGATTTCTTTAAACAACACACTCATCGGCGAATAACCTTATTTGGACATTGTGTTTTACAGCATCAACAATGTCATTGACGTACAGGAGAAACAACAAAGGACCCAGTACACTTCCCTGCGGTACTCCAGAAGTGACTGGCAGACAGGGCCTGGGGTGCCCACCTGTATAAACAAACTGCTCGCAATTCTTTAGGTGTGCATCCATCCAAAAATCAAAGAATTCACGAATATCATATTTTCTTAGCTCAAATATTACTTTGGAATGAGTTACCTTTAGAAAGCTTAGCTGAAATAAAAAAAGAAATTGATTTGATTAACAATGTCAATAGCTGAAGCAATACTATGAATGACAGTGACTTGTTGTGTGACTGTATACTATCTCCCTTTCTAAAACCGTGTTGTGAGCTGGTCAAAATTTTTTCGTTGTCAAGAAAAAATTGAGGGCTTTCGCAACAACATGTTCAATTAATTTACAGCAAGAAGATGTTAGTGAAATGAGGGTGATAGTTATCTAAACGGAGACGATCACTTTTTTTAAAAAATCGGCCCCGCATGGGCCGTCTTCCAGTCTTTCGCAACTCACGACACGCATGACATGCATCTCTGGATATCATGTTGTCACCAGTCACATACCTTCATTATTCGTTTACGTGACGTAATACCAAATTCGGAATATGTGAAGGCAGGAAAACGGCCGCGGGCGCAATATTAGTTTGGAATGTATTCATGTCGTTATATGGCACACCTGTCCTAATTCTCATTTTTGCACGTGTATTTAGCTACATCGCCCGTCCGCGTCACGTAATACCAAATGTGGTACTTGTGAAGCTAGCGAAACGGCCGTGAGCCTATCATGAACGTATCATCTAGTCATTTTGTCACATGGCAAGCATGTCATGATTATCATGTTTGCACCAGTCACATACTTTCGTCGTACATACACGTCCCTTAATACCTAACGTGGTATATGTGAAGCTACCGAAACGGCCGCGAGGACATCATGAGCACGGCAAAGAGTCATGTTGTTACATGACACGCATGTCATGACTTTCATGTTAGGGTCTATCACTTGTGTTTGCCATGCAGTCATCTCATACCAGTTTTGCAATGCGTCATGCAAACAAAACTACCGAAAAAGCAGAAAGTTCATGAAATGTAATTCATGACATTCATGCCATGCATGTCATGATTTTCATGTTATGACTAGTCACTTGTGCTCGTGATACAGTCATATTATGCCATACTATTTTTCGCGTCGATACCATTATCGAAACGGTCCGGAGAGCTAGATGTCGCAGGCGGATGGATAGATAGATAGATAGATAGATAGATAATAGATAGATAGATAGATAGATAGATAGATAGATAGATAGATAGATAGATAGATAGATAGATAGATAGATACGCTCAAAGTCAACAAATTTTGCTAAGCAATGCTTCGGATTGAATACTAATGCGATCCGCTAAAAAAGTATACCAGTGTGTTAGTTCACTAAGGCGCTCCAAATTACGAACTCAAAATTGCCTGTTCTTACGTACGAGTCAGAGAAGTACCGGCTACTGCGCTCGGAAGGAAGCTTTCGGTGACAGCCTGCGTTGCTGAAAGCATGACACATCGATCGTTTTCGCTCCTTGTGCGGGCACCACCCACGCAAAGAATACTTTGATTTAGGCTCAGGGACGTTTAAAGTGTATTTTACAGTCATTACTACACGTTAGAATTGTGCCTACATTAAGTAAAAAGCGCCGGTAGCATGCACACCGACGCGGCAGGCACGATAGGTCTCGCTGGGACGAGGCACTGGGTAAGGCCGCTTTCGACACAGCTGAGTTCCGGTGCTTGAAGTTCTTGCATTTGAGCTTCGCAACATTTCTAAGTGTTGTCTGAACTGTATCTGAAGTGAGTGGAAGGTCATCATTGGCAGACATGCATTTATGGAGTAGCGATATCGAGTGACAGCAATTTTTTGGCCTCCTCTGGCAGTATACAGAGGGCGTGCCAGTGCTACATATTTGCAGTTATATCAGTTCCAACAATTAAAAAAGCCCAAATAAATAATAATGCAATCCGCTGAAAACGCATGCCAAGGGGTAAGTTCACGAAAGCGTTCTTGGATCTACGCCGCAATGAACGGACGTTTATTGCAGCGTAGGTCTTCACCTCCAGGCGTATTAGTCCTTCGAAGCCGGTTATCCACGAACGAATTCTTCGGATATTACATTAGTACCGAGACCCGCCCCTGTTTCAAGGAGGACCATGGAACACCTGCGAAACACGAGGGCAGCTAGACGGTGACACCGCTCCAAGATCATCAATGCCATTGATGAGCTTCTAGCTCATCATGAATTCGACTTAGCTGGGCTTCGCAGCATTTTCAGCGCTTAGAAAAAAGCACTGACGAGCTTGCCAAGGCACACGAAGCACTGCATGCCTACATGACGGATGACGAGGAGCTGGCGTTTATGGACTCGGTGATAGAGTACGAGGACCGAACTGCAAGGAGCGTCGACCTTCTTAAACATCACATCCAGGAGCTGCCTCTCCAAACATCAGGGCCAGCCAGGTACAACGGTGAGTTGCACACCGACTCTTCTCTACCGCGTCAAGCAGCCCAGTCAGATATTTCCGCCGGCACAGGAGCGAGGCTAGACGTAAAAAGATTCGATGGGTCGCCAACGAAATGGCTACCATTTTGGGACCTCTTTCGACACACCATACACGAGAACCTGCGTCTCATAAACGTCGATTGGTTTCACTACCTCCGACCTGTTCTCGATGGCCCTGCAGCAAAGGCGTTCTCACAACCGACAACAGTTATGAGGACACCGTTTCTATATATAGGGAGCGGTTCGCAGACGTGTGCATAATTGAGCTTGGGCATTTTGAAAATCTCCGCGTTTTACGATCCGTCACTACGTCGGCGAATGCTAATGCCCTGAGAAGTTTTTACGACTTCGTTCAAGTCAACATAAGAGGGCTCAAAGGCCTCGGCATCTCGTAATCCTGTTACCCTGCCATGTTGTACGAGGTACTAATCAAAGCGATTGCACAAGACCTAAGGTTGGAATAACACCGACGACGGCGACTTGAAGCGTCCAGTGTGAACGACCGGCCGAACTCGAAAGAAGAACTTCGACAGTTGCTCAAGTACCTACGCATCGAGGTCGAGTGCAGAGAACTCACCAGCTACCATCGATGAGTTACTTCTACCAGGGATCAGCAGACTTCCGGCAGCCTGAGAATCAGCTGAGAGCATCAGCTGTAGTTCTCTATACCAGCGCTGTTACGAAGGTGGAGGCTTGACTTTCCTGCCAGAAGCCACACTCAACGCTAGACTGCGACGCATCGCTTCCTAACTCGGAAAAAAACATTCTAATCTGTCTTGACTGGCTGCTGCTTCGGATGTACCACAAAAGTACATCAAGCAAAAGACTGTCGACGGAAGGTGAGCTGCTCACAATGTCATGGAAGACACGCTTGTTCGATGTATTCTAGATAGGCTCGTAAAGCTGTTCAATTAGTGAGGTCACCACAACATGCTATAAGCAGTACCTTCTTATGCGCTGTGTCAGATAGCAAGAGGAGCCTAAATCAATACTATTGCAAACATTCAGAGGATAGATAAGTGATTCAAAGAGTTCCTGCTACATAAGAGGCATTCTGGATAACGGTAGCCAGCGCACTTTTATCAGAGAAGATAGTTCCAGAAAATTGAACCTATAGGTTCTGGGAGATATCGACATTACCATCGATGTATTGGGAACCAAACATGGTGGTCGATGTGTGCGTCGAAGACTAGTTCAAGTAACTTTCCAACGCCAGTACGATGATGTTCAGCATGTCATTGAAGCCATTGAATCAGCACACATCTGTGAAGCCATTGTTGAGGTGCCCCAAAGTCATGAATTCATCAAACGGTCTCAGAATCGTGGTCAACGGGTGGCTGATGCACATTGCTTTTCCCACATACCTCAAGAACAAGGCATCAGCCTATTGATTGGCTCAGACCAGTTGTGGAGAGTCCTTGGAAGAGACGTCAGTTCGCATGTCCTTTCCATTGAAATAGCGCGGGGTTGGACATGCCAAGGACCAATAAGCGATAAAACCATCCATCCACGCACAAATACAAATGTTTGTGAACTTCGGACGAATTGCTGTATGAACGATGAACAGATGCAGGAAAGTGCAGGCTCTAATCTTAGACGTTTTGGCGGCTGGAAATCTTAGAGACCACTAATGCAGATGTATCATTCTCTCACAATGAAACGGTTTGCAATGGTTTCAATAGAACCATTTAGTTGCGCGATCAAAGATGCAAAGTGTACACGCCTTTGAAGGTTTTACCAACAGTCCTGCACGATTATCGTACGGAAACGTTTAAATGGCTTACGATTGGACGAAAAAACACCGCGAGCATAGTTTCCCGAGACGCACCAATAAAGTCGCTTGCAGACAGGGAGAATCGGTGGCAAAGACCAGGTTGGTTGGCAAAAGAAGAATGGTTGAAACACTTGACCCCCAATCAGAGGGATTTCGAAGACTATGAGAAAGAAAATGCGGAAGTATACACCGTTACCCGATAAGAACAATTCCGCCTTGAATCGGCAGTCCTCCAGGTTAGGCGAGATCTACCCAAGGCGTCGACAATTCGGGATTTGCACCCATTTCTTTTGAAAGCGAATGGATTGCTGAGAATTCAAACAAGGCTTCCGAATGTCGTGTGCCACGAAGGCATCAAACACGCGATACTGCTTCTTGGTTACCACATCACCACTGAACGCATTACCACCGGCTTAAACCTGAAGCTTTTACATGCAGGAGTCGCAAGAACCATCGCGGAACTCCGAGAGCGCTTCTGGGTGACAAAGGCGAAGCAGTGTGGGAAAAGAGTGATCGGGTGGTGTACCTAGTGCGCGGGATTAACGGTGAAGCCTGCGACAGCTCCTATGGCAGCTCTATCTGCTGACCGAATGAATGTGTCCAAACCGTTTGACGTTACTGGTGTAGACTTTATTGAACCTGTGTACTTGAAAAGTCAGCCAACACAGAAATCATACATCGTGCTATTCACTTGGGCGGTAATACACGCTGTTCATCTAGAGCTTGTTTTACGCTTCACAGCAGACAGTTTTTATGGGAGCCTTTCGTCGTTTCACTGCATTTCGTGGATTCTCTTCACTGAATTACTCTGACAATGCTTTGTGCTTTAAACGTACTTCTCACAAACTTCGTGCTGTGTATGACACTATTAGGGAATGTGAAGTCCGCAATTATCTGTCTGCTCATAGCATCACGTGGAAATTTTCTGCTGACCGTGCTCCTTGGTGGGGTGGATTTTGGGGGCGTATGGTGAGGTCAGTGAAAGGAAACTTATCAAAAGCTTTAGGAAGGTCTCTTCTAGATGATGGTCAAATGAGCATGGTCCTAGAAAACATTGAAGCGATTATATATAGCACACCGCTGACGTACTTCTGCTCTGTACCAGAGAAACCAGAAGTCTTTAGACCTGGCCATTTCTTACATGGCAAGCGATTGACGGCACTCCCCGACTTGCAAACTGCAAACGTGGTGCCCAGCTTTCATACGGAGCTTCTTAAAACTTTGATACAGCGACAAAAGTGACAGAAAAACTTCTCGAATGCCTTTTATAAGGAATATTCAATACTCCTTAGAAGCGCTCATAATATTTTTGGACGTTAAACCCCACAAATCAATCGAACGCTCATAATAGAGCAGTGGTGGACATAAATAGTATAGCGGAAGGCAATAGAGTGATAGTGCGCGACGATGCTCTGACCATGTTGTGTTGGAAACTAGCGCGCGTTCTGAAGAACATTACAGAACACGACGGCATTATTCGTGCATGTCGCCTAAAGCTAACAGACGGCAAAATTCTACGCCGCAATAAACGGACGTCGAGACGATCATCTCTTCATCTCTAGGCGCAATAGTCCTTCGAAGCCGGTTTTCCACGAAAAAAGTCTTCGAATTTCAGAGGCTTACCAAATTATTAACTGGAAAATGCGCGTTTTTATATGTCAGTCAGAGAAGTACCGGCTAAGTATGGCTGGCAGCTTTCGGTGACAGCTTGCGTAGCTGAAAGCGCGACGCATCAATCGTCAGCGTTTTTTGTGCGGACATCGACACAAAGTAAAATAGTTGATTTAGGTTCATGGATGTATAAACTACACTTTACTGTTAGTCTCACACTTTAAAATTCTGTGTTCCCGAAATAAGAAGCACCGGTAACATATACACAGTCGCGGCCGGCACGATAGGCCTAATGCTCGCTGGGCCGGGCACTGAGTAAGACCACTCCCGACGCGGTGAGTTGGGATGGTTGTACTTTCTGTATTGAAGCTTCGGATTATTTCTAACTGTTACCGGAAATAACTAGACGGATAAGCATGGCAAGAGATCCATTTACGCGGTGTGGTGCAATCGAACGACAGGTGTTTTTCTCGCCTCCACAGGGAAACTTTGCGAAGCGATCGAGAGAGCTCATTTACGTTTCGTCAACTTGGCGGCATAAACAATTTGCTGTTTTTGTTAGGAGTGGCGTCAAGCTCCAGGCTTATAAACAGAGCAACATGGAATCGGTAAAGCAATACACAACTGATGTGAATATGGCCAGTTCACTTTGGGGCATGCGAAAAAGGTACACTTATTGCTGCGATAAGTACGTGCACCACGAAAATTACGTGTTCTCGGAATCTGTTAGGATAGCATCTATATGTGCCGTCGAATCAAGCATTTTATATTCAACGACACCGAAACATGTCACGGCACACACTGCATAAATGTGCGCACTGCGCTGTTAAAAACACTGTGTGCTTCTGTATTCTCCAGCGCTTGACAGCAATAACTCCAGTGCTTCCAGCGCATCCCAGTGTGCACCAGCATCACAGCGGTTGAACAAGCACCCCTAGCAGTGCGATACAGCTATTTACCAGTGTGCCCAGCGAAGTACCAGTGATCACAAGCGAGCGTGTATCATGTCTCCAGCGTGTACCAGTACCAAAAACGCACTGTCATCACGCTGGGCGTGCCGTATTTCACAATGCGGGCGCTTCCCCCATTCATGCCTCCATCCGTCCGTGCTTCTATCTGCCTGTTCATGCTTCTGTTCGTTCGTCCGTTCGTTCATGCTCCCATCTGTCTCTCCGTCCATCTGTCTCTCTCTCTCTGTCTATATATATTTTTCTGTCTGTAATTCTGTGCGTCTATCCGTCCGTCCGTACATCCGTAGGTATGTCTGTCTGTGCGACCATCTTACTGCCACTCACACTAGCGTTACCTGCTGTCGAGTCATACAACTAACAGGTTCCAAACCGGTCACAAAAAACATGCATGAACAAACTCACGGATTTGAGAGGTTGGCCCCTAAAAGATGCGCCCAGCTCCCCGAAGGGAATTGTCACGAAATGCGAATGCATTTCTTGCGCCGCGAGAGGGTACCCTTGCCGTAAGATATTCGCATTCATCGACTTCTGCCATCGCTTTCAGATGCACCGAAATGAGCGAACGGTCGGGAGTGAGGAGCGAGCAGACGGGAGACTGGGGCGTCAGCGTTCTCGGCTCGGCGTTGACGTTTCACAACCGCGTCTGGAGCACATGTTTTCAGATGTTCTTCAGAGGCACCCGGACAGTGAACGGTCCAGAGTGAGCAACACCACCTAGAGAAAATTCTTTCCAGTCCGGGGCGCTTCCGTGGGCCCGTCAGTATACGTCATCAGTAAGGGACCACGTCTCCGCTAGACTCTGGATGGCATAGGTCCACTGTGCGGCGTAAGAAGCCTCGGTACAGCGGGCACGTTTAGCGCACTTTGGGTGTAGGTGGCCCGCATGCACGCAGTATAATAGTTGCTATTTCTTGGATATTTGTTTCTTTGCGTAGTTCGGCAACGGCGAGTGGCCTCGGTATTTATGGATTGTTGTGTGTACCGAACAGGCTCGTGCAGAGTTAGAATGAACGGCGAAATGCCAAGAAATGGTGGTGTGCAACGGTGCAATGGCAATTACAAGACATGCCTCAAGGTTCACGTTTTCTCGTTCACCGAAGCCTACGAAGCAAGACAAGCGTGAATACATGCTGTTCCACGTGAGAACCAGCGTACTTCAGGGTGAGAAATTTGTAATGCGTTATATCTTTCTGATGAAGGTTATGGCAGAATTGCGTCGCGAGCGTTGTAGTTGATAGCACGTTAAGCCAAAACGCGTCACGCAAAGCCCTAAATGCACTGTTGCTGTTACGACGCAGCTGTAGTGATACTAGGGTATGCTTCTTTTGTTTATTTGTGTGAGCATCATTTTAAAGCCAAATTCATTGTTCTGGAAACAAGCTATATTGACCAAGCCACCAGCTGCACAATGACCACTGTGCTTTCACGTTTGAGGCTATGAGCTGAGGTAATACCGATCGTATTTCCTAATTGCCCAAGCAACATACCTATAGGAAGGTTTATTTATTTATTTATTTATTTATTTATTTACAAAATACTGTCAACCCTCCTTGAGGGTTATTACAGGAGTGGAAAGGATACAAACATTATACAAGCAAGGCAATATAATGGCAATACAAGAAGAGTACATAAGAAACGCGCGATCATGATAATAAGTAATGTATACATCATACAGGCATAGTTGCCTTGAACCAAATGATGAAGAAAATAAAATAAAATGTTAGAGTGTGGATGCTTTCTCCCGAACGCAATTAGGTTAACACCTGGAACTTGGGAGCACAGACATGAGTTTTTCAACGCTTTCTAGAAATTTTTGAAGTGTTGGCTGTGCTACAGTATCTGGATCAAGCGCATTCCATTCTCTTATTACGCGAGGGAAAAATGAAAACCTGAAGGTATTGTTACTGCAGAAATATTCTTTGAAGATGAGGTCGTGTTTTTGGCGCACTTTCCCTTTTTCTTTTATAGTAGTGAAGACGGAGGCATTAGTTTTAAAGTGGCCGTGCAACAGTTGATAAAAGAACTTCAACCGATGTATTTTTGCTCTATCGCGGAGCGTAGGTAGCTCCGCTCGGAGCAGAAACTCGGAAGGGGAATCCGTTCGCCTATAGCGGTTAAAGATAAATCTTACCGCCTTGCGCTGTACGCTCTCGAGCAAAGCTATGTCAGTATTTGTTGAAGGAAACCACACTATATTCGCATATTCTAGCATAGGTCTTATAAAGGAAATGTAAGATAAGCGCTTGGTATCTGTGGTAGCGTAGCGTAGGGTCCGTTTTAGAAAAATCAACTTGTTTATTGCCTTTTTCGTCACCTGATGTATATGCGCAGTCCATTTGAGGTCAGATGATATTAGAAGCCCTAAATATTTATACTGAGTTGCTGTGCGAAGGGTGACACCATTAAGTGAGTATGGAAATAATAGTTTGTTTTTCTTTCTGCTTATGTTCATCACGACCGTTTTTTTCGGAATTAATAACCATCTGCCAATCATGGCACCACTGGGCTACGTTGTTTAGGGAATCGTTAAGGGCAACCTGATCGTCAATGTGTTTGATTTCACTGTAAATCATGCAGTCATCTGCAAACAGTCTAATTTTAACGTTTACTGATTCAACAATGTCATCTATGAATAACAGGAACAAGAGCGGAGCGAGAACAGATCCCTGCGGAACGCCCGAAAGAACTTTAACAGTGTCAGAATTTTGTCCATTATAGTGCACAAACTGGTAGCGGTCTGAAAGGTAATCACTAATCCATTCAACTATTGGACCATTGCCTAGTTTGTCTATGAGTTTAGTGATGAGTTTAGAGTGGGACACGCGGTCGAAGGCCTTAGAGAAATCTAAAAAAAATTACATCGATTTGTGATTGTTCGCTTATTGCCAGCCCGAAGTCATGTATAGCCTCTGCAAGTTGAGTGACAGTAGATAGCCCACTTCTGAACCCATGCTGAGAAAGAGAGATGAGGTTGTTTTCTTCTACATGCTTGGTTAATAACTTTAAGATAATGTGCTCGAGAATTTTGCAACTAGTGCAAGTTAAAGAAATTGGCCGGTAGTTCGTTGGGATAGAAGTATCACCAGATTTGTGCACTGGCACAACTTTCGCGATTTTCCACTCCGCCGGAAGACGGCAATCGCTAATTGACTTTGTAAATATGAGATGGAGGTACTTGCTAATGGGTTCAGCATAGCGTTTAAGGAAGGTGTTTGGTATTTCGTCTGGGCCACTACTTTTCTTTTCATCAAGGTCTAATAGCAGTGAAAGAATGCCAGGTACTGTCATATTTAACGACGGAAGTGATCTGCCTTGGTCATCGTGACGGGAACCCGGTGTAATCTTTCGGAGGTTATCAGTGCTAAAAACAGAGTGAAAGTAAGAATTGAAATTATTCGCCTTTTTCTTGCCCTCTTCAGCTGGAAACACCGATAATGTCGACCGTTTTACGCTTATGTAGCGCCAGAATTTATCGGGTGCGCTTTTAATAAACTTTTGTAGGGTGTGTCCATAAAAATGCCGTTTTGCGTCTCGTATCTTTCCTTTTAAGGTCGATGTCAGCGTTGCTATTTGTGAGCTAGCACTTCCTAGCGTTTTTTTTTGCCTTCCTTACACGCTTGATTTTGCGCTTAAGGTGAATTATGTCGCGGGTAACCCATGGGTTGTGCTTTCTTGTAACCAGTTTTCGTTTGGGAATAAAGTTAGAAATACAATGCATGATATGATGCTTAAACTGTGCCCACACTTCATCTATGCTCGTGTTATCTGCACATAGCTCAGAAAACTCGGGATACTCGTGCGACAGGTAACTCATTATCGCCGCATCATTAGCTTTATTGAAGGAGGGCACATATTTCACTGGGCCAGATTGCCGTATTAGAGTTGCTAAAGGCAAAGTACACAAAACTATTTTATGATCCGATATGCCATTAATTGTTTCAACACTTGCACTGTCGGTGGAAAAGTGATCACTTGCAAATACAAGGTCTAACACTGAGTGCGACTGTCCTTGTGTTCGTGTATTTTCGACAACAAGCTGAGTTAGGTTGAAAGCAAATAAGAAGTCGATGACTATATTATTCGACAGGGGACCTGGACTTAATGAGGACCAATTTACATCAGGTAGGTTGAAGTCACCTGCCATGATAATCCTGCCACCGAGCATATGTAAATTCATATTTATTTATTTATTTAATAATACTGTCAACCCTCCAAGAGGGTCATAACAGAGAGGACAATACAATTACATACATAAAAAATGTACAAGGTACATAAAGTTGCATAACACTCGGCACTTCACAATGAAAACAGGTATTTCATTAAATAACAATTCAGAATTCAAAATAACAATTCAAAATTCACTGACATATTCCAAAATAATGGACATGAGGTCGCTTACATCAAACTCAACAATCTCGTAAGTGTGCCTCTACAGCATTTTCGAAGTCGGTGACATTGTTTAAAACAACAATTGCGTTTGGTAGTTTGTTCCACATTTCTACGACATCCGGGAAGAAAGAATATCGAAACATGTCAGTATTTGTTTGGTATGGTTTTATGACGCAATCGTGGTTAGTTCGGGGATTTATTTTGCCTGGGGGGTGTAAATATTTGAACTTATCAATCTTAAGTTGATCGTGAATTATTTGGAAGAATACCTTCAGCCTATATTTTTTTCTCCGTAGTTCAAGAGTATCTAAGTTGCATCTCTGTAACATCAGCGTGACCGATTCCTTTCTTCGGTATGTTGAACAAATAAAACGCGCCGCCAGTCTTTGTATTCTTTCCAGCTTCTTCTTAAGGGTCGCTTGATGGGGACTCCAAACAACGGCTGAGTATTCTAGTATCGTCCTAATGAAGGTGGTGTATGCAATATGTTTTACGTCACGCGATGCATGTTCCAGTTTTTTCCTCAATATGTACAACTTTTGATAGGCTATCGTGCAAACGTTATCTATATGTTCAGTCCATGACAATTTTCGCGTAATTGTTACCCCGAGATACTTGAACTGTTGCGCATGCACCAACAAGTGTCCACCAATGCTGTACGGAAAGGAATGGATAGTTTTCCTTTTACTGATGTGTGTATATGTAGATTTAGAATAATTTATTGACATTTTCCATTTCCTACACCAATTATCTAACTTTTTCAAACAATTCTGAACTTTCAATTGGTCATCTAACTTGGTAATTGTGGCGTAGATTAGGCAGTCGTCTGCAAAAAGTTTAACTTGGACACCCTCTTCTGCCGCCACACTACTGATGTCATTGATATAGAGGAGAAACAATAGTGGTCCCAATACTGAGCCTTGGGGCACCCCTGAAAGTACAGCTAAAGGATCTGATACATGGCCATCCAGTTTTACTACCTGCGTACGGTTTGTTAAATATGCTTCAATCCATTTTATTACGAGTTCATTTATTCCTGCATTACGTAATTTGAAGATTAATTGGACATGAGGTACTTTATCGAACGCCTTCGCAAAATCCACGCAAACCACATCAACCTGTTGTCTTATATCTACAGCAGCTGCAAAATCATGGATTGTTTCTATTAACTGTGTCACGGTTGATAACCCGGTCCTGAAGCCATGTTGATAAGGATACAGCAAAGTGTTCTGATCTAGGAACCTGAGTATATGTTTTGCTATTATATGTTCGAACAGTTTGCAGGTAACTGAAGTAAGTGACACTGGACGGTAATTTGTAGCCTGTTTTCGGTTGCCTCCTTTAAATACAGGAATGACGAATGCGGTGCGCCAATCTTGTGGCAGTGAGTGCGTTGTATATGTTTTTTGAAAGATGATAGTCAGATAATGCGACATCCATTCTGCATATCGCTTGAGGAATACAGTTGGTATACCGTCGGGACCGCTCGATTTTTTCGTGTCTAATTTGAGTAGTTGTTGAAATACGCCTTCCCTAGCTATTTCGAGTGTTTCCATTGGAACAGTGGGAAGAATTCTTAAGGCTTCTTCCGTACTCGCTGTAGTTTCCGGTGGGTTAAATACAGACTGAAAAAAGTTGTTGAAATGGTTTGCTATCTCATCTTTTTTTCTTATAATGTTACTACCAACATGAATTTCATCAGCTGTTTCTTTCCTGTCGCTAAAATACCGCCAAAATTTCTGAGGTGAAGACCTGAGGAACTCACTGAGGTTTTTTTCAAAAAATGTTTGTTTAGATGTAGCCAAGGTACGCCTGAGTTCAGTTTTTAAATTTCTCAGAACCACTGGCGACGTGCTCCCCTTACGCAGTCTCTTAAGTTTCCTCTTCATATGAATTATATCTCGGGTGATCCAAGGACTTCTCTGTTTCGTTTTTTTAACGCGTGATGGAACATATTTGGCTATGCAGTAACATATAATACATTTGAATTCTTGCCATAGCTCTTCTACTGATTTTAAACCCGAGATGCTCTCGAAATTATCCAATTGGATCTCCAAATAGTCAAGAATCGATGTATCGTCAGCCCTAGCATAGTCTTTAACTTTTACTGGCACATAGCTCTTCACATGTCTCAATGCTCGAACAGGCAGATCAAGACAGATCATCCTGTGATCCGATATACCATCTTGCACCATCACCTTGTAATCATTTATTTATTTGATAGGAACACCAAGTCTAGTATCGACCTTGACGTCGGCGTAATTCTGGTATCTTCAAGCACTATTTGTTTCAAATTGTAGGTAAACATAATTTCTAGCATTTTTTCTGCGATATAATCCAGAAGGGGGTTTAGGTACGACGCATCGGCGTTCGGGGGCCTGTAAACGGCGCCAACATACACGTAGCCGTCTTTCAGGAGAAGCTTACACCAAACCGCTTCGACACTGTTCACCTCTGGCATGACCGTGTAAGCGATTCCCTGCCGTAAAACAATTGCTACTCCTCCGCCTCTAGTGTCCCTATCTTTGCGGACAATTGTGTAGCTCGGTGGCACAATTTCATGGTCATATATATTTGAATGTAGCCACGTTTCACTCACAGTAACAATATCAGGTTTTTGGGCCAATAAAACAGCTTCAAATTGTTCTGCCTTGTTCACAAGACTTCGCGCGTTTACATTTAGAAGGGTTATGGGCGTTGTCGTCGAGAAGACTGCGCCGTTGGTAGTTGCTCTTCGTTTTTTTTATTTACTTGTGCGATATTTTTACTGTCTTCATCCCAAGTAAAAAGACGACCGTTTATCTGAACTTTGTCAAAAATAAGCCTTACCCTTTCCCCTCTATCGCGGTTTTCTTTCGTGATTTTCCACAGTTTTCTTCTAGTTTCACGCACGCCAAACGAGTAATCCTCGCTTATTGAGTAACCGCTCCCTTTCAGTTTGGAACAGGACTGGAGTATTTTAACTTTGTCGCGATAATCGAGCAACTTGAGAATTATTGGCCTGTTTTTCGGATCGCCTTCTCTAGTTCTACCAAGTCGGTGGATACGTTCAATGCCTGCACTCTTTACGTCTAGTATATCTTCAAATATTTCCTTTGATACGAGGTTATGAAGCTCTTGAAAGGACTCGTTTTGTTGTTCCTCAACTCCGTACACAATCAGGTTGGACCTCCGACTTCTGTTCTCTAGTTCTTCGATTTTCCTATTCATGCCTTTGATGTTATTTTCTAGTTCCACTATTCGCTTTACGCAATCAGAAACCTGCTTTTCCAGTCCACTAATTTTTTCAAGTTTCTTATCGATTGCAGTTAGTTTCTGATTTGTGACGGATTTTTCTTTCTTGATTTCCTTTATGTCGTCTGCGATTGCCTTTAGTTGCTTTGACCAATCGCCCTCTGTAGGCCCTGGATTAGTTTCTACGTCGCCACTAAGTAACAACAGGTAGCGAAGAGAATCAGTCACGTTAGTAAGCATTTCGCACATTGACCATGGGCATGGCAGCAAGAATAAGCAAACGTTATTGCTACGGTAACACTTTCCGTATCGTTTGCTCACCTGTACGAAAAACATGATCGGGTTTGAAGACCGTATCATGGCATTGCCGCCATGCCCACTGTCAGGTGCCGCAGTGAAGAGCCGTTTTATAGTCCCGTTGACAAATGCATCCGTTAACGCCCCTGGTGGATCCGATGACGTCATCTGTGCTCCTCCGGGAACGATGTTTAGCCGATGAAAGACCACGGGCATCGGCTTTTCTTGATCGGTTACCGAGAACATAGCTGGCGATGAACGGGCGTTGTTCATCGGTGATAGCCACGCTGGGACAAACAGCAATCCAAGCAGAACCTGTACGAAAAACATGATCGGGTTTGAAGACCGTATCATGGCATTGCCGCCATGATACGGTCTTCAAACCCGATCATGTTTAGAAAAGAAGATCCAGAGAGCAGGCGATTGCGTTTAGAGGCCACTTCTCTTGAGACAGTTCTCGCCGAGTTAATTCTCACTGCCAAAAAAGAAGACAAAGCACAAAAATTTTGCGATTTCATAGATGTCGCAAAGTTTGTTCGACATTTTGGCATGTCATCAAATGCAACGACTACGTTATTGTAGCTCACATGTTTAACAATGACGCTGCTTGAATCGAGTACTCTGCTGTCGTAAAAACTGATCTAACTCTTACAGCAAACGTCGGAGAAACAGAGTAGCAGCTCGGGTCTAAAATGGCAGTTGCGTCCGCAATCTACTGCAAACGACGGCTGATCAAGTTGCTTGAAGGAGTCAAGGGGTTCGACAGTGCCCATAAATCAAGCTAAGAAAACTCAACCACCGACATCTTTTAGACTGTCGCTTCTCTTCCAGCCGAACTATCCACAGCGCAAGAAAACGATAACATCCCGGCAATTAGACTACTTGCTGAGCGAGTAAAGTTAATGTCAACAAAAAAACGACCGCGCAACTATGTAGCTTTTAGGGTGTGCTGTAGCATGCCATTTATTATATCGCATTACGCGTACAAGCGTATGCGCAGTCACGGGAGCATCATCATGTCACACACAAGAACCATTCGGTCAATATGTTCATCTTTCGGAATGAACCCCAAACTTAAGCATCAGGACACTAAATTCCTCCGCTACATGGCCAAGAAGATATCCGAGCTGAATGAGCAGCTACGCAACGTGGCTTTGGTGCACGAAACTCATCTAAAGCTGTTTTTAACTATAATGGAGGCAACATCGCTTGTATTGCATTGAACAACGCACAAGCAACAAATACCGCATTTGTACTTATGATACACAGCCTCATGTGCAAGTTTAAGGAGGTAGCACACATTCTTCTTTTTCAAAAGGCTAATGAAAAACTTCTGCACAATATTTTAGATGTCTTTTTCCGATTAGAAAAAATGGATTCAAAGTATTGTGTGTAGTGACTGACAACTACGCCGTAAATCGAACCACAATGGTGCCATTTAGGTACTCGGTAAGCAAGGCCCCTGAATCTGTTTCAAAATGAACTAACTATTGGCAAATGATTTCGTCTTTCCGCACCTATCAGATCTCCACAGGGCTTTGTTACTTGTGACTGACCCAGTGCATTTACTTAAGTGAGTGCGCAGCAACTGGTGACCAGCAACAAGATGACCAGTGTTTCTAGTTCCCTCAGTTGGCACTGAGCACAGCGGGGCAGCGGTGCATGCAGTATGCGTGTTTCAAGACAAGGAAAAACGCATATGATTTCCAAAGCGAGCGGTTACTCAGGTACAGCTACACTTTGTTCAGGAAAGCTGTTTTCCCTATAGACATTGAGAAAGAGAATGTTAAACCTGCTTTGCAGGCACCCAGTTAGTTCGAACCGAATGCACTTCGAGTCATTGGAGCCAAGCACAACCCAAAGCACTATAAAGAAACCACAGTTTTCATTTAGTAACTACTGAGAATGTGGAAAGTTCTCATCTTGACGACTCCTTTCAAAGACTGAGACTAAGGAATAACTTGTGAAATCCCGTCTACTCTTCTCTAGTCGACACCAATATTTCCTTCTTGAGTGATTTTTTGGCTGGTTTAAGGATTTGAAACAAAAAATAGCGGATGATTCTAAGTTTTCCAATGATACAGAGGGGGATATAATTTACACTACTTGAGCATTCCTTGAAATGCGTGCATATTGCTTTGAGGAGCTCAAGATGTCTTTGTGCTTCTTGGGAAGTTCCAAACAGACATTCAGAAAGACCGTTTCGGTTGTTACCGAGGACTGGCTGGCTCACAGCATCATTTGTCCGCAAGACAGATTTACAAGTGCGAGAACAAGCGGTGACTGCAAAGCACACTACCACAAATCATCACGGTAACCGCACTCGACGACGACCAAAATCAAAATTGGGAAGACGTTCAAACGCTGGCAGCAGTGCCAAGTGGAAAATTCAACGTTGCTGTGACCAAGGGGGCGCTATCAAAACTGAAGGATGTCATTCCAGCAGTGACCTATATTGCTGGTTACTTGGTGAACATCGCTGTGAAGAGGTTGAATTGTGGCATATGCAGAGAGCTTTTCACAATGTTCTCAAGAAGTGTTCCTATCAGTGAGTCAAGTGCTCTGTATTGCTCCGTTACCAAGATTTCCCCGGTGGGTGGACAGTTTCCCAGTTTCTGAGTCTTTGTGATCGGACCGTGCCCCCAGTGATAGGCCTTAACGCATGCAGCATGACGCTGTCGCGAGAAGATCAGCGACTGCTCCCGACAAGTCAGCGATGAAGCAGATGATTGTGGAAGGGAAGGATTTACGCCCAAAAGAGTGTACTGAAAAATATGGCTGGAAAACGGCATCTTCGAAGCGGACAACTGCCGCAGCCGGCGGAGTACACTGCCCTGTAAGCGCTTCGAGTCAGGTTGGGCACTGCATCAGCGGAGTTACCAGCATGAAAACGTGCGGCCATGAAGTAAAAACCCGAATAGTGAGAGCATCCTGCATGTCCTCTATTGCCGAAGGAACACATTTCAATTGTTATCAGGCCAAGAGAAGGATTTAATATCACCAAGACCTGGCCCAGCGTCGTTGGAAGGGCTATTCATCGAGGCAGCCAAGTTCAATCCGTTACAGACCACCGAGGGCGTAATCTGTCCAAACTACCAGCAAACAATTATGGTCGTTAGCACTTCTCAGAGCAACGGTGCCAAATACTCCAAAATCAAGCTAATTCAGATTGGTGGCGAGGACATCGAAGTCAGCGCCTATGAAACAGCTCGGCACAACAAGTGCACGGGTGTCACACGCAACATTAATATCTGTGATGGTCCGGCGTTCCAGGAAAATAACATTGTCAGGAACAGGATTATACTAGTCCTGGCAGTGAAGTGAAGCAAGAATACAGGTACTTTCAAAATGGCTTTTGATGGCTATAAGGTACAAATTTCATAAGAGCGGCCCGACCCTGGTGAGATGCTTTCTCTACCACAAGCACATGAACGTTTCCCACGCATCTGGCAAGTTTGGACACCGAGCGGATGTGTGTCCAATCCCGCACGAAACAATTTGAAGAGGTTTTGGTACACCCAAGCCAGACAAGTCTCACCAATGCTTGCCGCATTGTGGCCAATTCGGAAGACTGCAAACAACGTTTTCAGATACCATACGTTGTCATAAGGTGAAGACAAGAAAAGAGCAACCGAGGAAGCAAGGTTACTACAACAAAGTGGCAGCACGCCCAGCGGTGAGCAACGAGCGGTGGTAAGACGTGCTCGTTCCAAGAGACGCTCCCGTGCCAAGAATCCCTAAAAAACAAAAAGCTGTTCGAGATCTAGGAGCCAATCTAGAGGTTGGAGACACTCATTTTCTAGCGGGACGCAAGTGGGCTTCGAATCACGTAGAGGAGCTTCACACACCAGGGAAAAAGATCTTCTATGGCAGTCAACCTTGGCCGATCGAGTCCCAGGAAGAGCGCAGGAAACGCAGAACACGTGAGTGATCGCCAGACCATCAACACAACAAAGTAGAGAGTGATAAGATAGCCCAACTAGAAACAGAAAATATAACCTGAAGCTATGATAGTAAATTCATTACGGAAATGGAAGAAATTAAAGAGAGCTTTCAGACAGCCATACAAACTCACCAAACCTCGGCTGGCAATCAATCAGAAGCGCCTCTACCCATGTAGGTCACCAAATGAGGAAGGAGCCTAGCAGAAACCCATGCCTAAGAAGCAAGCAATATTTGCATGTGAACAAGTGCCTACGAAGGAAAAAGCTGAAGTCACAGAAATGCTAACAGCACCCACTGATAGCTTGAAACAGATAAACGAAAGGCTGGCACAATTTCAGTAGGGCATTGCAGGTATGGATGAGCTTACCAGTCAGCGAATTCTCCAGATTGGAGCATACCTGAACGACATGGTGGTTCCAGCTCTGGCTCCACAACTCCTAAGTATTGTTCAGTGCACGAAGTCTAAAAGCCTTATTCAACTAAATAATAAATCCCAATCAATGCACGATGGCAGCACAAACTAGTAACTTCAAAATGTGGCAATGAAACTGCAGGGGCTACCCACATAAAAAGGTGCCCCTGCAGTAATTTATTCGCTCTCACCCCGAGAAACCGCATGTTGTCATACTCCAAGAAATACTCACTCACAACGTCACTTTGCCCGGGTCTTGTTCGGAGGTGATGATGAATGTCGATTGTGAAAGGGGTTTCGCAACCCTAGTTTATTAAAAGCTACATAGATCAGCGACGATCTGAAGATCACAGGTAGCGAAATTGAATACATCATGACGGAAATCATTCAAAACTCTTCGATTGCAAATCCAGAAGGCATATTGCCACGTGCCCACTAGGTACGGTGAGCGCGAGCCATGGCTGCCCACTAGAAGGGACGAAGTAATGGGGCAGCGCGCACTCTAGCTAGTTGTGGTTCTTATTTGAGCCAACCGTCTTGCCAGTTTTTTGTGCGTCACCTATCGGCTCAGTTCTCCTGAGGAAAAGACCTTTCGTAGCATGCAGCAACTGGTGGAGGCGCTGGATAACCTCCAGCCGATGTTACAAACACCTCCAGGTAGCCCTGTACCTGTAATGACAACACCTGTTCACCGCGCAAGGCGAAGACTCCGAGGGCTCTGCCCGAGATTACGCCAGTGACATTCCCAAACGCTGTGGAAGGCACTGCAGCCTCTAAGGCTCTGGAAGGCGCTGCAATCGCGCCTACAACATCGTAGAAGTCAAGTGTGCCGAAGGTGCTCCACAGTTCTGTCTTGGAGGATGTCGAGGAATGGCTAGCTCACTTCGAACGGGTCTCGGATTTCAGTGGTAAGACCGACTTCGACAAAATGAGAAGCGTGTATTTCAGACTAGAGGACGGCGCTCGTACATGGTGCGAAAACTGTGAGCCCCTCTCCTCGTGAAGCGCCTTTCACTACCAGTTTCTAGCAAGCTGGGCCAATCCCGATCGCCATGAATGAGGCGAGCGAGCGATTCAACCACGCATACAAATTCCGAACGACAGCGTCATGATGTACGTGGAGGACATCACGAGCCTCTTTTGTCGAGCCATTCCCGACATGACACAGGAAATCAAGCTCTGCCATTTAATGCAAGGAGTGAAGGAGCAGCTTTTTGCTGGCCTCTTTTTCTGTCTGCCAAAGACCTTGGCGAAGTTTCTGACCGAAGCCACAACTATGGAACAAGTATTGTAGCAGCGCTCTACCATGCACTACCGGCAAGTGAGTGTCGCTTCGTCAGTAGGCCAGATTGAACGTGCAGGAAGCAGCTATAACATCGAATCTCTCTGCGACCTCAATCAATCGGTGGTGCGCGACGATCTACAAAATATTCAGTGCCAGTCCCAACGTACTGCGGGGTCCATTCGCAGTATCGTCAGAAACGAAGTACGACAAGCTCCATAAGTGCCGCCTTTTAGTTATGTCTCGCCTGTTCCGACAATGCCACGTCGTGTATTATACGCCGAAGCTGTCAGCCGATATATTCCTGCTTCACCGCGCTTCGTTAATCCTACGTCTTCGGATGCATTTTCTTCGCTGCAGCCAATTCACTACTTGGATAATCAGGATAATCGACAACCTGCTTCCAAGAAAATCTGACGTATGGCGCACACCGGACAGACGACCGCTCTGTTATGACTGTGGTGAAGCAGGCCATGTGTACCGGGAACGTTCCTAATGCCACCTTGGACTCCAGGGTTTCGCCGTCGACTTGCCACGGCCGAGGTTTGGTGAAAGACCGAGAGCTATTGAAGATTACATCTGACAGCAGCGCATGCCACTGCGGCGGCAATCGCGGTTCCCATCATCCCCAAGACGACCATTCTCCAAATTTTCGGAGCCCCCCAGGGGCGGTGGAGGCGCGCTCACCAAGCCCTAGTCGGGAAAACTATCGACAGCGACTTTGGGGAGCGAGGCCGCTAACACTCGACGCAAGCAAGGCCTCCCATCGACGCAAGCGTGGACCCGTAGCGATTCACCGACGACAGTGGCGAAAGCCGGAAGCTGATTTTCTTGGCAGATACGGTTGGTAGTCGACAGTCACCACGACGTCAGTGCTTTATTGGATACAGGTGCGGACTTTTCAATTATGAGCGGAAAACTAGCAGCTCACATAAAGAAAGTTGCTACGCCTGTGCACGAAGCACAAAATCGTACTGCCGGCGACATGTAGTCTACCTTATCGGCATGCGCACTACCAGGGTGAGCATTCGGGGACGTACGTTTCTCGCCAACTGCCTCGTATTTCGTGACTGTTTCCGAGACTTATTCTTGGGAGTCGACTTTTGGCGAGAGCATGGCGCTATTATCGATCTTCGGGAGCGTACCGTAACGTTATGGACAGTTGGATTTACCGACAAATCTGACCACAGCCATGACAGCGCGTTTAGCGTTTCAGCCGACAGTATCACGTTACCTCAGCGTTCCAGCGTCCTATAGTTGATGTGGTGTCCGACAGGTTACGGGATGGTGAGGTTGTTGCTGAGGGCAACTCGGCGCTTTTGTTCGCAATAGGGGTCTGCGCTGCACGCAACCTCGTGTCGCTTCATGACGGACACTCTGCCCTACTTGTGACTAATTTCAGTAACGACTACTGGTACCTGTTTCGTCACACCGCCATCGCTTTCGCCTACCCTGTCCACGACATTGCTGAATGTTTCGATTCTAGATCAGCCTACGACGGGCTTCGACTGACACCAAGTGACGTGACTTCGTTACTTGCCAAAATAGAGGTCAATTCAACACTCTCGGAACGCCCGGAGCTGTTGCAATGCATGGGGGTGGTAGACGGATCCCGATGGACACCTGACATTGCGCGACGAAGAAATGCATTGGCATTTATAACATGTATTGCAGCGCACGTCCTTCTTTTCTCTTCATGTGTTTGCGTTCGTTTAAGACTGCGTATTCTAGTGAATTCATAACAGCGAGCTCGCCTTGACAACCTCTTATAGGACAAATATCAATAATGGTAGTATACTGCAAAAACTCATTGTTTACCAGTGTGATACAACGCATTATTGGATGTCACTGTTGTGCATCACCACAGCTCTGCTAACAAGTTGCGCGGTGTGATAGAGAAGTGCTGATATGATTTTTATTACGGTTGCACTCCAGTTTTAAAAATTGGCAGATCCCACGCACAGTGAGAATTGATAATGTGCGAAGCGCGAATGAGTAATAATAATATGACACTTTCCAATCACCACAACGTTAAGAGGTGGAGGTAAATGATGCCATACACGACTTCCGTGCCATGATTATTATGTTAAGATGTGTCGTTTACCTTCGCCGTCTATTCACGTCACGTGATACCAAATAAAGTATATGTGGAACTAGCGAAACGGCCACGAGCACGCTATAAGCGTGGTATGTTGTCATGTTCTCACATGACACGCGTGTCAGGATTGTCATGTTTGCACCAGTCCTTTATTTTGTCATTCATTGACGTCACGTGACACCAAAATTGGTATATGTGGAGATAGCAAGATGGCCGCGAGCACATCAAAAAGGGCCCAATATACTTTGATTGATTGATATGTGGGGTTTAATGCTCAATATACTCCAAAGTAGCGTTGACACGTGCGCACGCTGGGCACAGCAACGCCACGTTATCAAAACGAGCACTCTACCTTCTAACGCCAGGCGCAACCGGCACGACCAGCGTCCATCGGAGCGGCCCCCCAGCAACCGACGCGAAATGCGACGTGCTGCATTTCGCGCCACTGCGCTACTCGGACAACAATGCGTCACCCTTTTTTTCGTGACGGAGGGACGCCGGACGCCGGCGTGATGCGACGAAATGAACGCCGGCGAGCACATGCACCGCGTCACGTCGAAACGTATTGGCACCTTGACTTGGGCATGTAGTCATGTTTTCACATGACACATCTCATGATTTTTATGTTTGCACCAGTCGTATACCTTCGTCATCCATTAACGTACCATATTACCAAACTCGGTATATGTGACGTTAGCGAAACAGCTTTGAGAGCATAATGAGCCTGGCATGTAGTCATGTTGTTACATGAAATGCATGTCATGATTTTCATGTTAGGGTCTGTCGCTTGTGTTAACCTTGCAATCAAGTCATACCATACCAGCTTTGCAACATGTCATGGGAACGCAACCACCGCAAGTGCCGCGGGACCATGAAATGTAAATCATGACATTTATAACATACATATCATAATTTTCATGTTTAGAGTAGTGAGATATGTTTTTCATACAGTCATGTTATCCCATACCAAGTTTGGTATCGATACTATCATGGAAACGGCCACGAGAGCTAAAATTCGTAGGCGGATAGATAGAGATAGATAATAAATAGATGGATAGATAAATAGATAGATAGATAGATAGATAGATAGATAGATAGATAGATAGATAGATAGATAGATAGATAGATAGATAGATAGATAGATAGATAGATAGATAGATGGATAGATAGATAGATAGATAGATAGATAGATAGATAGATAGATAGATAGATAGATAGATAGATACGCTCGAATTTGCCGAAGTTCGCTAAAAATGCTTCGCATTTAAAAACTAGCTTTAGACTGCATGCCTCTAGTTCATTCGGTAGATGTGGAGATCGCAAGCGGAAGGTCATAGCATGCGGCGCCGTCCGGGTAATTTGAAAAATATTCCCATCACAAACTTGTACAGGTTTACCCTATGCTGAAGTGAGACATCAGTTCTCAGTTGAGAAACTAAAAGCAGATACAATAAATGTTGTAAAGCATTGTTATTTTATTGTGCGCGAACACAAGCTTCGTGCTAAAATGCTATTTGTAATGTTCAAAAACCGTAATGATACTTTTCGTACATCTTGAATCACATCATTGATGCTAGTGAAGTCAACTGGTTGCTGGCAGTAATTATTCACACAGTAGAGGCATAGATAGGTGCACAATAATTTGTAAACACTGCGCACTTTTTGTATTTGCACATGACATGCCTTTTCTTCCATGCTGACAGTATTGTTCCTTTGAAAGATAAACCTACACGTCTCTTTCGTAAACTAGCTGTACAACATTTTAATAGCATTGTGGAAACTTCATTTTATATTGGCACGCAATAGTTTCTCACCAAGACACAAGGTAAAAACGGAAAATCTCTCCTGGACCAGCTTACAGAGTGTGCTTGCTTGAACGTATAGCATTGATAGGATGTGCACTTCGGCTGCGCTACTTATCATCGACCATATTCATGCTCCAGAAAACTTAAAAAAACTTGAGGAACCAGTTTTTAAGTTTTTTCGAGACATAAGGTGTGTCCCCCTTGTTCATACATGCACCAACCAGCGCATGCATGCTACAGCATCAGCAAATTTCAAGCATTCGGCTTCTTGAAATTTGCAGTTAGAAATGGGACAAACAATGTAGTCCATCAAGCACACAAACGTACAGAGAAACTGCAGCTTCCATACGGCCGCAAACAGAAATCTTTCCAGACGTGCACTTGATCTTGTTTACACTGGTTCTGTGTATAGAAATTTGATTCGTGTATGCTTGTGCGTACGCACATGTTAAACCCAAAGAAGGTCCTCTAGAGTTTCGGAAGTTTCCTTTCCTTCCTTCTCGGACAAAACTTGTGTCGCTTTTTTCAGGCGTTGTTCCGCTTCAACCACAGTGAAACTCAGCAGTTGGAACTCAGCACAAATTTATGGCAGAAGCAACAAAACAAGAAAAACACTTAGTTTGCTTCACGCGCCTTGAAAAAGTGACCTTGAAGCAAGTCATTCAGCTAGACCTAAGTTATAATAAAACTTGAAAGTAAAGAAAAATCAATCGAGCCTTGAATATAAAGTTTTAAATGAACGCTGATATAAATTATAAACCTACAGTTTTTTTCATCAAAAAATAATTTGGCAAGGGGTTGTGAGCAGTCTTGGTATGTGGCTCTCAAAAGGCACAAAACCCTTTCGTAGTCACTTGTGGCCCCTTTTAAACTGTTCGAAGTGAATAATTGAAATGAAAATACAAATAAGACAAAACAATTAAGATCCTCATTGACATGGAATGATAAAGAACATAAACGTCCTTAAGGAGTATTCTGTCTCGCATGAAACTTAAATGAAAATTTCAGCCTACTTTCAGCTCTGCCAATGCCACATGTTTTGGTAGTTCTGGCTTGCATCTCTCCAAGAGAGCGGCATTGCTTGTTTTATGTCGGTGTTGCTGCATTTTGCTTTGCAGCGAAAGCCTCCATATGAAGACACTCTGTGGAAAACAACAAAAGAGACTGCGCACGAAAACATAAAAATATGTTGGAGTCTATTCAGAATAGAGCACTCTGCACAAAGGGAAATAAAGCTCCATACTTCGCACTCAGGGTTGAAAAGTTTCCTTAGGGACTGTACAATGCATAAATCTCATGATGTAAAACTGCTATATCTACTAGTTTAAGCAAGGCCACTAGTCTCATGGACAAATAATTTTAACTAAAGCATTGATCTGTGATTTTAAACCATTTTATACCACATTATCTCACCGGCGCACTATCTCATTTCCTGTTATCTCCCTAATTATATGCCGCTTCAAAGACACTGCGCCAATCTACAGACTTCTGAATATTTGTTTTCAGCTTAGTCCATGCACGTATGTTCAAAAAGCTTTAAAAAACACGTTATGACACGCTCACGTGAACAGCACTTCTCGTGTGCTGAGTATGGGTGCCGGGACTAGGCGTTTCTCACTTGCAGTGAGGGTTTTTTTTTTTGACAAGGGCATACCGTAGGGCTTTGTATTTCCACCTTCTCTCCACTTTTCCCGCAGTGTATTTGGCCTGTTTCACTTCAGAAAAGAAAAGAGCGAGCTCATTCGCCCATTTGAAGAATAAGTGCAACGGCTAAAATCGCACGTGTATTTGGTACAGAGCATGCCTAAGGCAAAATCTAAGAAGCAAAGTAACAGCTCAGTAACTATATTATAAGTATAAGAATATAAAGCTCACTCAAGGAACATAGCAACTTCTGAGCTAAGGTGGCGACAATTACTCTGATACAACATTTCGGGAAGATCTTCCCATCGAAGCAGAGGCTGTACGTACTCGGAGAATGGTGGCAAGTTTTCAACAAGTTAGTCACGTAACCCCTACATAATAAAGAGAATGGCACATGATTTCTCATACAAAAACACGACTTTATTGCCATCACAGAAACGTGTTGCACTAATCATAAAGCCACTAAAATGAATGTTATCAAGTTTCCAGTCTTTCTCAACTCAGGTGACTAGAGTAGAAATAAACAACTGTTTCATTTATGCACACACAAGTTGATTTCTTAGCTTCTTGAAAAAGAGCTTCACAAAACCATGATTTTTTGCTCATATACAACGCTGTCAATGTGAATGGCACCTGGTGAATCCAATTAAATATAGCGTAACAGAGACCATTTCTCCTGTAGAAAAAGAGTGGCCACAGATAGAAAAGTGAATGAGCCTTGAATACCAATGTATGCATAGTATCTTAAAAAAAATGCATTCAATCGCCTTGAGTAGTTCCCTTTCATTAGAACACTTACATTGAAGAAGATCTCTTCGCTCATAGTACAATTTCTTATATTTTACCAAATATTGGCTCTTTGTTTTTACCGAAAAGATTGACATTATAGACAGAAAATATTACATTGTTCACTGTGGCATATGGTTCAGCTGTGGCTCTCTCACCTACGTTGCAGGGATCTATTCCACAGGGCACGAATGAAGTTGTCAGTGAAAAATGAACGCCTTTTTCAAGTGATTAGCCATAAAACTGGGTTGCTGCGGCCCTTTCTAAATATCACTGGACAAGGTTGTTTGAAAGTACTCGGCCCCAGAGCGTGGAATGTTCTTAAAATTCTAGAACGTTTTTTTATTTTGAAAAACAGTTCTTGCTTTCAAGCCGCTTAGTCCAGTGATGACGTGAAGGACCAAAGCGCCGTATTCGTGACATCATGTGCAGGAGCATGTGCCGCTTGGGCTTATGCGCTTCAGAACCATACAAGCCGACAAAAACTTCATTGTCACTCGCCACAACCCTTTAAAGATCGCCAAGTGCATGAGGTAATATCACATGTGAAAGAAAAAACTGCGTTAAAATTCACATCAGCAGAAGGCACTCTCAATGTGATTCTTGCAAAGTACTCAATGAAATGAAGCCATCTAAAAAGAAAATGCAGCAAAACCATGAAGCTAGAACCAGCTGAAGACGGTGTGTTGAAGCTTCGTTCAAAAGAACGAGGGTAGTCACTGCTACTAACCATCACATGAAAACGAAACTCGCAAACGCATTTATTCAACTGCTTCAAGGCCAACCACGACGCTTCCCTTACAGCAAACCTGGCAAACAACGACCGTTCGAGAGGCACAATTCCTTCCAGCAAAATGTGCATCAGGTTGCAGAGCAGATCAGTCAGAACTGAAAAGCCTGTCACATCTTAAAGCTGAGACCTGCAGGTAATTATACATTTTCCTGATAGCCCGTGAAAACCTGCTGAGGATTTAGCGCCGTCAAGTTCAAAGAGATGCCTTTCATTCTGAACTTGAGTACGTAGAGGGCAGTGCATTTCGTAGAAAACTGTGGAAATCTGCTGTTGGCAGCATACATGTTTGACAGGCTGCTCGCACATTTATGCCAAGAGGTTCTTTGAAGCCAGCAATATTATGACATGCTAGGAAGTCTCCAATGTAAGCTAGCAAAAATTCAAAGAATGTTTTCACACCATTAATTGTTTTTAGCTCGTACCCAACTTAAAAATTCTTTGTGTGAAGATGAAATTTTCAAGTGCTCGTTTTGCAGCCTCTTTCGCGACCAGTTGTGTCAGGCTGTACGGTGACGGCACCGATGCCATGGCCGCTAGCGTCGGTGTGCAGGCAAATAGGGGCATGCTTGTCGCAGTGACAGAGGATGGGATCAGATGTCAGCATTGCCTTGAGGTTGTTAAAAGGAATGTAAAAATTGGTTGTCTAAGAGAAGGCTGTTCCGTACGTCAAAAGTTTGTGTAGTGGCGATGCAATGAAGGTAAAGCCGCAAAAAAGGCGGCAGGAATATGAGGCAACACCCAGAAAACTTCTTAGTTGCTTTGTTTTTGCCAGGCCGAGAGAAGTGTGTCACAGCCTTCAACTTGTCAGGATCTGCCCAAACGCCACCTTTACTAACAAGGTGACCTAACACTATATTGTTTTTTGCTTGCGAAATGGTAATTTTTGCATTAGGTTGCAGCCCCCAGCATTAGAAAGAAACATCAGAACTTAATCTAGCCGCTCAAGATTCTGCCGTAAAGTGGAAGAAAAAAATGATACCAACCAGATAACATAAACATGTTTTCCTCTCAAGGCCACGAAAAACGGTGTCTATCATACGCTCAAACGTAGTCGGAGTGTTGCATAAACCGAAGGGCATTACGTTGAACTCATAGAAGCCATCGGGTGTTGCAATTGCTGGCTTGACCTTATCCGGTTCATGCATACGTATTAGCCAATACCCTGAGTGGAGATCGAGGCTTGAGAAATATCCAGCGTTCTTAAGGGAGTCAAGCACATTGTCGATTCGTGGCACCAATTATACAACTTTGTGCGGGATATTTAGTGCTCCATAATCAACGCAGAATCGTACCGAGCTGTCCTTCTTCCGGACCAGCACAACAGGCGACGGTGACCAACAACTGACGATGGCGGATTTACGTTACTTTTCAGCGTTCTCGATGATTTTGCGCTCTGCGGCAGACACGCGGTATTGTCGACGGCGTACAATGAAATTACCCTGTGTTTCGATTCAGTGCTCTGCGAGGGACGTGCGCCTGAGAATGTTGGCGTGGACGTCGAAAAAACCACTGTGTTTTTGAAGTAGCCTCAAGAGATCCTTCTTTTGCACTGCAGAGAGATCAGGATTTATGGTATTAATTAAAGCAAAGATCGTCGCATGGCTTTCGTTTCCAATAGGTGACACTGCTACATCGTTATGAAAGGGCATTAGGGCAAGAGGTTCGCTGTCAGCAAAACAGGCCAACCGGGTAACTTGAAGCAGAAGTAGAAGCAAAGATGTATGGTTACGGGCAGTTATCGACGCTGGGCTGTCACTATCCCTGATCAAACTACATGCAATAACGATACCACCATATATCAACTGATCACATAGAGCGAGAAACACACATCCCCGTTAATGATCATATCGGATGCTAACGTCAAGACATTTTCATTGTCAAGTAGAATGAAACAATCGGCCACCGTGACGAAATGCCTTTAGCGAGTTTCGTCATCAGATGAAAATTGCGTAGACGTCAAATGAACTACCCGCTGATGACAAAATATTACGACTAAATATTAAGAAATAGCATGATGGCAAAAAATTACGAATATTATGCTATGATTATTATGTTTGGAATTGTAATTTACCTTCGTTGTCTATTCTCGTCACGTAACACCCAATATGTTATATATGAAGCTACAAAAATGGGCGCGAGCATGCTATCAGCGTAGCATTTGGTCATGTTTAACGAAATACGCATGTCACGAATATCCTTGGACGTTTCAGTTACCTTCGTCGCCTATCCATGTCACGTAATACCGAATTTGGTATATAAAAAATTGCGTGTAGTCATAACTTCCATAACGTTCATATCATTATTTTCACGTTAGGGCCCATCACTTATGTTCGGCAGGCAGTCATGCTATACCATACTAGTTTTGCAATATGCCATGTGCACGAAACCACCGCAAGAGCTGGAAGATCATGACATGTAAATTAAGACATTCGTTACATACATCTCATAATTTTTATGTAATTACATGTCACTTAAGCTTGTCATACCACCATTTTATGCCTTACCGAATTTAGTATAGATCCCGCTATAAAAAATGGTCAGTACAGCCTAATGTTGTCAGGCAGCTAGATAGATAGATAGGTAGACAGATAGATAGATAGATAGATAGATAGATAGATAGATAGATGGATAGACAGATAGATAGATAGATAGATTAGATAGATAGATATGGTCAAAGTCACTGAATATTGCTAAGAAATGCTTCGCAATTAAAAAAGGCCATCGATCATGTGGCAGGAATCTAGTAACGAAGGCAACTAATTTCTCGATGGCTTCATCGGCATTCGAGGCTCCTTGCACGACGCCCACATGCTGAGGAAGAGCCCATTTTTTTTCCTGGGGGGGGGGGGCGTTAATTGCGCATACGGGTGCGACCTTCTAGGCGACTCTGGTCCCACACCTTCCTTGGCTGCTCACACCATACAAAGATACTGGTCAACGCTTTCCCCCATTGAACACAAATGAGCCAACAGGTGTCAAAGCCAGAAAAAGAAAGCAATTGACAACACTTTCAGCCTGCTGTTTGTAGATGCAAAGACCATCGTGCAGTCGCGCAAGATGTGTTGGGTTCCTATGTCCACCATAAGTGGTGCAGCACGGAGACTTCTTGGATGAGTTCGTCGACCTACCTGATGATGAGGAAGTAGGAAATGGTGAAGATGGTGTCGACATCCCCGCACCATCGTGCTGCGAGAGCCGAAGGCAAATCATTGTTCAGCAACACTGCTGAGTAGCAGGCTTGTGGAATAAAAGACTTCCGCTTGTTGGGATATATACTCTTTATTGTAGGGAATGGCTGTAATTGATTTCGTAAGCATGGCTATTCTCTCCTGGTGTCGCTTTTTTTTCTTGCAGCGTTGGTAACTGCAATTATCTTTGGTAGGGAATCACCAGACGTCCTCTAACACATTGTGAAACAAGCGCAAAAATACACACACTCAGAAAGGACACAGACAAGCGCTTACTAGCGACTGAAAATTTTTGTTTCGAAGCGAACACTAATAAATACATCACATGCATGTACGTCATTCCCAACTTCTCCTGTCATCATCAACAACGGGATATAACAAAATATGCACGCCCATAATCGATGACACACAACCGCAAACAATCACGTGTCAAGAACTAAGAAAATAAAACGTAAAACAGAAAAAACACTGGGTTATGTCACGTCCAAAAAAGCAAATTCCGCATCTGTTAGTAGAACTGACGCTTCACTGACGCAACTGTCTCCTCCTTTCCTTATTCTGTACGCTTTTATTATTTCTCTCGTCGTCCGCTTGTTGTGCCTGTCAATTATTCGTGTGTCGGAAAATTTCGGTTGGCAGGTGCACTCCTTGCAGTGCATCGCTAAGTGTGAGTAAGGGGCCCCTTTTAGTGAACTGCCATATTCACGAAGGCGCACATGCACCGACCCGTCTGACCAACGTATTCCTTTCCACATGTGAAAGAAGTTCCATATACAACATCTTTTGTGCACTCAACGTATCTCCTGCCATGCTTAATGCTACATCTGTTCGATTCTCCAGTTCCTTTCTTGTTGACTAGTCTTTCTACTGCTAGACAAATCTTTGATAATTTGTTTTCGGCTGAAAAAACAACCCGAACGCTATACCTTAATGCAACTTTTTTCAACCTATGTGAAATATTGTGCAGATACGGGATGACCACTGTCCGCTTTCTTTACACCCTCAATTTGTCTCCTCTCTTCGCGTGTGCCTCTTACTACGGCTTTTCTTATTACGTCTAAGCTGCACCATTACATGTGGCTCACATCCAGGTACTTTTCAAATCTGTTCCCAGTGGGATTCATATCAATCACTTGCCATAACGTAACTTAAACAAAACACCTAACGTCAGTCAGTGTCTTGTTGTTCGAAGGACTTCTCGTCAGTCATAACACTCCCCTGTGTCACCAGATCTGTTAGCGTTACATGATTTTGCTTCTCCACTACTTCCGCTAGCTCAGTGCTGCTTTTTAAAGTTGTTTAAATTTAGCTGGCAAAGCGATAATGAAAAAATGAACAGAGTGGAGGTTACTTACCTCTCATAATCGCATAACAGCCATAAGTGACCAGGGGAATTATTCTTTGCTTCGGTTTTCTGTAGTGGTGCTCCAAGAACTTCCATTTATTTTAAACTTAACGTGCTGTGAAGTATACACTGGACTCCGCGTAAACTCTCTTCGGTCAGCTTGTTTCAAATCAGCTTCTTCGTTCAGTAAAATACATGTAAGCCCTTAAAGTAATTAAAACATATTCCTCCGTGTGAGCCACTTCACTAGAGATGCACGACTTTCCTAAATACGTATTTTTTATGCCCGTGTCGTTGACTTCCTCATACTTCGCGATGAGGAACACCGTCTCCTTTCCTCACCAAACTTTTCTCTTCGTATCGGACCGCAAGTCGGTATCAGTGCTCGTCCCTGAGTGCGTCTCTTCCAAGTCATTGGCAGGAAGGCAAGTCATTGCAATGTCGGCTGCTGGCGTGATAGCTACACGGTCACTCACCCTTACTTGGCTTCCATTCCGTTGAGCTCTTTCAGCTCCGGTGACCTCGCTCACGAAACAACACTGACATGGATGCTATTTGCGAAATTATATAATATCAACTTGTAGATATGCAATAAGCAATCGTAACAGGTCATGAATAAAGGGACCTCTTCAGACAGAAATTAGGAGAAAAGAAAAGCAAGCGAAATTTTACAAAAAATTTGGAAAAAAGGCGTCAATCCAGAAAGCACCGTTTTTTTTAAACAGACCTAACCTAAAAAAAAGATGAAGCAAAAATATGGCCCGTGCAGCTGCATTGATGACTATTCATTGCCAACGACAGTTGATTGGCTGTCCCCCGAAGTAAAATATCCTAGCACGCTCGGCCTGAAGTGGGTGACGCCATGATGCTTGCCTGTCACCGTGTAGAGCATTCCTCTCATACCCCTGGCCTACTGGGGGCCACCGATTCAGGAAAATTATTTTTTTATACAGTGGAGAAGCTATGAAGAACATCAGCGGTTCATGAGAACTCACTCGGCGGCTAGGATTCGTACAGAAGCGCGTGGGAAAAAATTGCCACAGCAGTTAAACGCTAAATCTACACCTCTTTCGTACAGTTAGCTGCCCTGTGGTTCAGCAATGAACACTTCGTTGACACGCGCCCTTGCTTCCTTGGGTGATAGGAAAAGAGTTTTTCAGCTATGCTACTGAGTGGAACTGTACTTATTTATTTGTCACACTGTTAACCCTTACTTGAGGGTCGTCACAGGGATGACGTGGTGCCAGCGGCCTGTACACAATGACTACTAAAAACCACAATGTAACACTCTTGTTACAAACCCGCTTACATGATGCTTATCTGCTACCGCATACCGGAGTCCTCCCTGATCCCTTGCCTACGGGACGTGACTTTTGTTTATGACGGGGAACACTTCTCTTTTCGCATCGTTGTTCTGCAACTTTATGATCTCGTTGTAGCAGCAGCGCGGCAACAACTCTTACCTTGTGCACTCAAGAGAACTGACAGTGGTGAGAGTTTTAGTGCTCCAAGAATTCACGCACAAAGACACCTGCACGATGACAAATTGAATGCGGCAATGTAGGTGTGACGTGCTGCACTCGCTAAGTAAAGCGCCACAGAGCAACACTCTTGAATTAGCCCACAAAGTGCCCCCAAGATGACGAGACCTAATGTAACGCAAATGATTAGTACATGTATGATGTATTGCTTGCACTCAACGCTCTGGGCCAAGGGCAACAAGCATATACCTATGTAGGGACAGCTTGTGGCAAGTGAAAACTTGTATTATTTAGAGCTTTAAATTATGACACTCAATTACCATGCATAGAAAAACTAGCCTCCTCAGTACAAAAAATAAAATTGCTAGAAAATGGCTTCTTTCAAGCCTCTTTATTTTGGTCTTAAGCGTGCAGCAAACGAGTAAAATATTTCTGACGAATAACAGCAAAGAAAAGTGACAAAGCGTTGCTGCATTTAAATGTGGCCTCTGGCTGTTAACAGGTGTGGAAGTTCTCAGAACAGTTTCTGTGCTGCAGACTCTTTTTAGGAAGTCATTCATTTCATCATGATTTCAGGAAGTCATTCTAGATTGATCTCGTACTATGCTTTTCTGCCTTTTCTACTTCGCCCAAGCTTAGGATTTGCAAGGAAGTATCTTCGCATGTTATATCAAGCGATGTTGGGGGTTAACAGATTTATTTGGTGCCTCTGCTGGCCAGTAAGCATTTCTTTGCATTCGTTTCTTTTGCTTCCTCTTCCTGTATGCTGTGTAACGCACACAGCACCTGACGCATCAGTCAAAGATGGCACCGTTTTAAATTTGAACTTTAGGTCAAGTTTAATTTTTCGATACCAATAATTGCTCTTTCATTTATTTCACTAAGTAAAGCATGAGTATTAAGTAAAAAAACTAAGCGAACATTTGGGTAGTGTTCTTTGTTGTGACAAATGCGGTTGTAGGACATAAAGCAGCCGAATAAATTGACCTCCGTCATGGATGAACCTGTTACTTAGTAACCGTACATTCACCCACTTCTTTCAGTCGTACGACGACCATTCGACTCAATGCGGTTTGATGGCAGCAAGAATGTCTCCCACTTGATAGCACTTATTTTAATACAAAAAAAATTTCGCCGATCCCACGTACGTTCGGAATCAGTGTTATGCGATGCATAAAGATGGGAGGGGGGGTGCCTGTGCTGTAACTTTCTATTCAGCGAATCATTAAAAAAGTTACGCTAAAGTATGTGGAAATGTTTCACGTGCAAACATATGATGAACAGCCGCTTTTGATGTTGCGTAAAAATGCCAACAGCAGCCTGGGTATTACCACTATTATACGTGGTATGTTAATATGTAGTGCTTGTGCCAGTGAAGATGGCTGCTCTGGACCCTGTTTGAAAAATAAGCTTCAGCGGTCGGCCCTTCACTAAAAGTCTCATTTACCCAACTTGACGGCTGGGAGATGATTTAGACTCCAACCAAAAGTGTTGAAGAAACCCGACGTTTCGAAACCGACTTTGTTTCTTCCTCTGGGATGACTGTGGAGATTACGTGGCAGCGGCGTAATCAAAGCACTCGCGGGGTGGATAATGAAACCTCTCTCTCTCTTGCCGTGGAGCGCAGTCCGTGTGCATACACTGGGGGAAGGATTACGAGAGTGGTTGATGTTATGGGCTGTCCTCTGAATGTGCCACGATTTGAGTCTTCTTCTCCAGTACGGCTCACTTTCAAGTATGCCCATCGCTTCGAAATTTATCCGGTGATCCAAAGTCTCAGCATGTTTGGCGACTACGCTGCGCTCTTTGTAGAACTTCCGCACATCGTTGGCGTGTTGCTTGAGTCGTTCCCTTAGGTTTTTTGTCTCGCCGATATACGAAGAGGGGCACTCAGCGCACGCAATTTTGTAAATGACACCGGGGGTCCTGTCTATTCTTGGTCAATCTTTCGGGTGGGGGAGGAGGTGGCCCAGTGTACACGAAGGCACGTGCGCGATGCGAACCCCTTCTTTCTTCAAGATCCGCGCCAACATCTCGCTGGTTCCTTGAACGTATAGAACCGGTACGCGTTTTGAGAGGCCGCCAATTAAGGTTCATTGGGGTTTTCGTATCCTTTGTTGCCTATGCGCGGCGGGTGGTGACTCGAATGAAGTTTTTTGCGTATCCATTTTTTTTCTGGGGCCAACACTTACGCAGGCCTCTTTTTTCTCTCGTTCTATGTTATCGGAGCATAAGTTCTTAGCTCTCACAAGTAGCGTAGTCACAACAGAGGCCTTGCGACAGGTGGGGTGGGAAGAATCAAACTTAAGGTAGCGGCTAGTGTACGTTGGCTTCATATGAACGGAGAACTTCAGGCCGCTGCGCTTTCTTGCCACCTAAATGTCAAGAAAGAGCAGACAGTGGTCGCTTTCACCCTTGGTCGTGATTTTTATGGCTGGGTGCACAGAATTTAGGTCTTGTCTGAAGTTTTCAACTTCAGACGTTTTTATGACGCAAACGCAATCGTCCATATAACCGAGAAAGAGCTTGGGTTGTGGCGAGACGGAGCTGAGTGCTGATCTATGTACCCCATGGTCAGGTTTGCCATCATGACGGAGATGAAATCTCCCATCGTGATTGCACTCTTCTGCTTGATAAGAGTTCTTTTTTAGGAGAAATGCGTATTGGACAGGCAGAACTCCAGCAGACAGCAGAGCTCGTCAACCGCCAAAGAAGTCCTTTCACTCAGGCTTGCGTCCCCGTCGAACGCACAATGGACGGAGGAGACGGCTAAAGGTGAACACATTGGTGAACAATGAAACGACGAGAAATGATAGATAGATAGATAGATAGATAGATAGATAGATAGATAGATAGATAGATAGATAGATAGATAGATAGATGTATAGATAGATAGATAGATAAATAGATATGTGGGGTTTAACATCCCAAAACTACCATACGATTATGACAGACGCCGTAGTGGAGGGCGCCTGAAATTTCGGCCACCTGGGCTTCTTTAACGTGCACCCAAATCGAAGCTCACAGGCCTACATCGTTTCCGCCTCCATCGGAAACGCAGCCGCCGACCGGGATTCGATCCCGTGACCTGCGGGTCAGCAGCCGAGTACCTTAGCCACTAGACCACCGCGGCGGGGCGACGTCAAATGAGGCCAGCCTCTCGTTGATGCTCACATCCAACGCTTGCTGCACGAAGTGGCTGGAGTCACGGACATGAGTTGGCGTCTTCCGGGTTAGGAGCGCGAAGATTCGGTGTAGAAAATTTGAAAGTGCTCGGCATGGGGAGGAAGTGAAGTCTACAATCGATTGGAGGGGGCGTCAGGCTTGTGAATTTTCGGTAGCCCATAAAAGCTTGGTGTGGATCCATTACGGCAGATTAGTCACAGGTAACGTGTTCTGAGATCCGGTAATGCTTGAAAATTTCCGCTAGTTTTTCCATGTTAGGGCACGTTCGCATTGAGCGTTCCGGCCGTCGAAAGTGCGCCGAATTGATTCGACGGCGGCAAGATCCGCTGAAAGAGCCCTCTCCACGCCGATCGCTTTGGGACCAATTTTTGCGGCGTCTGCCTCTGAATCGGCCACCGCGGACCAATAGGAGTGCTAGTCAAGAAATTTTGAAAAATGGCGGCGAAATCCTACTCACTCGTCATGTCGAAGTACGCGTAACTGAATGTTGTAAGCAACTGGCGTTTAATCCACTCTGTGCCTACTTCACCTACTTATTTCGTGTAAGAGGTGGCGGAGCTGGTCGTTAGTGTGACAGAGCTTGTCGCGGTCTCGCAGAGGAAGACAAGCCCACCAACGCCACTGGTGTCGGCGATTTTTAGATGCGGAGCATCTAATACTCGAGGCTTGTAGTGCGGCGCCGTCCGCAAGCTTCCTCATCCTTCTTCCACCATCTGTGCATCCCTTCCTCCTCTACACACCGCGCGCGCTTCACTCCTCCACCATCTGTGCACCCTTCCTCCTCTACACACCGCGTGCGCTTCTCCTCTTTCACGAACATTCGCTAGCTGTATAATGTAGCGCGCATGCGCCGTCACGCTTCGAGAACATCGGCAGCTGACGCGCGCGCATGCGCCGTCGCGCTGCGAGAACATCGGCAGCTGACGCGCGCGCATGCGCCGTTGCGCTTCTCCCCCTTCTCGAACATTCGACAGCTGACAGTGCATGCGCCGTCGCGCTGTATATATACTCAAGGTCGGCGCTCGCTCGCTCAGTTGCCGCTCGTCGGTTGGTTTGTACGGCGCGTCGACGTCCAAGGTCGCGGTGAAATGAATTCCAACGAATCCACAAACACAATGATCGACGTCCCTTCGACCAGCGCCGCCCTTTCGCATACGTGTGTACGTGTTCACTCATTTAACACCCCCTCCTACAACCACGTTAACCAATTTAGCCATCGACCCAAGTAAGTCGCAATTTAACACCCCATTTCACAACCACGTTAACCAATTTAGCCATCGTCCCAAGTAAGTCGCACTTTAACACCCCGTTAACCAATTATATGCTCCGCATCCTCCTCAGTGTTCCCCCGAGGGAAGCTGCGGGCAATTTTTTTCTGCCCTTCATGCATTAAAAGACAGCGACTTGCCAGCGAAGTAAGCAGCACTGCTTCTTATTGCTTCCTGCGTTTGATAATCATCGAAGTCTAGACCATCGAATAGCGTAGTGGCGTTTGTGATCCGCGAAAACAACAGGGTGACAGCGCATTCATCTCGCGTTCTTTCCGTGGTATACAAGGCATATTCGCAGCGCGGGGCGCGTCCAGTGCGAACGACGCTGTGTTTTGGCGGCAGGAGAATGTTGGGTGCTGTAGAAAGCCGAATATTCAATGTGAACTAGGGGTAAGTGGGCTAACAAGCGCTGACGTGGCCTAGTTTTTTCGTGTTAAATACGGAAAAATCTAGCACTTATGTATGAGTTTCTTTCCCTTATTCATTAACAAGAGTCTCGTACTGGCAGACTTGGTGCTGTTAGGTTGTGTACGAGGGACTATTGGTCAGCTGCCAGCTCGTAATGAGTTCACATGCTACGTGGCGCCAAACAAGATCAGAAAGAGTGTGCCACACTCGCTTCGATGGCTACCGGTGGCGCAGACTGACTTTCCCACGCTTAAATTCACGTATAAGACCCAATAAAGTGGCTGGAGGAATAGCCGCCGTGGTGGCTCATAGTAGAGCATCGAACGCGTTATTCGAAGGTCGCAAGTTTGGTTCCCGTTCACGGTAAGTTATGTTTTCACCTACTTTACTTTCTTCACATTTACATTACTCTTGGTGTAATAGCTTCTCTTATATATTCCTTGGCATTATTGTTTGTTATAACTCATCATATTGAGTCAAAGCACGGACAAAGGAGCCCTTAAGTATACTTTTCTTACCCTTATTTGTTAACAAGGGTCTCGTACTCGCAGACTTGGTGCTGTTAGGTTGTATACGAGGGTCTATTGGGCAGATGCGAGATCATAATACGTTCACGAGCTACGTGACTTCAAACAGGCTCATAAATAGTGTGCCACACTCACCTCCATGGCTACAAGTGGCGCTGACTGACACTCTCACGTTTAAATCCACATATAAAGCCCAATAAAGTGGTTGGGAGGATAGCCGACGTGGTAGCTCAGTGGTAGAGCATCAAGCGCGTTATCCGAAGGTCGCAGGTTCAGTTCCTGCTCACGGCAGCTTATCTTTTCACAACGACTTTTCATTTTTTCACATTTACATTACAATTGGTCTAATAGCTTCCGCTATACAATCCTTGGCATTATTGTCTATTAGGTCTAATTATTATTCTGTCAAAACACGAAAAAACCAGCCCTTAAGTATATACTCCTTTCCTATATATATATATATATATATATATATATATATATATATAGCAACGAAGAAATTGATTTCGACAAGTACAATTCCCACTGCGTGAAGTCGAACCTGCCACTGAACTACAAAGACGCAAGTCCTTCAACGTTGGAACTTGAAGCAAATGTATATTCTCTACTTACCACAGGCGGCGCGCGCTCGTGTGCTTATCTGCCAACGAAATTTGCCCCGCGGGGATTACACGCTCATGCGTTCAAGCACTTACTTCGTGGGGGGAATAATCGCACGCCTTGGGATTTCACCAGAATGATTGTGTTGTTGTTCCAGGGCTCCTAATGTCCATTGCGGTCACTACACAGTCTCCGTTTGCGAAAAAGCCGCGCTTTTCAGACACAGCAAAGTAACAAATGAGACATTTCTTCGCGTACATTTCTGCGTTAGCGACGCGGTGCACCTTTGAATGTGCCTGCCATTCTTCACGTGAAAATTTAGTTCGTTGGTGTGACACTTAATGCTTCGCCTTTGCGGCAAAGCTGTGACATTTTTATGTGTTCGTTGGGTCAACTCTGCTGATGCCAGCCTCACAAAACTCAAACTGCAACTGTATACCCGCACAAAAAAAAACGAAAACATACGTGTAAGGAACCCACTTTACGAGTGATCAAAAATACGACTGCACTACATTTGAATAACCGCCCGTCAATTTGTCATCGATCCCTGCGTCCATCCGTTGGTCTGTCCATTCGTCCGTCCGTTCATCCATCTGCCCCAATATCCAACTGTTCATCTGTCCGTCCACGCCTCCTTTTTTTATTGAATGCCAGCCAGCTGCGTCCAATTCACCAACATCTCGTCTGGCCCTTTCCTGCTCTCGGCAATCGCCTAGCCTACATGCGAGCTTTGTGGTCATGGTGGAGAGGACCCCTAATGCAATGCCTCACGACAGAAAGCATATGAAGTAATTATTTGTTCTGTTGTATACAGATTCGTGGAGAATCACCTTGCATTTCTCGTGTTCACGTTGTTCGTGGTCAAGCTGACTCTGAAAAATATACGGTGATGTTAGATGTCGTGTAGCAGTTCGCCAACCAATGGGCAAGCGTCATTGCAATATAACTGAATGCGATGCGCTGTGACCTGATCGCGTCGTTGATCCGTGCAACAAAGAAGGAGCACGTAGGAACAAACGTGACAGACGCTGTTATTCGAGCGCAAACCACGTCCATCGCATCTCCTGGACAAAGCGATGTGAAGCATGTATGGCGTGAGCAGCAATTCCCATCTTGTAGTGTCGCATCACGACCACTCCCTGAACAGAGTAGACTGAAGGCGACCGTTGAGGAGCGCACTTTTGCACTCACGTTTAAAAGGATGAAGGAGGCGTTAGTCTATCTTTATACTATTCAGAAACTTCAACATAGACATTATAAACCTTAGGACCTATAACTTCGCCCTCTCGTAGTTACTCACTTGGTGGAGATGCACTAAGTTTTGTTAACACTCTCAAAATGAAATCACGAGTGTGTTTGCGCCGGTCATTCGTGGATATAAACTGTCATTGACCTTCACTGCATTGCACTTAACTGCAGTTGATCTTAACCCGATATGACGGCTGTGTCCTAGAATTACAAAAGTAGCGTTTATTAAACAGGATAGCAACCACTGTACCTCTATTGATGCTTCAAGAACATTACGGTTGATTTGAAACGCAGTTGCAAGAGATGGCGTGGCTTTGTGGCAGAATATTCGGCTGCCACGCAGAATGCCATAAATCAACTTCTGCTCAGAATCAGACATTTTTGCTTCACATTGATCGGCTCGATGCACCAGATGTCAGCTTGCTTTGAAAACACACTGATGCGTTAAAATGATCCGTCTTGTTTCTAGCCATTCCTGGGTAGATATAGAATATCAATCATCTGTGACACATACCCGCGTACCAGTGGTACATACGCGCCCGCGGGTCTGGCAGCAAGTGCTTGATGTTGTAATTGACGGCATTGTTACAATATTCAAGTCAGGACCAGCGAGTCATATTCTTGAAGCCACTATACCCTCCCAAAGTAATTTTGATTTACCCCAACAAGGTGATCGCGAGAGAACCTATATCTAGGCGGATAGATAGATAGATAGAGAGATAGATAGATAGATAGATAGATAGATAGATAGATAGATAGATAGATAGATAGATACCAAATGTTCTTGCAATATGAAAAAAAAATGCTTCGCATTCAAAATGCAGATGCACCCTCTCCTCCACCACCTTTCAGGGTTCCTAGTTCTCAGTGTCGTGCAGATTGAAGCATCCTCTTGGTCATCACTGTATTCGCTATCGCGCTGTGCATGGCTCCTGTTGTAAGCAATATTGCCAATAAATTTAGGATCACCATACTGTTAAATATCAGCATCGTTCTTTTTTTAGGAAGGACTTCTTACATTTATTCTGCAGTGAGGTATTTTTCCTGTCAACAATACCACGGTCGCAAGACCCACAGATACCAATTGCGTACATGCAGTTTAAACGCCTGTTTACTGACTTTTATAACTAATATGCATAAAATCGATTGCAACTTGACCGAAGACCCTTTAGTAGTGCTGTCCCACATACTGGGTAAAAGGAACTACTAGATCCTCCAGAAAATTATGATTGCAAAATTGCGATTGCTTTCCGCATATACGAAGAAGACACGTTTTCTAAGAAATGCCGTTTTCATACACACCACTCAATATTGGAGTTTCGCTGTTTCTTGTTTTCTGGAGCACCGGCCTACGAAATTAGACGTCTGGTTCTCCTAAAACCCGAAGCGTTACGTATATATCTTTGGCTCCCTAAATTTGTCGCAATTATTATTTTATATAAGCAAGCGCGCCTGCCTTCTCTTCATGCTAGCTTCCCAATAATAGCAGTCCGTACCTTCCAAAAAATATACGCATCCCCACATACGAGTTTAAAATATGTTTTCCATTAATGAGCCGACTGTCCTTTTTTAACCAACAATAGTCTAGATTAAGGCGTCCACAAATCATCGTTGAACAGAAGCTCTTGAAAACTTTACAAGTTAACCGTTCGTGAAGTACGGGTACTAAGAACACCTATTCAAACAATGGAAATAAACTTTGAGAACATATTTCCTAATAATCGCCAAACTCTTCCCAGTAGATTCCTAAATGCCATTTTTAAAGACCACCTGGCAAGATTATGCATAAAGATTGTAATAGCAACTAATGCTTCAGTTTCCAAAGAGAAGACAGGAGTTGAAATTGCATCTCCAGTGTTAGAATTGTCTTTTTCGTTTCATTTACCGATTTTAAACCTATTTATCAAGCGGATGTACTTGCAATTCTATTAGCATTACGAGAATAACCACAATCATTAACAGATTATATTATTCTTTCAGACTGCACTTGTCTGTGAGTAGTTCATTAACGGTGCCTAATTTGTCGAATGCTTTAAAGGTATTTTACGCCCTCGCCCTAAGCCATTTACGACTCATTCGCTTGGTGTGGATACCAGGGCATAAAGGTTTAACTCTCAATGAATACGAAGACGCACTCGCAGTGACCTCACATAATTATCCCGTAATTTCTATATTGCTGACGCTATCATTTATCGCTGTGGCACGCTTTGAAAAACTTGTCATATCAGATCAGCTTGAAAAACCTCGCTTAGCAACATCTAATATTTCTCATCTTAATTACCCTGGAAAAATCGACAGTGCTCCTCTGGAATGGAAGAGACATCAATTACGAGGCTTAGATGCCATGTCCCTCGCCTGAACATTTATCTACACAGGTGTGGTCCGGCACAGTCTCCCATGTGCCTCCACTGTAACGAAAGTGAATCCCTTAATCATTTCTTCTTAACATGCTGGGTATATACAAACCAAATGAAGAGACTGTTACAAGAACCTCTCCTTAGGTTGACTCTGAATTTATCCTTTCCAGTGGTCCTTTCCTTCGGAGGTACTGAAAAGAGATTTAGCCACAGGAACGTTTGCGAGGCCGTATACAACTTTTTGCGAGGCTGAAAGTTGGTCAAGCGAGGCTGTTACAAACTTTGTCTTGACGTCACCAAATAAGATTTTGAAATACCTTTCACCCCCAAAAAAGTCCAGTATCAAGCTTATCTATTAACGGTGGAGTTATAACCGACAAGATGAAAATATCAGGGGCGATGAATGATTACTTCTGTTCAGTGTACACGCGTGATAATGACGTTACCCCTGATTTCATCACCTATGACACCATGCCACCTATCGATGACGTCTGTATCACTGAAGGGGGTCTTATCGCTTCTGCTTAATCTCGATCCAAAAAAAGTCACCGGGCATTGACTCTGTACCTAACACCTTTCTGATAAGCTATGCTGAATGGAATGCAAAATATCTATGCTTGATCTTTAAATCATCTCTTCTGCACGCTGAACTTCCGAGTGATTGGAAGCACGCGAAGATCACTCAAGTACCGAAAATTGAATACCGTTCACTTGTATCCTCGTTTAGGCCTATCTCCTTGCTACGCACTAGTATCAAAATTCTAGAGCATATAATATTCAAACGTTTGTCTATGTTTGTCGAAAGAAATAACCTAATCACGCCCCTTCAGCACGGCTTTCGCAAAAGATATTTATTCTACGGTAACCCAGGTTATTGAGACGTTTCATGACATAGCAGCAGCGATCGATATGAATGGTCTAGTAGATGTTATATTATTGGATCTAGAGAAAGCTTTAGATCGTGTGAGTCACCAGAAATTACTAATTAAGCTCAAACCAATTCTGAAAAATGCGAAATTACTTGCATGGATAACTGCTTATCTTTCAATGAGGAGCCAATGTGTTGCCATTGATGGTGTCATCTCGAGTTCCGCCCCCGTGAAATCGGGTGTGTCTCAAGGGTAATTATTGTGGCCGTTGTTTTTTCTGTTTTTCCTAATGATATTGTGCTAAACTTGCCCGTAAAAATAAAGATTTTTGCGGACGATCGTATGATATATCAGGAAATTTATAGTTACAGTGACCAAGAATCTTTAAATACTGCACTACCAACGCTACTGTTGTGACTTCCTTTATTCAGTCCCTCAGCAGCAGAATAGCAGTCATCATCATTATTGAGCCTCCTCACGAGCTGACGCTTGGCCTCGTGGCAGCGCCAGCTCACCCTTGTCTTTTTCTTTCTTCTTTAGTTCCTTTAAAGTCTTTCATCTGACACCTTTAAAGTCTTTCATCTGGTAATACGTGTTTTGCTTGATGTGAGCTGCGCCGTAGCAGAATGGCTGAGAGGTCTAACACATGGTGCCGAAAACCCAGGACCTTTGACGACGCCAACATCATCAACGTTAGGAGCCGCAACACCTCGGAAGACGGTGCCTGCGATCTTGGCGAGATACATCGACTGTGGGAGGCAGAATGAAGCGATATCTTAGACGACGCCACAGCCTGCGGTCCCAACTGGATGTCCTGTTGTCCGAGGCGGAAGACCACTTGCGAGGAAATCAAGCCCTCACGGCAGCAGCAGTAAGTGTATTCCTCGACTGAATAAGTTCATTTCATGGTCAGATAGCGAAAGTGGATGAGGCAATTTTGGAGGAGACGACAGACGACCTGTTGGACAGCGAGACGTTAGACGCTGGTGAATACCGCTACAAGGTTATTACTCTCACAGCGAATCCACGAGTCAAGCTGAATGAATGTCTGGCTCCTCCATCCCCCCTACTTACGAACGTTCACCTGTTATCATCTGGCAAAAGCAAGCTTCCCCAACTAGAACTCGTAAATTTTGATGGTAACCGCAGACTATGGCCGGGATTTTGGACGCAGTTTACATCAGCAGTCCACAACAACAGGGAGTTAGGCACAGCGGACAAATTCAACTACTTGAACAGTTTGGTTACCAGAGCGGCCGCGTCAGCCATATTGGAATTACAAGCTACTGAAGAGTGCTATAAAGACGCTAATGAATTTAAGAAGCGTTTGGGAGATGAACAGATCATAGTGCACGACCATTTGCAAGGTTTTCTGGGTCTAAAGCCGGTGTCGTGATCAGCAGACGTTCGTAAGCTGAGGCAACTTTACGACAAGGTACAGGTTCATATTCGAAGCCTCAAGGCGCATGGCACAAACTCGACAACTTATTGCTCCATGCTTCGGGAAATCCTGCTAAGAGTTCTACCTATGGACATGGTGCTGCGTTTTCACGAGATGCACAAGGCATCCTCGTCGGTTGCATCCTCTTCGAATACGCAAGGCAATTCAAACCGTGTAACGGTTCCAGAAGATAACGATCTTCGAATGCTTCCTGGAATTTTTTGAACTTCAACTCACTTGTCGGGAAGCTATTGCTGAACAAGACGTAACAGAAACTGGCCGAGTCCCAGATAAGGGAGGACTAAAACACAGTCATCCACGTGACATTTTCACGACAGCTGCTCTACAAATCTCAACAAAAAGTCCACAACAATGCCTGTTCTGCCGGTCTGAAAAGCATTCTGCCGAAGTCTGTGATACGAAGAATATCGACTTCTCAAACAAAAGGGAGATGCTCATCAAAGCCGGACAATGCTTTCGTTGCCTAAAGCAGGCCCACATGGCGAAAGATTGCAGAAGCCGGTTAAAATGCGGCAAATGTGCAAGAAGGCACGCAACATCTGTTTGCGCATCCGACGACTTCAAAAACGACAAGAACGTGATATCTGCATCGGTCAATCTGGTGTCCAAGCAGGCAAGGTCAGTCGTAATGCTCCAGAGTCTGACAGCCACCGTATTGGGCACCTAATCATCCGGTCGCTACCACGTCCTTTTTGATGGCGGAAGTCAGCGAAGCTTCATTACAACCAAAGCTAATGGAAGACTTGGATGCGAACTATTAGAAGAAGAAATGTTAGCGATCGGTGGGTTCGGGGGTGATAACATACGGAAACCATGAAGAAAGTATGTGTATCGACTCTCCCTGCGAACCAGAAGCTTCCAGTTTCAATAGAGGCGCTCGTGGTGGACACGATATGCACTAAATGCATTCCGGTACCAGAAGAAAACGTTATAAGAGAAATGAACAAGATGCACTTGGATACGCGAGCTCTCTCTTTACAAGGAGTCGAACACAAACAGATTGCGGTCCTTATTGGATCAGACTATTATTGGGATATAGTAACGGGTACTGTGAAGCCGGTGTTCGAAAAGTTGAAAGCTGTCATGACGAAACTGGGATGGACTGTGCAAGGACCATTGTCTACTGCAGCCGATATTACACAGTGTGCCAGTATTGTAGTCCTACGATCCACAGTGACCGAGCAAGATATCTCGAAACTTTTTACTCGTTTCTGGGGTAAAGAAAGCACCGGTATCCAGGCCAAAAATGAAGAAACGATGGTCGCTGAATCGGTGCTGGCAAATTTTGAGAACAACATCAATAAAAAAAACAATCGATATGAAGTGGTGCTACCGTGGAAGGAAAGGGCTGATCTGGGTGAAAACTACGCAGTTGCACTCAAACGTCTGCACAGTTTGATGAAGAAGCTTAACAAAGACAGTGAGCTCTTAAAACAATACGAAGCAACTATTCGAATGTACCTCGAAGAGGGATATGCTGAAAAAGTACCTTCAAAAGAAGACCAACCAATTGGACTCCGGTATTACATGCCACACCGAGCCGTCATACGAGAGGACCGATCTACTACGAAGGTACGCAGCGTGTTCGACGCTTCGTCTCACGAATCCCGGATGAAGTCCTTAAACGACAATCTAGAAGCCGGCTCAAATCTAAATCCCGACGTAGTGACGCTACTGCTTCGTTTCCGACGCTACAATATAGCAATGAATGCTGATGTTGAGAAGGCGTTCCTTCAAATTGGCTTGCAAGAACACGACAGAGATGCACTTCGCTTCTTGTGGTTCAAAACGTCACCTCAAGTGGACAGCGCACTACCGGAAACAGAAGTTTGGAGAATGACGAGAGTGCCCTTTGGAGCTACTTCAAGTCCTTTCTGATTGACAGCAACCTTAATGCACCACTTCAGGACCGAAGAAACTCGCTTTTCTTCGACAGCCCGGCTATTGCAAGACTCCATATATATGGATGATATTCTTATTGGCGCTTACACCATTTAACAAGCTATTCAAATGCATAAACATATAGTTGAAATCTTCAAAGATGCTTCAATGAACATTCGTAAATGGGCCAGCAACGACCCCGTTGTATCTGCCTTCTTCTTCGTACAAGGAATCACTTCTTCCGAAAAATCACTTTGCTCACCTTCTGGACCTCTGAAATTCCTGAGACTTTATTGGAAGAAACAGATGGATATCTTTTCGTTTAGGCCCCAGGATATTCTACAGTTTATGAAGGAGCATCGACTTACTAAACGCTTCGTGCTCCAAGATGTTGCAAGGATCTACGACCCTTTGGGGTTTCTGTCATCCTTTATAGTAAGGGCGAAGATCTTCCTACAAGATCTCTGGAAGGGAAACTTCGGCTGGGATGACACCATGCCAATGAAGCTGTCAGCTGTCTGGAAAAAAATCGAGCAAGGAGGTAGTCATGCTACATGAGATCACTATTCCCAAATTCTTAGCAGCGGGCAGCAAAGGCGCTTATCAAAAAGCAGAACTGCACATCTTTTCCGACGCTAGTGGGTCAGCATACGGTGCTGTAGCCTACCTTCGTACCGTCGACTCAAGTGGTACCGTCCACACTATACAAATAATGGCAAAGACAAGAGTTGAACCGTTAAAAACGGTTACCTTGGTGAGGCTGGAGTTAATGTTAGCTTTGCTTGCAGCCCGCTTATATGCCTACATCATCAAGTACTGCAACCTGGGCATTCCTGAAGTAACAATTTGGTCAGATTCCCAGATTACACTTTGCTGGATTTACAAGGACCCCGTTTCTTGGAAGACATTCGTAGGGACTGAGGACGCAGGAGATAAGAAATTTGAGAGAATATTCTCGATGGCGATTTTGTCCCGGAAAAGAGAGCCCTGCAGACTTGCTCACTCGAGGCTTGAATGTACACAAACTGAGTAAATCACAGTTGTGGTGGTATAGACCCGGATGGCTTGCCATGTCTCGTACATTTTGGCCTGAATTCAGGGGAAACCTTGACCTCGAAAACGGAAAACTAGAGGCAGCTGAGACGGGGCCGGAAATTATTATCCACGCTGTTACCATGAGAACATCGATGCCAACGCTGATTGATAACGAACGATTCAGAATCCTCACAAAACTTGTAAGAGTAACGGCATGGGTCTTTCTTTATTTTAAAAAGTTGAAGAAGGAAAGCGATAGGTTCGAGGAGCTGTCTGCTGAAAAAATTCAACAGGCGGAGTGCTACTTGATTCGCGTAGAACAGAAAGCTTACGTTGGTAACGAAGCCAACTGCGTCGCAAACGAGAATCCAATTCCTTCCCAAAGTCCAGTTGAACAATCAAGATTGTCCCTACACAAGAACGGGCTGCTTCGGGTACAAGGAAAAGTTCAGATTACGAACGACTCGTGCGGTTCTCGCCATCCAATCCTCCTACCGAAAGACTGTCACCTCGTTACTGTAATCATCAATCATGCTCACGAAAAAGGCTTCCACTGAGGAGTGCGAGACACACTGACTAAAATAAAGGATTAATACTGGACTCCACAATTACGACATCTGGTGAAAAAACAATGCGACGGTGTGTCATCTGCCAACGCCTACAGTCTAAACCAGTTTAACAAGTTTCACCTTGTATGCCCCTGGATCGTTGTAAACAAACGTCTCCGTTTCTTGTAAGTGGAGTAGATTTTGCGGGTCCACTTTACATCAAAGGCATCTTCACCATCGCTCTTACATCGCTCTTTTTTCTTGTGCTGTAACAAGAGCTGTTCACTTGGAACTTGTTGAAGATTTGACGACGGTGGCTTTCCTTTGTGCACTTCGGAGATTCGTATCACGTCGATGCCTATGTCACACAATGTACAGCGACAATGCCCGAACCTTCGTCAAAACGTCCAATGATCTAGAGAAGCTCTGGCAAACAACTCGGCATCCCGATGTACTTGCATATTTCTTTTCCTCGAAGATTCAGTGGAAATTCCTCTGCCCAAGTGCTCCTTGGTGGGGCGGATTTTACGAGAGACTCGTACGTTCTGTGAAGACCTGCTTGAAGAAAATGCTTAATCGACGTTTGGTAAATCAGACAGAGTTGGTCACGTTACTAACGGAAGTGGAAGCAGTAATAAATTCTCGGCCTTTAAGATTTGTGTACAATGGTGTGAATGAGGCGTGCCCCCTATCTCCAGCAGATTTTCTTGTTGGAAGAAGACTGACAACGCTACCACCTTACGACCTCAAAATCAAAACCGAGTCGACCAACGATAAACTGAAGAATCTTTGGAGCCAGAGAGAAGAGGATCTGCAAACTTTCTGGTCTCGTTGGTTAATGGAGCACCTCAATGAACTCGGGAATTACACATTCAACCAAGCAAAAAGAAATCGCATATTGAAGGAAGGCAATGTAGTTCTACTCGGAGAAAAACATTGTCCCGGGCAACTGTGGACCTTGGTTCGCATAGAAGAACTGCTCGGTGGACGTGAAGGCATTGTGAGGACTTGCTTTCTACGCTTGCCCAACAGCACTGTTGTGAAGCATGCTGTGCAGCTACTGTACCCATTGGAGCCTATACAAGGGTGAGCCTAGCGTCATCTGTCGGCGCGGGAGACTGTTGTGACTTCCTTTATTCGTCCCTCACAGCAAAATAGCAGTCATCATCATTATTGAGCCTCCTCACGAGCTGACGCTTGGCCTCGTGGCAGCGCCAGCTCACCCTTGTCTTTTTCTTTCTTCTTTAGGACCATTAAAGCCTTTCATCTGGCAATACGTGTTTTGCTTGATGTCAGCCACGCCTCAGCAGAAAGGCTCAGAGGTCCAACAGCTACAAACGTGGTATGAAAATTGGCAGATGACAATTATTCATAAAAGAACAGTAGCAATGCGAGTTACGTGTAAGAAACAGCCGCTTCTGTTTACTTATCACGTCAATGGTCATGCGTTATCCGAAGTCACTAAACACAAATATTTAGGACTCATACTCACATCAGAATTAAAATGGAATGAACACAGAGAATATATTGAAAGAAAGGCAATGAAAAAGCTTGGCTATTTGCGAAGGAGGCTTGTGAATGCCACACCACACATCAAGCTTCTCGCGTACGAAACTTTCATTAGACCAGTATTAGAATATGGAGCTGCAGTGTGGGAACCCTTTACCTAGTCCAATAATTAAAAAATAAAAATGGTCCAAAGAAAATCTGTCCGATTTGTTTTAACTGTTATAGTTGGCGTACTTTCTCTTCACTTCTACTGATTAAAGCGGACCTCGAAAAACTACAGAAGAGAAGAATGGAGAGGCTGAAGCTTTTTCACCTAATTTTCCACAACAAAATTGGTATCAACAAAACAGTGCACATTAGACAAACAAGTGAATGTGCTGTGCGCTCACATAATTCAAAGAAAGTTTTAGATTACGTAAACCGCGCAGACAAATTCAGGCATTCATTTTTTCCGCGAACTACCCGGGAGTGGAATTGCCTATCACCCGATGCTGTACAGTGTACAACAGTTGATTTATTTTTACATGCTCTCAATAACCAATAGCATTTTTTGTACAGTCATGCAGCTCAGAGTTACGCAATGCTTTCATTTTTTAGTACGTTTCAGTCAGCAAAGCTATGCCATTGTTGTAATGTTTTTCTTTAGTTTTTTGTAAATTAATACAACAGTGTTGAATTGGAACCACTGTCAGTATGCTGTGAGATGTTAATTATGTTTTTTGTAGTAAACATTTTTGTAGGCCCACTCCTGCTTAAGACCTGGTAAACAGGTCAGCAGTATGTAATAAATAATTACATAAATAAGTAAATAATAAGTAGAAAGATAAGCATGGCCAGACATCGATTTATGTGGTGTGGCGGAATCGAACGACAGCTTTTTTTCTCGTCTCCGCTGGGAAAACTTGCGAAGCAATCGAGAGAGCTGATTTACGTTTCGTCAACCAGGCGGCAAAACAGTTCCCTGTTTCTGTTAGGAGTGGCGCGCAGTTGCAGGCTTACAAACACTGCAACTTTGAATCGTTACAGAAATACACGGCTGATGCGAATATAGGCGGTATTCGCGGAGGCATATGCGAAACAGGTGCATTATTATTGCTGCGATACGTACGTGCACCGCAAAATTTACATATGCTCCGTATCTGTTATGGTAGAATCTCTCCGTGCAGTCGAATCAAGTGTTTTATATTCAAAGACACCACAACATACAACGGCACACGCTACAATAATGTGCACGCTGCGCCGGTAGAAACAGTGCGTGCTCCAGTACTCACCAGCGCTTGCCAGTGAAAATTCTAGTGCTTTTCAGTGTGTACCTCCATCACAGAGATTAAGCCAGCGCCCATACCAGTGTGACACAGCTGTTTACCAGTGCGCCCAGCAAAGTACGAGTGATCACAACCGTGTACCATGTCTCCAACGTGTACCAGTAGCAAAAAACGTACTAGCATCACGCTGGGGATGCTGTTTTTGCAATAGGGTAAGTTAAACACTTTCGATCCAGATGGGTGCACGCAGTATTTCTTCCTCAAACGGGCGTGAAGTGCACGAAGCAGCTAAAAAACATTACAAAAATCCCCGCTTAGCAACACATAAACACGTTCTCTCTGGGTGTGTCACAACAGTATTACCATGCAGCGACGTGTTATTAACTATTGCACGAAGTGCCTCAAAGTTGGCCAAATACAGCCAAATTATCCAATGCGTAGCAGATGCTCACTTCTTTCACGAGGCTTTCACCGCGGAGAAAGCCACGATAGCAGCGCCGTGGTGCGGGAGTTCACCGTGAAAGGCCCTAACTCATCCCACAGTATTCACTTGGTGCTTCAGATATTCCCTTTCTTCTAGGTTACTCTAGGAATTACGACTTATTCAGTAGCTGAAAGCGGGTGGAAAACAAGGTGGGAAGTCTGATTGGTACCGGAAATGCATACTTAGATTTTAAATTATACAGAGGTAGCAACCAGGCCTGCACATGATTGGCTACTTCACCACAGGACACTCTGATGTTATACCATAGCACCAGAAGGTAAATCCCCTTCAGTAGTGTCCTCGGGAGCCGCAGGTATTTTAAAATAAATAATAAATAAATTAACCGACCGTGCCGCTGTTTTGTACGTGAAATTTGTTCCGTTCGATCCAAGTGTGATGTACTCGAGTGCGTTCTGAGTAAACAGTGCAAACATTACGCGTAATTGACAACATGTATGTAGCCATTGCGTTGTTCATGCATATCGCGATTCAGGATGCCGAATCAAGTGAAAGACGATTCCGTCTTCACCTTGAAGCACGCAAGTCTGCGGCACACAGGGCGACAAAGAATGTGAGCCTTCAATTCGCAACTCAGCGTGCCAGTATGAGGCCTGGTCCCAAAAGTATGTGAAAGCGCGTCGTAAGTAAATGACAAAAAGCCTACATGGCCTGCTTGGGCTTTTGTGAGAGGCCAGTAACTCGCTTGATTATGTTCGGTTGCTGCGTGGTGTAGCGGTTCTTTGAAAGCTCTCCTTGTCTGCTATCCCCATATATAAAAGAAAAATTATTTCGTAATCAGATTTTGTTGATGTTGATTCTGTGTCTCGTTATGGCTCATGTTACCTAATAATCCGTTTGTAGGAATGATGACATGGTTTGCATCGGTTTGCGTTGTAACAATATAAAGGCTACGTTGTAGTGGACCCCTCAATATTATGAAACGTAACGGGTATGTTTCCTACCGAAAGAGCATGTTTGATTGTGGCGGGTACAGCAGTGCCGAGAGGAGCCATTGCTAGCATTTTTTAGACTCACGTGTTCGTTGCTTCTAAATAAAATCGAGAGGTGGGGTATGCGTCCAAGAAATGCTTACGCACTTCAAACGAGCAAATGAGAACCAGAAAGAAATCCTAATTTCACATGGCGCACGGCATGGCCCTGGGTAACAGTCACGGAAATGCAGACAAGTAAGTCTTTATTTATTTCGAGGAAACTGGTATGGCAAAATGTGTCCATTTACTCTGTTGGAAGACAGTATTTTTATGCCATAGGTTTGTCCCACCAGGTGATTTTCCACAGAGACCAATTCTTCCTGATCCATTGTTCAAACCATAGAAACTGGGACACCTTGCCACTACCGGGATTTAAAGGACATCACTTGAAGAATAATAACTGCTACTGAAAGACGAGTACAGTTATTCGAAATATAGACCATCTAAGCTTTTATTATGAGCTGTGAATGCGAAAGCAACTGGAAACAGCAGAGCGAAAATTTGGGCAGAATCACCCGCAGCCTGCGCGCCATATCTGTATCTCTACAGCACTGAAAATTATTACGTTTTTCACACATTCTTGTAGTTTTCTCATTACCCAGACAAATATAGAACGCAATCAAGAACATGTGCACACTTCATAGCTGAATCAGAGGCAATAATTATGACATCTCCCAGTTCAGCAGCATGCTAGATGACCTGCCGATTGCAAGGTCAGGTTGGCTGAGCAGTAAGACATTCCTGTTTGAGTTATCGCGAGTGCCTGTTTGTATGCCTTCAGCTAATGACTTGCATTTTGATTTTCAGTCCCTTTTCTGAAGAAAGTGGAGCTAGTACTGAACCGAGTAATTTTCACCTGCAACCTTAATTTATCACAGCGAGTGTATTACCCTACTTAGGCTCAATTAGAGGGCGTTTCCTAACTCACATATGTGACTCGCGCTGTGTTTGGTGATTGGTTGTTCGTCAGAGTCTTGGCGCCACCTACCACGGGGGATAGGCGATAAAACGAACGGTGTCTCATATGTGAGATGGAATCGTTTTACCAGCCAGTATATTTACATAAGAATGTTTAAACGAAGAACCGATTGGTAAAGAATTGTTCAGAAATCAAATAGAGGTAATACAAAAAACACACAAGCTATTGTAGTTTGAAATAAAGTGAATTTTTGCCTCAGCTTAACAATCTACTCATTTTCTTGCCTTTAGAAAATCGCATATGGTCTCGCAAACGTTCCTGTGGCTAAATCTCTTTTCAGTACCTCCAAAGGAAAGGACTACCGGAAGGGATAAATTTAGAGCCAACCTACGGAGAGGTTCACTTAACAGTCTCTTCATTTGGTTTGTATAGAACCTGCATGTTAAGAAGAAATGATTAAGGGATTCACTTTCGTTGCAGTGGAGGCACATGGGAGACTATGCCAGACCACACCTGTGTAGATAAATATTCAGGGGAGGGACTCGGCATCTTAGTCTCGTTTTGATATCTCCGCCATTCTAGAGGGGCACTATCAATTTTTCTACGGTAATTAGGATGAGAAAAACCAGATGTTGCAAAGCGAGGTTTTTCGAACTGATCTGATATGACAAATTTTTCAAAGCGTGCCACGGAGATAAATGCTAGCGTTGGCTATATAGAAATTATGGGATAATTATGTGAGGCCACTGCGAGTGCTTCTGCGTTTCATTGAGAGTTAAACATTTATGCCCTGGTATCCACACCAAGCGAATGAGTCGTAAATGTCTTAGGGCAAGGGCGTAAAATACTTTTAAAGCATTGGACATATAGGCACCGTTAATGAACTATTCACAGACAAGCAGTCTGAAAGAATACTATCACCTGTTATTGATTGAGGTTATTTTCGTAATGCTAATAGAATTGCAACTATATCCACTTGATGAATAGGTGTAAAATTGGGTAAACGAATCGAAAAAAAACTAATTTAACACTGAAGATGCGATTCCGACTCCTGTCTTCTCTTTGCGAACTGAAGCATCAGTTACTATTACAATCTTTATGTATAATCTTGCCAGGTGGTCTTTCAAAATGGCAATTAGGAATCTACTGGTAAGAGTGTTGCGATTACTAGAAAATATGTTATCAAATTCTCTTTTCATTGTTTGAATAGGTGTTCTTAGTACCCGTACTTCACGAAGGTTAACTTGTAATGTTTCCAAGAGCTTCTGTACGACGATGATTTGTGGACACCTTAATCTAGATCACTGTTGGTTGAAAAAGGACGTCGGCTCATTAATGAACACAAACTTTAAACTCGTATGTGTGGATGCGTCTATTTTTACGAAGGTACAGACTGCTAGTATTTGGAACCTAGCATGAAGAGAAGGCAGATGCGCTTCCTTATATAAAATATTAATTGCGACAAATTTAGGGAGCCCAAGACATATACGTAACGCTTCGCGTTTTAGGAGAACCAGAGGTCTAATTTTGTAGGTGAGTGCTCCAGAAAAGAAGACACAGCCAAACTCCAATAGCGGATGGTGTGTATGAAAACGGCATTTCTCAAAAAACGTGTCTTCTTCGTCTGTGCGGAAAGCAGTCGCGTTTTTGCAATCACATTTTTCTGGAGGATCTAGTAGTTCCTTTTACCCAGTATGTGGAACAGTACTACTAAAGGGTCTTCGGCTAAGTTGCAATCAATTTTATGCATATAAGTTATAAAAGTCAGTGAACAGCGCGTTTAAACTGCATGTACCCAATTGGTATCTGTGGGTCTTGCGACCATGCTATTGTTGACGGGAAAATACCCCATTGCAGAAGAAATGTAAAAAGTCCTTCCTAAAAAAGAACGATGCTGATATTTAACAGAATGGTAATCCTCAATTTATTGGCAATATTGCTTACAACAGGAGCTGTGCACAGCGCGATAGCGAAGACAGTGATGACCAAGAAGATGCTTCAATCTGCACGACACTGAGAACTTGGAACCCTAAAAGGTGGTGGAGGAGAGGGCTCCATCTGCATTTTTTTTTCGTATTGCAAGAATTTTTGGTATCTATCTATCTATCTATCTATCTATCTATCTATCTATCTATCTATCTATCTATCTATCTATCTATCTATCTATCTATCTATCTATCTATCTATGCATCTATGTATCTATCTATCCGCCTAGATATAGGTTCTCTCGCGATCACCTTGTTGGGGTAAATCAAAATTACTATGGGAGGGTATAGTGGCTTCAAGAATATGACTCGCTGGTCGTGGCATGAATATTGTAACACTGCAGTCAATTACATCATCAAGCACTTTCTTCCGGACAGTGGCCCCTACCCGCGGGCGAGTATGTACGACTGGTACGCGGCGACGTGTTACAGATGATTGATATTCTATATCTACCCAGGAATGGCTAGAAACAAGACGGATTATTTTAACGCGTGAGTGCTAAAAGTAAGCTGACATCTGGTGCATCATGCCGATCATTGTGAAGCAAAAATGCCTGATTCTGAGCAGAAGTTGATTTATGGCATTCTGCGTGGCAGCCGAATATTCTGCCACAAAGCCACGCCATCTCTCGCAACTGCTTTTCAAATGAACCGTAATGTTCTTGAAGCATCAATTAGAGGTACAGTGATTGCTATCTTGTTAAATAAACGCTACTTTTGTAATCCTAGGACACAGCCGTCACATCAGGTTAAGATCAACTGCAGTTAAGTGCAACGCAGTATAGGTCATTGACAGTTTATATCCACGAATGACCGGCGCAAACACACTCGTGACTTCATTTCGAGAGTGTTAAGAAAAGTTAGTGCATCTTCACCAAATGAGTAACTACGAGAGGGCGAAGTTATCGGTCCTAAGTTTCATAATGTCTATGTTGTAGTTTTCAAATGGTATAAAGATAGACTAACGCCTCCTTCATTCTTTTAAACGTGAGTGTAAACGTGCGCTCCTCAACGGTAGCCGTCAGTCTACTCTGTTCAGGGAGTGGTCGTGATGCGACGCTACATGATGGGAATCGCTGCTCACGCCTTATGCGCTTCATATCGCTTTGTCCAGGAGATGCGATGGACGTGGTTCACACTCGAATAACAACGTCTGTCAGGTTTGTTCCTACAGTGCTTCTTCTTGTTGCACGGATCAATGCCGCGATCAGGTCACAGCGCATCGCATGCAGTAGTATTGCAATGACGCTTGCCCATTGGTTGGCGAACTGCTACACGACATCTGACATCACCGTATATTTTTGAGAGTCAGCTTGACCACGAACAATGTAAACACGAGAAATGCAAGGTGATTCTCCACGAATCTGTATACAACAGAACAAATAATTACTTCATATGCTTTCTGTCGTGAGGCATTGCATGAGCGGTCCTCTCTACCATGACCACAAAGCTCGCATGTAGGCTAGGCGTTGGGCGAGAGCAGGAAAGGGCCAGACGAGATGTTGGTGGATTGGGCGCAGCTGGCTGGCATTGAATAAATAAAGGAGGCGTTGGACGGAGAGATGAACAGTTGGACATTTGGACAGATGGAAGAACGGATGGACGAATGGACAGATATGCGGATGGACGCATGGACACATTGCACAGGCACGAACTTACCACGCTTGCAAAATTGTTGATTTATTAGCTCAGTCGCCCCGGTACCCATTTCAGTCAGGATTTGCGAACAATTGGCACATGTTCGCGAATCCTGACCAAGACAAGTTCACTGGTCGAAACCTTTGAAAATAAAATTATTGCAACAGCTAAGTTGTGTCTAAAATCTCTTCTCCAAGCACCTTTGGCTCATATATATATATATATATATATATATATATATATATATATATATATATATATATATATATATATATATATATATATATATATATATATATATATATATATATATATATATATATATAATTGCAGGAAATAAATTCTTGGACGCCGGTAAATAGTATGAATAAAAAGAAGACACACGTCGAAAAACGGAAAGGTTTCCGTTTTTTGACGTGTGTCTTATTTTTATTCATATATATATATATATATATATAAATATATGTAAATAAATATATATATATATATATATATATATATATATATATATATATATATATATATATATATATATATATATATAGGGCAGGCATGGTGGTTGAGTGGCCGTAGCGTTGCAACTAGTCAAGTGGATCCGCCGTGAGCGGTCACAACGTCGTTTATTTCAATGTTTCGGCCCAGAGTCCGGCCTTCATCAGGATCGAGGGTACAGTTTGTTGGTGCTCAGCTTTATACAATCCTAAATCAGAAGGGAGAAAGAGAAAGAGGAAAAAAACGAAAGAAAAAAGGAGATAGAAAAAGAAGAAAAAGAAAAGGAGAAAAGAGAAAAAAGAAGAAAAAAAAGGCGAATATAAGCTGGACTCTCCGGGCGCCCCCTTTCATTCTTTTTCCCCCCTCCATCTCTATCCCTTTTCTCCTTTTCACCTTTTGGATGTCTGTGGTCTGTGTATCCTTCCTTTCACTAACGCATTGTTCCCGTCCAGACGGCGCCTCCTAGCTCTGGCAGTTCGGTGTAGGGGAAAAAAGAGCTTTTAAAAGAAGTTTAAGCCTTTAACTACTCAGCGCCCCGTCGACATCTCGTTGTAGAAAGAGGGGCGCCGCGGCAGTGGCTGGCAAGCGGGTGCAATGGCAAATCTTGCCCGCTTCTGGATTACGCCTGCAGTAGGGGCCTCTCGACTGTGCACAGAGTTGCTGTTTGCATGTCATGTTTGGCACAATCGATTAAATAGTGAGGTAAAAACAGAAACAAACAGCTGTACTTAGGAAGAGTAATTACACTTGGAAATATTTCGAGTTGTCCATTGCCCTTCGCAGCTGCATTGCCGTTCACTCAGTTATTTTTTTTTCATAATTGCTGTTATTGTATCTTAATGCTTCAGTTGCTGCAAGTGTACCCAGATTCTCATTTATTTCTCCATCAAGGGTGTTAAATCGGTGGATAAGGTATGACTCTCGTTGCTCACGTTCTCGGTTTGATTTAAATCCCGCCTATAAGAACGTTACTGATAGTTTGTCGAATGCATGGTCGGGAAGATTGAGATGTTTTGATAGGGGTAGATTTGGGGCTGATTTCACATGTGCTCTGTGATTATTGAAGCGAATCCTAAATGGTGTTTTGTTTGTACGATGTACTGCATACTGCACGCGTTTCATTCGAGTATGTACACTCTAAGGCAAAATTACCCGAAAAAGGAGTAACGGAGCCCAATAGGCGCGCGCGACGAACTGATAGACCGTTGAGGAGCAACCACAGAGGGAAGCGTGCGGCGCTAAGCCACTCAGTCTCCACTGGGATGAACCGCCCGGGCATTGCAGGCACGCGAAACGCGTTGCCAAAGTGACCTGCTCACCTTCTCCACAGAACACATGTCCTTCCCCTCCTCTGCTGGCTCAGTCTTTCCCCGTATTTTGCCGGCGATGGTTCGCGGTGCGTCGCACTCGGAGTGCTCCACCATGGCCGCCTGGATTCGAAGATCTAAGAATTACGACGTGGTGCTTGTGTATAAGCTTGGATGAGCGTAGGCTGCTGCTTTTGCGTTTTGCTGCACCCATGCTGTCTGGAGCAAGCCTCGACACGTCACCACGCCACGCTGTATATTTCTGGATTGAAGATAGTCACGACCAACACGACAGCAACAGTTGAGGAGGCCAATATGGCGGCCGAGAAGTCAACAGGCCTATGAGATATATACTTCAGTCCGACTCAGGGCAGAAAACAGCGCTGGATTCTAAGGCAAGTAGGTTATCATTCTTTATTCTTCTCTACTTGTCGCGTGTGCCATACAGATCGCGCTTGCCGGCAACAGGCTCGGTCGTGTTGTATATCGCACGCACGAAATGTATCGCGAAGGTCAGCTTCGGCGTCTGCAGTTCGCCTGTGCTTCGCGACCGCCTCAAAATTGGCCACCATTGCCGTCGGCCTTCCGTACGCTATCTCATCGAGTGCTCGCCTGTCTTCGCCGCCGCGATGAGCTTAAGGCTGACGATATTAGGCTGAGACCTCGTCGCTGTGTTGGCGGTCGTCGAAAACACGTTGCGGGTTCTCGAAAAGAGCTTGGTTGTAGTATGTCGCGCGCTGTAAGTGCACCAGCACGGGCTGGCTGGGCTTTCGCTAGCGTCAGAACTCACTGAAAATCGGTCGCCATTACTGTCGGTCGCAAGCAGCTCGGCGCCGTCTGCTGGCTGCGGCGGCGGAATCGCGTATGCGCGCTGCACTCGCTCGACTTTATGAAAAAGGGCCGCATTACCGTCGATTTCTTCGGCACTAGCTCGAAACCAACTGGGCGCTGTTCGTGGCGGCGGCGAAGCGTATGCTCGCTTTCCTGTTCGAAGTTCGCTAGCGGCAGACACTCCAAGTGCAACGCCGTGTTTGGTCTCGCGTTCGCTTGCTCAAGCTGAACGATGTCGCTCGCTTAGGACTCGCCGACTTGTTAGAGGAACGGAGGTTCGCGGAGTTGTGGCTGCAGCCGCCGCTCCTAAGCTGTTGCGCTACGGGGATCGAAATGAGTCTTTGACTATGTGTGACATCACGGTGAAATTATTAGCATGACATATCTCACGTATGTTTTCATGTCACCTTGCACGTATTTCTCATATGCATTTGTATTCAACCTCCGTCACGTGTGACTCACTATTTTACATACTTATTGTGCAGCCTTGGGCACACAGCGTGCTGAAGACTGTGTGCGCTGGCATCTGCGGTGCCTGTCATCCATCTCTTTCGTCCGAGCAGCTTCAGAAGGATTGTACGAGATGTGAAGGTAAAGCTATTTGTGTGTAATATTTTAACGCTTGTTTTTATATTAACATGCACGTACTTGTCATATGCGTGCATCTTCATCTTCTATCACGTGTGTCTAACTATTTTTACTGTATTATTGTACGCGCAGCCGTGGGAACACAGCAGGCAGAAGGCTGCGTAAGCTGGCGTGTGCAATGCCTGTCATCTATCGCTTCCGTCGGAGGAGCTCACCGAGGAGTAAGCAAGATTTTACAACGAGACTGGACTTGTACACTTCACCATGAATTCACCTAAAAGAATGGGGAAACTTCATGTGTATGTAGAAAACTGAAAGATTTCGATGTCTCACTTTTGTCGTTCGTTGTTGCCGTGACTGCAAAAGCAGTTACAGATAGGTGGCTAACTACTGTTTTGCGTGTTCTTTCCTGCGCAGTTTGTTGCTCACTGCGCAGAAAAACAGGCGAAAAAAGTATTAGGCCTGGCGGCGGAAAATAAACAAAAAAGAATGTTTGAACTGGGGACAAACAGTTCATCCGATTGGTGTATTTGAGTGGATCAACCCTTCGTCCGGCAAAGTGCAACTGTGAGGGCTAACGGTTGCCCTGTGAGGTGTAAATGTAGAGATTAACAGTTGCTCTATAAAATGCAAATGTGAGGACTAAATGGTAGTCCTTTCGGGTAAACTGTGGGACTAACGGTTACTCACTAAGGTGTGCGTGGACTAAAGGGTAGTCCCTTGAGAGGACTAACTGTTAGACACGGTGCCGTTAGTCCTTAGAGGAATTAATGGTTGTGGCAGCCCCATTAGTTCCCAAAAGGAAGAACCAAACATCCTTTTAACACCCTTTTGCCTAAGAGTGCAAAGCATATTAGAGGAATCGCATGTTAGGTTTCCTCGTATAGTAACAAAAACATATATATATATATATATATATATATATATATATATATATATATATATATATATATATATATATATATATATATATATATATATATATATATTGTAAGCACAATATTCACAACGTTTGACCTTCATCTTCTTCATCTGTATGTAATCATCATCCCAAAAAATGGCGTCCTTCGTTCGAAGGGTTGATCACGCGATTCGGCCTAATAAACGCCGTCGAGACTCCAACGCTGCTACTGTCTTACAGAGTGGTGTAGGCTGCTTCAATCCCCAAGTCTTCTCCGACGTCACGGTCCCCTGGAGCTTCGTTCGGTTCGCGCTTGCTTCCCCTATCCGCTGTCATGGCTCAAGAACCGCTGCCCGGAACATCCAGCATCCCTGTCCAACATACAATTCCTGCGTGGATCGTCAACACCCGGAAGCGCGACCCACCCATCTTCTGTGGTCTTCCACGCGACGACGTCGAGGTATGGCTAAAAGAATGCGACCTCACCGGTGTTTATAACCTACGCTATGAGCCTCGAAAACTTCGCCACGTCGCCTTCTATCTGTCCGATGTCGCGAAAACGTGGTTTTTAACCACGAGAGCAGCTAATCGGATTGGCCTACTTTTGCACAACAAGTCCGTAGGATTTTCGGGTAACCGAACATTCATTCCGAAGTGTCGAAACGAAAGCTCGATGGGTGTGCCCAACATCCCGGGGAGACGTACACTATGTACATTGAAGACGTCCTTGCCCTTTGCCACCGCGTGAACTCGGCGATGACAGAAGCTGATCGTGTTCGCCACATCACCAAAGGGATAGGCCGTGTCGCGTTTAAAGCTCCGGCTGTTAAAAATCTCACCACCGTTGAGGACGTCATCATGACATGTCAGCATCTTGATGAACTCCAAGCCATTCGATTGCACCCAGATGACCCAGACGCCAGTGACAGCCGGCCTTCGTCGGATGCGGATTTGCGCCCACTGATTCGCACTCTGAGTTGCGAGGAACTTCAAGCGCAAGGGTTGTCATGTGCACCCGCTCCTCAGCCTCACTCTCAATATGCTCGTCTGCGCGACATCAATAAAGAGGAGCTCTCATTCATGGCTGGCGCTCTCCCATCGAACACTACGGCGCCACCAACACCACCCATTATGTATGCACAAGTCGCTGTCATGCCACCTGCCTTGGTTCAGCACGCGCATCCTGTTCCTGCGCAGTCCAACGTAGCAGCATTTGCACCACACTCGCCTCTTCCAGCGCCAGTACCAGCGCCTGTGACAGCTCCAGAACACTACGCCCCCTGGCCCTCGCCTCGCCCAGTATGTTACTATTGTGGCATTCGGGGACATATTTCACGATTTTGCCGCAAGTGCCAACAGGACGAACGCCGTGGCTACGATGTTTACGAAAGGGATTCCGAGCCATCCCTGAACCAGTACCAGGCGATGCCCTACGACACGTTCCTTCTCTCCGACTTCTCCACTTGCCGCACCTCGCCCCTGCTATCCCGGACGCCGCCGGTCCCCTTCACCTCTGCGACGCTCAACATCTCCTCTGAGACCAGCTGTACCTACTTCTGACTACTACTCGGAAAACTAGCTGGTGCCGTTTTTGGAGGGAAAGCTGCATCGCTCGAACAAACACCAAGACCTCCAGAGGGCCCAGCCAACTTGTTATGAGTGTATGCAGAAGGGGTACCAGTTCAGGCATTGGTAGACACGGGGGCTGCTATTTCTGTTATTCATGCGGATTTGTGTACTCGTCAGGGTAAGGTTACCACACCTTATACTGGCACTCTCTTACGTAGCGCAAATGGCTCGCAGATACGGCCGTCAGCACAGTGCACCGTTAGAGTTTTCATTGATGTGATCTGGCATCATATTCAGCTTGCAGTGCTGGCTTCTTGTGCTTTTATGCTTATTTTAAGTTGGGACTTTCTGATGTAGCTGCTTCCATTCTGTCCCTCCTCCCTGACCTTCCTCATTTATTCCTCCTCTTCCTTGCTTCCATCTCTGTCGACAACGACTCATACATATGCAACAGACGGATGATATTTTCCCGAAATCATCACGTGACCGGCTACGAACAGCCAATGACTTCCTTGTGCCACCTAACCACGAGCACCTTATCATGGTTATGTCTGACTCCATTGACCACGGTGACGTCCTAGTCAGTCCATCAGCCCGTTGTCTATCTAGAGAAATTGCACTTTCATCGAGTCTTGTCCGTTTCTCCAACAGCACCACATTTTTTGCAGTATTGAATATCAACAATGAGCCGATTCTGCTGACCAAGGGCACTGTTGTAGTTTCCAGCGTGGACACACAACCTATCTCTGTAGTGGTTTCGGATACCAGCCTGGTGGAATCATGTTCAATACCAACAGATGCTCCACCTACTACGGCTCTCGTCAATGCCATCAGCACGGATCTCACTTCCCCGCAAGCAGACGAACTACTGGCGTTGTTGTCTAAGCATAAATTTTTTTTCGACGTACATTCCACTGCTCTAAGCCAGACTTCTGCGGTGACTCATCGGATACACACCGATGGAACTTCTATTGTCCGTCGTCGACCATACCGTGTTTCTTCAAGCGAACGCGAGATCATCGACAAGCAAGTTGCTGATATTCTCAAGCAAAACATCATCCACCCCTCCTCAAGCCCTTGGTCGTCACCTGTCGTTCTCGTACAAAAAAAGACGGTTCAGTGTGATTCTGCGTTGACTACCGCGCATTAAAAAAAGTAACCAGAAAAGACGTATATCCCTTGCCTCGCATTGATGATGCTTTAGATTCTTTACAAGGACCGGAATATTTTTCGAGCCTTGACCTGCACTCCGGTGATTGGCAAATTCCATTGCACGAGGATGACAAGGAAAAAACTGCCTTTGCGGCACCCGACGGACTTTACGAATTTACCGTTATGCCTTTCGGCCTCTGCAATGCGCCAGCAACGTTTGAACGACTGATAGACACTGTATTGCGGGGCCTCAAGTGGAAAACATGCTTATGTTACCTTGACGACATCGTCATATTTTCTTCAACATTCGAACAGCACTTGCAGCGCCTAGATGAAGTTCTGACGTGTCTCGCAGCTGCTGGCCTTCAGCTCAACATCAAGAAGTGCCACTTCGCTAGCAAAAGTATTAAAGTACTCGGACATCTCGTCAGCAAAGATGGAATCCGGCCTGATCCCGACAAGATTATCACCGTTCTTCACTTCCCGGTGCCTCAACGCGTCAAGAGCTCCGAAGATTTTTTGGCTTTGCGTCGTACATCCGGCGCTTTATACGAGACTTCGCAACCATTGCTGCGCCACTTCACCAACTCCTTTCTTCGGGAGCGTCATACGTATGGTCGGACAAATTCCAAATGGCTTTTGACACCTTGAAACGTGCCCTCATGTCTGAGCCAGTGCTTTGTGATTTCGATAACGCCGCACCCACTCTCCTCCATACTGACGCCAGCGGACATGGACTCGGCGCTGTACTTTTGCAACGAACAGAGCGTTATGACGAACGTGTGATCGCATACGCTAGTCGCACCCTCACAGCAGCAGAGAAAAAATACACCATCACCGAGCAGGAGTGTCTCGCCGTTGTCTGGGCCATCCAGAAGTTTCGACCATATCTTCACGGCCACCACTTTACCGTCGTCACTGACCCCCCCGCTTTGTGCTGGTTGTCGACGTTGAAGAATTTGTCTTGACGTCTCGGTTGCTGGATACTTCGTCCCCAAGAACACGAGTTTGACGCTATCTACAAATCCGGCAAGAAACAAAACGTTGCCGATGCCCTTAGCCGCTGTCCTTTACAATCCTCATCAGGCACACCTGGTCTGTTGCCAACTGTGAGTGAACCCATCAAAGTGTATCCGTCAGTTCATTCACTCGCCGCTGTCGATTTTCTTTCTACCTTCGGCAACGAGGCGTTTGCATCCCACCAACGCAGCGACACTTACTGTCGCTCTATATGCACTCCCTTCAAGGCTCCTCTCGTCCTGCCAACGCCCACTCTCATCGACAGCTGCGGCACTTGAAGACTGGAGACTCAATCCTTTACCGCTTTGTCTTCCACCCCGAAGGACAGCGCTGGGTTCCTGTTGCTCCTCGTTCCCTAAGGGCACATATTTTGGAGGCGTTTCACGATGACCCCAAGGCTGGTCATCTCGGTTTTCAAAAAACCAATGAACGCATCCGCAGTCGTTTTGCCTGGCCTGGCCTTTCCCACTGCGTAGTGCGATATGTTGCGTCCGTGCTCGCTATGACAACGCCGCAAGAGACCCACTTCCTCCCCGGCAGGTCTTCTACAACCTCTTCCATGTCCTGACGCTCCGTTCGATGTCATTGGAATTGACCTCTACGGACCACTACCAATATTAGCTAGCGGCAAGCGCTGGATTGTCACAGCAGTTGACCACTTAACAAGGTACGCCGAAACAGCTGCATTTCCTTCAGGATCAGCAGAGGACATTGCCAAATTTTTTCTGGAGGCAATCCTTCTAAGACATGGTGCACCACGCATCTTATTGAGCGATCGCGGCAAGGAGTTTCTCTCGAAACTACTTGAACAAGTCCTTCACGCATGTAATACGATTCATAAGACGATATCCAGCTACCATCCCCAGACTAACGGCCTCACAGAGCGCTTCCATCGAACTTTGACCAACATGATATCTATGTATGTCAACGCCGACCACACCAACTTCACCATTCGTGACTTTTACGTACAATACCGCTACGTAGCGCACCACGGGCTATTCCCCATTCTTTCTCGTCTATGGCCGTCAACCAACATCTCCGCTCGACATCTCCTTTTTTGACGTCCCTGTGAACTCGTCATCGTCATCGAGGGAGCACATAATCTCTCGCCTGACCGATTGTCGCCGACGCGCCCACTTTAATACGCAGGCAAGCCAACAAGAGCGGAAGGCTCGCTACGATGGCGTCCACCGCGTAGTTCACTCCAATACTAGAGTTGAAGTACTGTTGTGGATCCCAACACGGGTTCCCCGGCATGTGTGATATAAGTTTCACTCACGTTTCATCGGCCCCTACGCCCCTACACTATAGTCGAGCAGACTTCTCCTGTTAACTATCGAGTAATCCCTGTTGTCATGCCTTTTGACGGCCATTTTCGTGGTACGGAGGTTGTTAACGTGTCGCGCTTGAAACCATACGTGCGCCGTACACCACCGTCATAAACAGCAGCCTAATTGGCCGCTTCTGCGGGAGGGGAAATTAGTGTAAGCACAATATTGACAACGTTTGACCTTCATCTTCTTCATCTGTATATAATCATCATCACGAAAAACGTCGTCTTTGTTCGAAGGGTTGATCAGGCGATTCGGCCTAATAAATGCTGTCGAGACTCCAACGTTGCTACTGTCTTACAATATATATATATATATATATATATATATATATATATATATATATATATATATATATTGTGATGAGCGAGACAGAGAACAAGAGATAACACCCGATCCTGGGCCAGCTGTTCTTACTCTGACTTCTTCTTCTCTTCCTTCTTCTAGCTACCCGCGTGCCGAAGCGCCAGCGTCTTTCTTGGTCATAACACTCGTCCATGACTGCGCGCGCGCGGAGCTGGCGGCCACCTTTCTGGTGGGCGGGCTTGGATGCATCGTGGTGGTCAGCCCGGACCTCAATGCAACTTGGCGCGACGGTCTGGGGGAAGCGTCTCCGGTGGACGGCACTGGCTGAATCTCGGAGGTCTGCCTTGACCAAGCTGAAACTGGGTGCCAGAGTCTTCGACAAGTCTATCGGGTGGTCGAGACTGGCTGCATCGTTGAGGTCGGTCTCGGCCATGCAGAGACTTTCTGTGGGAAGCAGCTAAACATGCACCTGACAGCGCGCTTCGAACGGGCCGCAAAATCAGCGGCAGACGTTGATCTCTGGACGAGGTGGCCGAAAGAGTATCCCAAAGACGCGCTGGGTACCTCGGATTCTGTCGAGAATGGGTACGCAACTTCTGAGATGTGTGGCAGAGAACATAATTTACCGCCGGTTTTGGCATCTGCGGCAGGACATTTTGTGAAGCTGTCATCGTATTGGCTGCTGTCTGCATCTTGAGCGCCAACTTTCTCCTCATGATCTTGGTCAGTGAGACAAGCAGTGGTCACCTTGGGCTCTACCGGCGCCATGACCGAAGGCGGTTTAAGCATAGGCGATGCTGGTGTCTCCACTTGCCTCAGTAAAGGTGACATTGGGGCTGACTTCTCTAACTGAGCTGTATAAGGACTGGTATCAGCCTTATCCACTGACATGATGGCGTCGCGTATCAGCGCGGGTACTGAAAGCAGCAGTGGCGTGTCACACCTGCGTCTGACGTCATTCGTAGGAAGGGCGGAGAAGCTTTCTTCCGCACTGCTGGAGGGCTCCGAGGAACCTTCAAGGTGTTGCTCCACTTCAGCTCGGTGTGCGAATGGGGGTGTCCAGGTGAAGGGCAATGTAGCACAGTCGAGATGATTCTCTGCGGCTGTTTCGTTGGAGCAACACTCTTCAAGAGGTCCCAAGAGGTCCGACTTCGGTAGCGTCCTCTGGCCGCAGTGAACTTGCTTCGGGTATCGACAGAGTGTCTAACTTCTCTTGTGGTAAGCTGCAGCACACAGCTGCAGCTTCGAGGTGGAAGGCCTCTGGAGCTTGCTCCTCGATACCGGTCAGGTTAGACGGGGTGGTGGTGGAGAGGTGGTAAGGGTTACGACCAAAAGCAGCTATGAGCCTGCAGCTCCACTCCGCCTATGACTGTTGCTTCCAGCCTTCATACCAGTGCCACGCCGCTGCACCTTCCCGAAGATGGTCTATGGCCATATACCATTTCTGATTCTCTGCCAGGCCGCGCGCATTCCTAGCGCGTTGACGGTTGCCACCCAGCTGTCGGCGTCGTTGCGGACCCCGTGGAATTCCGGTAGTTCGCAGATGGCTGGTGATTGTGAGGTGGCAGGTGGCAAGGCAGAGTTCAGCCGACGCGAAGCAGTCGAGTTGGTGTGAGAGCTCGATCAGAGAAGACCGAAGCTCCCTGCGTTGCTCCAGTGTGCTTGCCTGAATGTCGTATGAGGCAGATACATCCAACACTGCGTTAATGTCACACAATGCTGGCAACAATGTAGGAGCTCGCTCGGCGTCAACGCTGTCAGTTCGCTAGTCTCGACGCGGAGTAGCGCGATAGTACGCCGCAGGTCCGCGGTGTGTTTGGGCGTTAAGCCCGAAGAGTCAGTGGTCGTGGTCGTTGAGTGAGTAGCAATTGCGACACTCAACCCGGTGAGGTCGACGAGCAGGGAAGCCTGGACGGCGTTGCGTGGCGGCTCGTTTGTTGAAAGAGTACCGCAACGGGAATGTAGGCCATGGGAAACATATGCGGTATTCCCAAGGGACAGGAGCCGGTGCGGATCCCTGCCGTGAAACGGTGGCAGGGTTTCAATCAGGTCATGGCCTAGAAGCACAGGGGAGCCCTGGACGCCGTCCACAGGTGGTCTGAAGGGTGGCTGAAGCGGTGGGTGGGCCCCATCGCTAAGGAAGCGTGAACGGCGTTCCTTGATGGAGACGCCCGCGCTGCCGACGAACGACGAAGACACGCACCGGTGGCTTTCTGCAGAGGGTTCACTTGTCGGACTGCGCCATTGTGATGAGCGAGACAGAGAACAACAGACAACACCCAATCTTGGGCCAGCTGTTCTTATTCTGACTTCTCTTCCTTCCTGTAGCCACCCGCGCGCCGAAGCGCCGGCGTCTTTCTTGGTCATAACAATATATATATATATATATATATATATATATATATATATATATATATATATATATATATATATATATATATATATATATATATATATATAGTTAGAATAAAGGAGCACACTTACGAATATTTGATAGTTGTAATTTTCGTAAGTGTGCTCCTTTATTCCTAATTATATTTGCAACGGACCCACAGAATTTCTTTTTTGAATCATTATATATATATATATTAATGAGATCTAACAGACAGTAATGCCAAAGAATGTACAGGAGAAGGTATTAGAAGCAATGGAATGGGTAATAATAACTTGACTTCCCCTGTACATTCCTTGGCATTACTGTCTGTTAGATCTCATTAATATTGTGTTAAAACACGGAAAAACGAGCCCTTAGGTATACACTTCTTTCCCTTATATATATATATATATATATATATATATATATATATATATATATATATATATATATATATATATTGTAACGAAGAGCGGCGTGGCAGCTGTGGGCTATGGGCTGGAAAGCGAAGAAGAAGAGGCAGAATAGAACAGCTTGCTCGTAAAAGGAAACAGTACGCCGCATTAGTAACTCTCGACATAGCTAAAGCGTACGACAGTGTCGAGCACTCTATTCTACTGACCACCTTGCAGAGTCTAAAGTTTCCTCAGTATATTACTGAGTGGATAGCAGAATTCCTAAAATCAAGGGAATTGTATTGCGTGAAGGATGGCTGTTGTTCGCATAAATTCAAACAGAAACGTGGTGTTCCACAAGGGTCCATCCTATCTCCAGCATTATTCAATATACTGATGAGCTCCTATTCCAATTGTTCAGGATGTCACTGTCTACATTTATGCAGATGACATCGCGTTCTTCGCTGCAGAGAGTGACATTTACTCACTACATCAAAACTGCAAAGATATATTAATACACTGGAAATTTGGTTGCAATCCATTTCATTGTCTTTGAACATCAGTAAAAGTGCGCTCTTGGTGTTTCCTATAGCAGATACAGTTTCAATTTCTGTATTGTATAATCGGGAACCTATTCCACAAGTAGATTCAGTCAAGTACTTAGGAATGATTTATAATGAAAAACTAAATTGGAGCCCACACATTGAATATGTAACAGCAAAGGCACAACGGGCGTTAGGTTTATTACGCAGGTTAAGCAACAGAAAATACGGGCTGCGCAGACACACGATGTTAATGATATATAAAATGTATGTGCGACCAATATTGGAATTTGGGTGTGTATTATTCTCGGGGGCCGCTGATTATAAAATTAAACCGCTAGTATTGTTAGAGCGAGAAGCCCTGCGAATATGCGTGGGACTTCCCAGGTTCGTGGCGAATAGTGTATTATATCAAGAAGCGCGATTGCCAACACTCCTCTGTCGATTCCGCATTCTAATGGTTCAAACCTTCTTAAAGTTCTACAGTTTACCGGCGCGAAGATCAGAGTACGCATTTATCAGCGACCCTGACTCTTTCTTTCTTGCACATTGGCCTCGATTCCATACCCCTCAGATAATTTTCGCTAAAAAGAAACTGGATTGCATAAATGTAGACATTAGCACAGTAATTGAAACTAATTTTTCTAGCATCAACATTAGAATAGAGTACGATGAGATCTTCCCCCCACAAGCCAAGTTGCAATCTCTGAGATTTTTGACCACTACATTAAACGATTACTTGGTACATGCAGAAACAAAAAATGTAATAGCTACAGATGCTTCTGTCAACAATGAAAAGGCAGGTGTAGGAATTGCGTCTGATTCCCTCGGCTGGTCTTTTTCAGTAAGGCTTCCAGATTTTACTCCTATATTTGAAGCTGAGCTAGTAGCTATTATTTTAGCCCTTCGTAAAATTCCTACGACAGAGACCAGTGCAATCATCCTAACATACTCATTTCGGTGTGTGCATCTCTGACAACCTTCGAACAATCTCGTGCCCTAGCAGCGTTCCACACATTAGCACCGCCGCATTTAAAACTCCTCAAATTAGTGTGGGTCCCAGGTCACTGCGGATTACAATTAAATGAATTGGCAGATGCTTTGGCACGAGCATCACTCGATGGACCAGTAATTTCAGTACTTCCCGAGTTAGAATACTTATCAGGGGTTAGATATAGGAAATTCGCTATTTTTACAGATAGTTTAGAAAATATCACACAATGGACAGAATATCAGCACCTCAAATTTCCATGGAAAGCCCAGTAGAGTCCGTCAAAAAAACTTGAAATGATAATTTCTAGATTCCGGTGCCGTGTCCCCCCATGAAATTTTTATTTACACAGAGCTGGCCTGACACTTTCCCCCCTTTGTCCGTTCTGCGAAGAATCAGAAACTATTGAACATTATTTTGGCACATGTCGTAACTATGCATTAATTAGGAAACGACTTTTAGCTATTCCATTTGCGAAGCTAGGTTTAAATTTAACCGCAGAAAATGTTCTAAGTTTTGGTGCCTCTGTTTTGGGAAATTGCCACAGAGATGCATTCGATGCGGTGTGTAATTTTATTCAAGACTCTAAACGTTTTTCAACATAAAGCCCTCGTTAACAAATACTAAAAAAACGGGTCGAAAAGTAATTTTCGATTCTGGATAAATCCGTGACATACCAAATTAATCGGGTTTGGCAAAACCATCTGTCTGGTCGGCTCCCAAAATCAAGTTGTAGCTATTAGTGTCTACTTTGTTATTGATTTTTTTCTCACTATCTGAATCTTTGGTTTATTTCTTTTCTTTCCAACATACTGTCTTAACTATACAACTCCCCCCCCTTCTTTTTCGTTGTAAGCAATAATGCAGTTATCGTTCATATGAGGCTATTTGTTCTCTTGGCCAATCCCCCAGAGTGGGTAAGAGCCATGGATTAAAGGATACAAACAAACAAACAAACAAGCTTGACCGACGAACGGGTGTTGTGTCTGTCTCGCTTATTACAATGGCGCAGCCGTTCAACGAACCTGTGTGCGACGATCTGCGTTAAGAAACCGTCCTACGGAGCGGACGCACTCTCCAGCAACCCGCAGCTCCTGCTAACGTGGCCATGGCATCCGACCTGGCCACCGCGGGTACCGAAGCCAGCGCGCTGCCTGCAGGCGTCCTTGCCAAACCACAAGGTGACTCCACTGACTTGGCTTCGCAAACCGCCTCCTTGCCTAGGAACGCCGTACACGCTCCCTAGACTTCGCCTCAGGTACCATCCCTGGAGCAACGTCAGTACCGTCGCCAGAAGACAGGCGTAATTCCTCGCCTGTAGCAGCCAGCGAACTCTGCACGGTTCTGCAGGCCATCGCTACTTCGGCGTCACATTCTCAGCAGCATGTGCACGCACCACGTTGCCTCCTCCGTCTATGGCAGAAATTCCTCACATTACTTGCGTTGATCAAGACCCAACCGTCTGGCTGGATGAAATCCATTCGTTGGCCCGTCGATATGCATGGACTGACGACGTGACGGTATCGCTAGCCGCAAGCCGACTGCGCGAGTCCGCGAAAGCGTGGCATCAATACGATGGCTGCAAGTACAAATCCTGGAGTGACTGGACTACAGCCTTCGTCACGGCCTTTCCACCGCTTCCATCGGCATACGACGACCATTTCATGCGCATGCGATCGCGTCTTCAGGCTCCATCGGAAGACGCCCGTAAATACGTCTACGATAAGCTCGGGCTTCTCGACAAATGTGGCATTACATGGATCTCTCCGGCTGCCCGCCAGTATGTTGTTGATGGCTTGGCTGACCCTACCCATACTGCCATCTTATCTTGCCAGTCACCTGAAATGTCACCCCAGGTTTTCGCTCAAAAGGCAGCCGAACTTCAGCAGAACTATCGTCGTTGGCTTAGCTTGGACACATTACTGACTGTCCGTTCGAATTACGCATCCACACGACACGGATGCTTCAAGTGCGGTCGCATTGGCCACAATGCCAAGGAGTGTCGTCAACCTTTCCAGACCCGAATTCCCTACCAAGCTTGTCAAACTCCTCGGATGTCCATTCATGTTGAGAGAATAGGTGACCTATCTGCTATAGTGGATACCGGTGCGGAACGAATGGCGCTACACCGATGTCAAGCTCCGGACACTATCCGACTGTGGACGCAACCTACCCTCTGCGGACTTGGAGGAAGTGCTAAGCCAGTCGGAATGCTCGACAATTCAGTCCGGACGGCAGCGGGCACTAAAGTTCTTCCAGCCATTCCCGTCTTTGAAGACATCCCTGCTGACATGATCCTTTTTGCTGACTTCTTGCTATCCGATGACATTGAGCTCACATTACTTCGTGACCACGTCGAGCTCCGGTCTTCGACAGCTGGGACTACCGCCACAACCCTGCCACCACCGACAGGTGAGCCGTCCACTCCGCCTACCTTATCTTCTATATTAGCTCGCCGTCAGCCAGTATTCGCTAGCAATACAGCAGAACTGCTAAGCACTAATTTGCTGCTCCATCGCATACCAATGGGAGATCATCCGCCAATATGCGTACCACTGCGACAATACGCTGAACGAGAATGGGCATTGATCGCAGAACAAGTAGATGAAATGCTTGCCGCCGTCATTATTTGGCTGTCATCGAGTCCGTGGGCAGCGCCAGTCGTCCTTGTTCGCAAGAAAAACGGATCACTACGCTTCTGCGTGAACTACAGGCAGCTCAATAAGTGTACAATGCCTGACTCCTACCCTTTACCCCGCATTGATGACGCTGTTGATACAGTATGCCACTGCAAGTTCTTTTCGTCGCTTGATGTACGTGCAAGGTACTGGCAGATTAACGTCGCGGAGGAAGATCGATGTAAAACGGCCTTTCGCGCACCTTTCCGTTTGTATGAATTCAACCGCATGCCGTTTGGACTAAGAACGGCTCCTAGCACTTTTCAGCGTGTGATGAATTCAGTGCTCGGACCATTGAAAAACCAAGCCTGTGTAGTGTACTTAGACGACATCCTGGTTGTTGGCAGGACGGAGGATGAACACCTTCGCAATTTGGACGAAGTACTACACAGACTCTATGCAGCAGGGTTTCGTTTGAACAAAGAGAAATGCCACTTTGGGGTGTCCAAGATTTCGTAACTGGGACATTATATATCTCCTGTCGGCATTTAGCCACTCCCGGAGTGAATAGCTGCCGTGTCGCAGTATCCCACACCAACCTGCTTGAAGCAGGTTCAGTCATTTCTGGGTATGGCATCGTATTTGCGAAAGTTTATTCCCACTTCGCTTCGATCGCAGCTCCATTGAGCGGTCTTCTTAAAAAAGACGCGCGGTTTGAATGGGGCGTCTCACAAAAAAATGCATTTCGAGCTATAAAACATAAGCTCACTTGTTGCCCCATACTAAGTCACTTCAATGAAGACTGGTCCACTGAAGTGCACACTGATGCCAGCCAAGTCAGCCTAGGAGCTGTGTTAGTGCAGCGTGATCCAGATGGCGTGGAACACGTGGTCGCTTATGCCAGCCGAAAACTTCCAGACACCGAGCGCCACTATCACTCCAACAAGCTTGAATGTCTTGCAGTGGTATGCAGCGTCGATTATAAGTTTCGACATTATCTTTTCGGGCATAAATTCACTGTTGTGACTGATAATGCAGCTATAGCATGGATGTTCTCCAAGCAGCAACTTAAGCACAATTTTGCCCGGTGAATAATCTTGCTGCAAGAATACAATTTTGACGAGCGCCACCGCGTCGGGGGGCTAAACAACATCGCCGATGCACTCTCATGGAACAACAAACCAGGCAAACCCTCATTTTTTTCGCCCAGATGGATATATCCCGAGCCCAACAGGAGGATAAAGATTTGGCATCTATTATTGCATCTATCACAGACAAGGGAAGTCACAGTACTTTTGTGATGCGCAATGCCGCATTGTACCGGCGTCACTGGTGAGCGGACCGATACGAAGAACGTTACCTCCTGGTGATCCCGAAATCCCACAGGTCAGAAATATTACGAGCCATTCACGACTCCCCAGAAGGCGGACACACCGGCCAACGAGCCACACTCCGGAAATTACAAGAACGTTTTTCGTGGCCGAAGATGCAAAGTAGCGTCCGTTCTTATGTCGCCAGTTGCAAAATTGGCCAGCAGTTTAAGTGACTGCCTTGGTGTCAACCTGAATTACTAACACCAATTCATATACCAGAAACGATTTTCCACACGATTGGCATTGAATACATGGGACCTCTACCCACCACCACTGCGGGAAATTGTTACGTCATTGTAGCAGTAGACGACCTGTCAAAATACGTGGATATGGAGGCCGTGCCATCTCTTGCATCCACTTACCTAATTGGCTTCCTCAAGCAACGATTTGAAAGGAGACATGGCTTACCAAAAAAGTTAATATCTGATCGGGCTACAACGTTTCGTAGCGGGGAACTGAAAAAGTACCTTTGCCCGGCAGGCGTGCAGCATCACTTCGCATCCGTGTTTCATCCTCAATCAAACGGCCTTACTGAGAGAACCAACCAGAGCATCTAGGCACGACTCGCTCCATATACGAAGGCAGGGAAAAGAGGAGAGGCCGACTGGGGCGTCCACCTTCCGTCACCCGCTTTTGCAATTACCACGGCACTGAAGACGCCTACCGGGGAAACGCCCTACGAAATTGTTTATGGGAAACTACCACAGCTGAAACCGGTCCTAAGTCTGGATGCTCCCATTATAATTCCACGTGCCAACGATCGCAAAATGGTTTGTCCGAAGATCCGAACTGAGGCGATCAAGAAAGCCACCCACGCACAAGAAAATCAAAAGCGCCACTATGACAGACGCCGTAGACCCGCTTTTGCTTACAACATCGGTGACGAGGTCTGGGTGCAAAGGGGCACTGGCGGGCCTGGCAAGAAACTACTCCCTAAGTTCGACGGGCCATTCATAATTACTCAGCGTGTAGGAGGAAATACCTGGCGTGTGAACACCTCAAATGCCAGGTTCACTCTCGATAAACGCAAAAGAAACAACTTTGCCATGCATGTGTCGCGCTTGAAAAAAGCAGTCGGACCCCTGCAGGTGCAATGAATTGTAAGTTATTTTTTTTCGTTGTCAGGTCCGCAATGTGGCCGAATGTAACGAAGAGCGGCGCGGCAGCTGTTGGGCATGGGCTGGAAAGCGAGGAAGAAGAGCCAGAATAGAACAGCTTGCCCGACGAACGGATGTTGTGTCTGTCTCGCTGATTACAATATATATATATATATATATATATATATATATATATATATATATATTATAATCAGCGAGACAGACACAACATCCGTTCGTCGGGCAAGCTGTTCTATTCTGGCAGTCACTGCCTTCCTACGTCACACACACACACACACACACACACACACACACACACACATATATATATATATATATATATTGAAAATTCGGTCGAGTTATAAGTCACCAGATGAAGCGAACGAGAACACAAAAAACGATGCTTTCTTGCCAACGTTACGGCCGAGGACCAGCTTTTGTCAGGGTATACAGGCATAAGACAGTAACACGCACTTCTTAAGGACGTACCATGGGGACCACCTATTGTGAATAATCACTCTTAACAATATTGACATACATACATGTTAAGAAAAAGATATTCAGAGATACTTAGCATTTTGTAGATAGCGGAGCAGCAGTGCGTGATACAGAATATGGGAAGGCAAGGTGACTTGAAAACAAATGATACAAATAATATGACGGACACTTGTAATATCGCAAGATTTGTGTATGAATAAAAACAATAAAATGTGACAATGCCATGTTGAGTCACGTTCGTTGTCAATGAAATATACACGAGCATAATATCACCATTGATGTCACAATGTGGTAACACAGTGTGCATGCGTTCTGCTCAACTAATTGATGTGTCACCGATGGCACCGCAACGTAATCACAGCAGTGAACATACGTGTATGTGATCTACGGTGGTTGATTTATCTGTTTTGCCGGCAAAAAACGTAAGCCTCGCTGGGTTCTTGTTTATTCCAGACACTATGGCGTCAAATTTATGAATAAGAAAAGAATCACGAACTTCCCTTTCGTAGTGTGATTTAAAACCGGATTCGAGTATTGTGGCGGTTATGTTGTCGAAAGGGTGGACTGGGGTAGCGAGGTGTTTGGACAGGGGAAGGCTAGGCAGGCCCAAGACGTGTGACCTGTGATTATTGAAGCGCTACCGGAGAGTTTACAAGAACGCGCAGATATTGTAATTAAACCCGCCAATAAATGAGGCGCAATTGTGATAATGAACACAACGGACTACGTTTGTGAAGCTCAGAGACAGTTAGATAATGACACGTTTTACAAGCTACTTAGTGAAAACCCCACCGGGAATTTCAAGGACGTCGTTACCGATACAATCAAGCATAGAATACTGGATGAAAAACTTCCCGAGAAAACAAAGCACTCATTAGGCCCCCTGAGCCCTGTTCCAGGAAGGTTTTACCTATTGTCTAAAATATATAAGCGTAATAACCACGGTCGTCCTATAGTGTCATGCATTGGCACTGCCACCGAACTGCTTTCAAGCTATGTCGTTGGCTTGATTAGTATAAGACCTCCAACTTTTCCGTCCTATCTGAAGGACACTTCTTATTTCCTCGCTGACATCATCGACCTAAACGTACTTGCTGACTCATTTCTGGTAACATTAAATGTTACGTCACTTTATACTAATATTCACCACAAAGACGGCCTTCGTGCAGTAGTGGATGCTTATGACGACTCATCATGTGACAAATCTGTTTATAGGTGCACATTAGCCACATTATAAAACTCATCCTGAAGCTTAACAATTTCGAGTTTGGTGGTGCCACTGATGGTGTGTTGAAGTGCCACTGAAGTGCCACTGACTACGTACAAGTCAGTGGCACTTCAATGGGCACTAAGATTGGTCCACAGTACGCGAATATAGTTATAGGCGAATTGGATAATCATTTTATTTCAACGTGTAGACTACAACCGCACTACTACAAACGTTTTATAGACGACATTTTTTTATCTGGCATCACGGCGAAGCGGTACTCATGATTTTCATTGCAGACTTTAACAAGGTTCATCCATCTATTTCATTGTCACAGTCGTACTCGAAGGAATCCATCTGTTTTCTAAATGTGACAGTATCTCTTTGCGGCAAAAAATAATATGCTAAAAATACAGAAAATCCACCGACGTTCACCAATACCTTCATTTTAAAAGCAGCCATGTAAAACATTGTAAGACGAGTATACCCTACAGTCAAGCACTTCGTTTTAAAAGGCTGTGCTCTGAAAATTCAGACCTTGTTGAAAACTGCAATAAGCTTCGTGATGCCCTAACTGTACAACAGTAGCCGCCTCAGATTGTCGACAACGCGATCATGCGCGCCGATGCAATGGACCGAAGGGCGCTTCTAAATTCAAACAAAGAGCCTGCGCACCGAAAGCATATTAATTTAATTCTGTCACATTCTTCGTCGATCCCAAATGCTAACAAGATCCTCAAAAAGCGCTACAACATACTAATACAGAGCAATCGTCTCAAAGACGTCTTCCCCAAGCCTGCCCGAGCAGTTCACCACAGATCGAGAAACCTACGATACATACATACGTCATCTAAAATATCAAAGCCAGTTCATGTGGGGTGTCACCCTTGTAACAAGGAGTGCTGCGAGGTGTGCCCCCACATGACCACGTCGCGAATTCTCAAGAGCTCTGCGTCAAACTTCACTTTCAGGATAAAAGGAAAATTCGACTGCGACACGAAAAATGCAATCTACATGCTTCAATGCTCAATGTGTGACCTCCAATATATTGGTCCAACGGAGACAGCTTTCCGGTTGCGCTTCAATATTCACAGGTGCCCCGCCGTGGTGGTCTAGTGGCTAAGGTACTCGGCTGCTGACCCGAAGGTCACGGGTTCAAATCCCGGCTGCGGCGGCTGCATTTCCGATGAAGGCGGAAATGTCGTAGGCCCGTGTGCTCAGATTTGGGTGCACGTTAAAGAACCCCAGCTGGTCAAAATTTCCGGAGCCCTTCGCTACGGCGTCTCTCATAATCATATGGTGGTTTTGGGACGTTAAACCCCACAAATCAATCAATCAATATTCACAGGTCACACGTCTTGGGCCTGCTTAGCTAGCCTTCCCCTGTTCAAACACCTCGCTACCCCAGTCCACCCATTCGACAACATATCTGCCACAATACTCGAATCCGGTTTTAAATCACACTACGACAGTGAAGTTTATGGAACTTTTCTTATTTATAAATTTCACGCCATAGCGTCTGGAATTAACGAGAACCCAGGAAGGCTTACGTTTTTGCCGGCAAAACAGATAAATAAACCACCATAGCCCACATACACGTTGGTTCACTGCTGTGATTACCGTGCGGTGCCATCGGTGACACATTAGTTGAAGAGAACGCATGCACACTTTACCACATTGTGACATCAATTGTGATATTATGCTCATGTACATTTCATTGACAACGAACGTGACTTAACATGGCATTGCCTTCTTTTATTGTTTTTATTCATACACAAATGTTGCGATATCACAAGTGTCCGTCATATTATTTGTAGCATATGTTTTCAAGTCACCTTGCCTTCCCATATTCTGTATCGCGCACTGCTGCTCCAATTTCTACAAAAAGCTGCGTATAGCTGAATATCTTTTTGTTAAAATTTAGTATGTCAATATTGTGAAGAGGGATTATTCACAATAGGGCGCTCCCATGCTACGTCCTTAAGAAGTGCGTGGTACTGTCATATGCATGTATGCCCTGACGAAGGCTGGCACCGCCGTAACGGTGTCAATAAAGCATCGTTTTTCGTTTGCTCGTTCACTTCATCTGGTGACTTATAATTCGACCAAATCCAGGAAGATTTTCTATATATATATATATATATATATATATATATGCAGAAGAATAACTTCGGTTGCCGCAAGGTTATAAATATAAAAGTAGATGCGCTTTCACATAACAACTGTTTATTGTGCCGACGTTTCGACAGGAACCCTGTCTTTTTCAAGGCATAATACTATTTACACATGTTCCGTGCCTTTTTATATCCTGTCGAGACAGGTGAGGAGGGGTCAATTGAGAGAGAGAGAGAGAGAGAAAAAAGAAAAAAAAGAAGAAACAGCGAAACCGGAGGACAAACATTAAATAAAATATAGAAAATCTAGGAGAAGAAGCAAGACCGACTCGGCGTAATTAGAAAGGGGCAGCATTTCAACAGAGTAGGGCAGTGGTAGATGAGGAATGTCATCATTGTCAACAATACCTCCCCCGCACCCACACTTCCCCAAGTGGGCAGGGAGCCGCCGTTTTTGTATTTCACCTTTCGGTGTAGTCCGCTGGCGGCTCGTTTCTCTTTGAAGTGTATGACAAGTTAATGGGGAGGGCTTAAGCGCTTCAAGTGCATGCTGGTGGCGTCGGGAGGAGCGAAAAAGCCGGTGAATGAGGCACCGCCATCGATATTCATTATATGCATTGGCTCCTTGTCAGTGAAGGAACAGAATGTGCGTTAAAAAAAACAGGGAGGGGGGGGGAGATTGTACGACATCAGAGACAGTCACCACACAGTTGCGACTCACTGGGAAGACATGCGCGCATACACGAAAAAGCTGGCGGCTAGTTCCTCTTTGAAGTGTATGACAAGATAATGGGGAGGGCTTAAGCGCTGTAAGTGCGTGCTGGTGGCGTCGGGAGGAGCGAAAAAGCCGGTGAATGAGGCACCGCCATCGATATTCATTATATGCATTGGCTCCTTGTCAGTGAAGGAACAGAATGTTCGTTAAAATTAAAGAAAGAAAAAAAACAAAATAAAAAACAGGGGGGGGGAGGGGGGAGATTGTACGACATCCGAGACAGTCACCACACAGTGGCGGCTCACTGGGAAGACATGCGCGCATGCACGAAAAAGTTAACGAAACCACCTAGCTGTCAGCTCCTTGTCAGTGAAGGAACAGAATGTGCTTTGCAACTTAAAGAAGAGAAAGAAAAAAAAAGGGGGGGGGGTGACCGTACGACATCCGGGAACACTTATCTGTGCGTTCTGGTTGTGCTTGATGAAGCAAATCATGTCTATGTTGTCAGATGCATAGGCCAAAAGCTTTGTTAGCGGGTAATATTATTGTCGTAATGAAACCGGACTGATTAGAGAGAAGCGTTTGCGTCTTTTAGCAGTCGTAACGCAGACAGAGTGCCTGGGTGTTCATTTATTCCGTATTTTATCGTGTTAAATTTGTAGATAAAGAAAGATTCTCGTTGTTCCTGTTCTCTGATTGTTCGGGAAGTTGTTTTCTAGTAATGTAACCCTGATGTCATCAAAGCTGTGGTCTTTTAATGTGCAGTGTTTTGAAAGTGGAAGGTCTGGCAGAGATCGTACATGTGCCCGATGGTTGTTGAATCTAATTCTAAACGGAGTGTCTGTCTGGCCCACGTATTGCTTGTTACATACCCCACATTCCAGGAGGTATATGACGTTGTCTGAGTCACAGTCTAGTGCACCTCTTATCCTGTGCTTAAAATCCGAGTGGGTGCTTTTCGCCACTGTCGTTGTCTGCATGTGTTTGCATACCCTGCATCTGCTTTTTCCGCAAGGGTGACACCCAATTTGAGGTTTCACACCTATCTTTGAATTTATTAAATGATCCTTTATATTTTTCGGCCTTCTGTATACAACACAAGGAGGAGAAGTGAAAATTTTGGATAGTAGCACGCTCTGTTCCAGTATGTTAAAGTGTTTTCTTAGGACCTTGTTTATGTTCGGTGGGTTGCTCGTGAAAGTTAATAGCAAGTTTTTGTTGCGGTGTTGGTCGGCGTTTCTCTGGTGGTTGAGAAGAATCTGGCGGTCCAGATTTTCAGCTTTTTGATAGCGTCATCGATGATAGCTGGCGGGTATTCTTGATTAAGGAGTATTTCGCGCATATGTGTGCTATTTTTGTGGAAGTCCTCGGTGCGGGAGCAGATTCGTCGAAATCTGTGTGCTTGGGAATAGGGAATGCTGGTCTTGCAGTGTCGCGGGTGGCAGCTTTTGAAGTGCTGGTATTGTTGCCTGTCTGTAGGTTTTCTGTATACGTTAGTTACCAACGCACCATCGTCAACTCGAATGAGTACATCAAGAAAGCTTATTTCAGTGTTAGAGTAGGTGTGTGTAAAATAAATGCTGGGGTGTACCTGGTTGAATGCCTGTATGAATTTGAGGAGCTCGTTTTCCGAATGTGTCCAAATTATGAATATATCATCTAGGTACCGTTTATAGAGTAATGGTTTGATATTACAAGATGAAAGAAAATTGGACTCTAAGTGGTGCATGAATATGTTAGCGTAGTTTGGGGCCATTCTTGTACCCATTGCCGTACCGCTGATGTGAAGATAGTACTGGTTGTTAAATTCAAAGCTGTTCAAATCGAGTACAAGTCTTGTGAAGATTTCAATTACTTTTTTGCTTGGATAAGCGACAGGGTTGTGTGTGCCATACGATTCAACAAGTGCCCTTACACCATCGTCATGTGGGATATTTGTGTAGAGGGAGCTAACATCCAATGTTACGAGAAATGCACCGTCTGGAATTTTCACGTCTGCTATTTCCCGAAGGAAGTGGTTTGTGTCACGCAAGAAGGACTCATGTGTGGGTGGTATGTCTTTGATTAAAGAATCAATATAACTAGAAATGGGTTCCGTTAACGTTCCCGTGCCTGATATAATGGGTCTGCCAGGGTTATTCTCTTTATGAATCTTCGGCAGCATGTAAAAACGACCAGGCGCCGAATGTACCGTAATAAGTGCCTTTTTAAGCTTTGAATTAATGGCGCCTTCACGTGTGAGATTCTCTAGGGTTGTTACAATGATTTTTTTGTGCTCCGTGGTAGGGTCAAAGTCGAGGTGTTTGTGGAATTGTTTGTTATTTAGTTGTCGCTTGCCTTCCTCAATGTAGTCCGATCTATTCAGAACAACAATCGCGCCTCCTTTGTCTGCTGGTTTAATTACGAGATCTTCGCAGTTGCTCAACGTGAGTAGTGCCTCTTTTTCTCTTTTTGATATGTTATTCATGCTTGGTTTGTGCACTTTGTACGCATGTATAACATCTTTTTGAACCGCGTCTATATAGAGATCCAGATGTCGATCTCTGTTGGCGTCTGGGGTCCATTGCCGTCCGATTACCCCACGAAAAAGTGCGTTATCTTTTTCGGGTTATCAAAGAAATATTCCTCCAAACGCAAATTTCGTGCGAAGTTGTCTAGGTCTTTTAGGAGCGTGAATTCATCATACCTTCCGTTGCCAGGGCAGAATGTAAGTCCGCGTGATAGTATACTCAATTCTTCTTTGCTACCCTACTGAAAAAACCTACATAATTCCATACAGGATCCGTATGCTTCAATACAGGGGTTACAGGAGCTAATACAGGAGCTGTACAGGAACCAAATGGGGGTAAATGGGTCTTATACAGGAGCTATATGGTGGTATGTAGGAGCTGAATGGCACCTGGGCAGGACATATAGGGGTATGTAGGAGCAATATAGGCATTATGGGTTTGGTATGTAGGACTCTCATCTAGCACAATATAGGAGCTAATGGGGCTGAATGGGGGCCATACATAGGATTTGATAGGGCTCAATGTCAATCTTGATAGTCAATGTAGTACACCAGTAAGCTTATTAGACCAAATACCTAGGCACGCATAACATTTTTGTTTTTTTTTGTGTTGAAAGGTCTAAAATACTCAGTTTTTCAGCTCCATTAGTTGGCTGTACACAACCTCAAGAAATAACCAATTTTAACGAGTCCATATCATGAAATGCATATATGTGCAAAATATAACAGATAAGTATATCAGATAATTACCAAAGTACTTTATTTCATTTGATCACCTTAGTTGTACACGTGTTATGTTTGCACAAATATTGCTGTTCAATTTATGAAAAAAAAACAATATTTTAAATGTTGTATTTGTGCAATGAATATAATCTTTCTATGAGAAATCTCTAACAGAAAATAGTGAGTGAGTAATTTTATATTATATGAACATACACAAGAAGATAAAAGACAATTAATCCTTATATTCAGGAAAGATAGACCAAGCCTCGCTCACGTGCTCTGTCATTGCACCAAGGCACAAAGCACAAGGGGCAATGCAGGACTACCAAGAAAGAGTGCGAATGAGCTCTACAAAGCTTGGACCCCGAGGAAAAAGTGCACACGACACAGTCGAGGGGCAAGGCATCTCTATTATGACATAGCAATTGCACTCTCTGGTCTAAACACACACACCGAAAGATATCGATGAAGTCTTTAATCTGTACAAGTACAAAATAATTACATACAAACACATTAAAAAGGTTTTGCAATACTGGTGTTGTTGAAACAAAACTACATCCAATATTCAGATCAATTTTCCATGCACTGCTCGAAACGGTCGATCTGAGAGTTTGGTTGGCTTTGCACAAGCTTGCTCACTTGTGAACAGTACTTGACTGTGTTTATTCCTCAGAATCAGAATAAGAGCATATAATTATCAAAATTTCGTTTGGTGTGCTTCCATCTGAGCTTTTGAAAACAGCTTATTGTACGTCTGCATGAAAGTATCTTCACCACTGGCCAACTAAGTATTTCTAATGCTACTCCTGTCTTAAACAAAATTGATACAAATATTCAGTTTAACTTTCAACACATTACTTTAAATAGTTGAATAAGTGTTTGGGTGGCACAAGCTTGCTTGCTCGTGAAATGTACTTGGCTGTGTTTATTGCTCAAAAGCTAAATAGGAGCAAATAGTTCTCAAGATTTTGTTTCGTGTGCTTTCATCTGAACCTTTAAAAACTTCTTGTTGTACGGATTCATGTACCGCATCATTCCAACTGAACAGCTAATGGTCACGGTAGTTACGTCTTGCAAACAAGAGTGGCTCAAGTTGTTGTTTCGAGCTTCCACTCATTGCTTAAAATAGTTGACAAGAGTGTTTAGTGGCGCAAGCTTTACTCTTCCTGATACTTGGCTGGGCTATCACAGAGAAGGTGAACATTAGCAAATATTTCTCCACGCTTTGTTTTGTGTGCTTCCAACTGAACCTTTCGAAACGGCTTGTTGTATGCTTGCATGTACAGCATCATCCCCATTGGTCAGCTATTTGTAACAGTACTCTTGTCTTGCAAATAAAAGGGGCTCAATTTTTCAGTTTGAGTTTACATGTATTGCTTGAAATGGTTCATAAGAGTGTTTTTATGGCGCAAGAATGCTTGTCTGTGATACTTGGCTGTGTTTATAACTCAGAAGGTGGACAAGAAGAAATAATTCTCCACGCTTTCTTTTGTGCGCTTCCATCTGAACATTTCAAAACGTCTTGTCATATGCTTGCATGTACAGCATCATGCCCATTGGACAGCTATTCGCAATGGTACTCATGTCTTGCAAACAAAAGGGGCTCAATTTTTCATTTTGAGTATTCAGGTATTGCTTGAAATGATTGATGAGAGTGTTTTTATGGCACAAGAATGCTTGTCTGTGATACTTGGCCAGCTGTGTTTATCACTCAGAAGGTGGACAAGAGGAAACAATTCTCCATGCTTTCTTTTGTGCGCTTCCATCTGAAACTTTCAAAATGTCTTGGTATATGCTTGCATGTATCGCATCATGCCCATTGGACAGCTATTCGCAATGGTACTCATGTTTTGCAAACAAAAGGGGCTCAACTTTTCATTTTGAGTTTCCAGGTATTGCTTGAAATGGTTCATGAGAGTGTTTTTTGTGGCCCAAGATTGCTTGTCTGTGATACTTGACTGTGTTTATCACTCAGAAGGTGGACAAGAGGAAATAATTCTCCACGCTTTCTTTTGTGCGCTTCCATCCGAACCTTTCAAAACGTCTTGTTATATGCTTGCATGTACAGCATCATGCTGATTGGACAGCTATTTGTAACGGTACTCATGTCTTGCAAACAAAAAGGACTCAATTTTTCATTTTGAGCTTCCAGGTATTGCTTGAAATGGGTGATGAGAGTGTTTTTGTGGCACAAGAATTCTTGTCTCTGGTACTTGGCTGTGTTTATCACTCAGAAGGTGGACAAGAGGAAATAATTCTCCCCGCTTTGTTTTGTGCGCTTCCATCTGAACCTTTCAAAACGGCTTGTTGTATGCTTGCATGTGCAGCATCATGCTGATTGGACAGCTATTTGCAACGGTACTCATGTCTTGCAAACAAAAGGGGCTCAATTTTTCAATTTCAGTTCCCACGTATTGCTTTAAATGGTTGATCAGAATGTTATTGTGGCACAAGAATTCTTGTCTGTGATACTTGGCAGTGTTTATCACTAAGAAGGTGGACAAGAGGAAAAAATTCTCCACGCTTTGTTTTGTGTGCTTCTATCTGAACCTTTCAAAACGGCTTGTTGTATGCTTGCATGTACAGCATTTTGCCGATTGGACAGCTATTTGCAACGGTAATCATGTCTTGCAAACAAAAGGGGCTCAATTTTTCATTTTGAGTTCTTATGTATTGCTTTAAATGGTTGATGAGAATGTTATTGTGGCACAAGAATTCTTGTCTGTGATACTTGGCAGTGTTTATCACTCAGAAGGTGGACAAGAGGAAATAATTCTCTATGCTTTTTTTGTGTGCTTCTGTCTGAACCTTTCAAAACGGCTTATTGTATGCTTGCATGTACAGCATCATGCTGATTGGACAGCTATTTGTAACGGTACTCATGTCTTGCAAACAAAAGGGGCTCAATTTTTCATTTTGAGTTTCCATGTATTGCTTTAAATGGTTGATGAGAATGTTATTGTGGCACAAGAATTCTTGTCTGTGGTACTTGGCAGTGTTTATCACTCAGAAGGTGGACAAGAGGAAATAATTCTTCACGCTTTGTTTTGTGTGCTTCTATCTGAACCTTTTAAAACGGCTTGTTGTATGCTTGCATGTACAGCATCATGCTGATTGGACAGCTATTTGCAACGGTTCTCATGTCTTGCAAACAAAAAGGGCTCAATTTTTCATTTTGAGCTTCCACGTATTGCTTTAAATGGTTGATGAGAATGTTATTGTGCACAAGAATTCTTGTCTGTGATACTTGGCAGTGTTTATCACTCAGAAAGTGGACAAGAGGAAACAATTCTCCACGCTTTGTTTTGTGTGCTTCTATCTGCACCTTTCAAAATGGCTTGTTGTATGCTGGCATGTACAGCATCATGCTGATTGGACAGCTATTTGCAACGGTGCTCATGTCTTGCAAACAAAAAGGGCTCAATTTTTCATTTTGAGCTTCCACGTATTGCTTTAAATGGTTGATGAGAATGTTATTGTGCACAAGAATTCTTGTCTGTGATACTTGGCAGTGTTTATCACTCAGAAAGTGGACAAGAGGAAACAATTCTCCACGCTTTGTTTTGTGTGCTTCTATCTGCACCTTTCAAAATGGCTTGTTGTATGCTTGCATGTACAGCATCATGCTGATTGGATGATTGGACAGCTATTTGCAACGGTGCTCATGTCTTGCAAACAAAAAGGGCTCAATTTTTCATTTTGAGCTTCCACGTATTGCTTTAAATGGTTGATGAGAATGTTATTGTGCACAAGAATTCTTGTCTGTGATACTTGGCAGTGTTTATCACTCAGAAAGTGGACAAGAGGAAACAATTCTCCACGCTTTGTTTTGTGTGCTTCTATCTGCACCTTTCAAAACGGCTTGTTGTATGCTGGCATGTACAGCATCATGCTGATTGGACAGCTATTTGCAACGGTGCTCATGTCTTGCAAACAAAAAGGGCTCAATTTTTCATTTTGAGCTTCCACGTATTGCTTTAAATGGTTGATGAGAATGTTATTGTGCACAAGAATTCTTGTCTGTGATACTTGGCAGTGTTTATCACTCAGAAAGTGGACAAGAGGAAACAATTCTCCACGCTTTGTTTTGTGTGCTTCTATCTGAACCTTTCAAAACGGCTTATTGTATGCTTGCATGTACAGCATCATGCTGATTGGACAGCTATTTGCAACGGTGCTCATGTCTTGCAAACAAAAAGGGCTCAATTTTTCATTTTGAGCTTCCACGTATTGCTTTAAATGGTTGATGAGAATGTTATTGTGCACAAGAATTCTTGTCTGTGATACTTGGCAGTGTTTATCACTCAGAAAGTGGACAAGAGGAAACAATTCTCCACGCTTTGTTTTGTGTGCTTCTATCTGCACCTTTCAAAATGGCTTGTTGTATGCTGGCATGTACAGCATCATGCTGATTGGACAGCTATTTGCAACGGTGCTCATGTCTTGCAAACAAAAAGGGCTCAATTTTTCATTTTGAGCTTCCACGTATTGCTTTAAATGGTTGATGAGAATGTTATTGTGCACAAGAATTCTTGTCTGTGATACTTGGCAGTGTTTATCACTCAGAAAGTGGACGAGAGGAAACAATTCTCCACGCTTTGTTTTGTGTGCTTCTATCTGCACCTTTCAAAATGGCTTGTTGTATGCTGGCATGTACAGCATCATGCTGATTGGACAGCTATTTGCAACGGTGCTCATGTCTTGCAAACAAAAAGGGCTCAATTTTTCATTTTGAGCTTCCACGTATTGCTTTAAATGGTTGATGAGAATGTTATTGTGCACAAGAATTCTTGTCTGTGATACTTGGCAGTGTTTATCACTCAGAAAGTGGACAAGAGGAAACAATTCTCCACGCTTTGTTTTGTGTGCTTCTATCTGAACCTTTCAAAACGGCTTATTGTATGCTTGCATGTACAGCATCATGCTGATTGGACAGCTATTTGCAACGGTGCTCATGTCTTGCAAACAAAAAGGGCTCAATTTTTCATTTTGAGCTTCCACGTATTGCTTTAAATGGTTGATGAGAATGTTATTGTGCACAAGAATTCTTGTCTGTGGTACTTGGCAGTGTTTATCACTCAGAAGGTGGACAAGAGGAAATAATTCTTCACGCTTTGTTTTGTGTGCTTCTATCTGAACCTTTTAAAACGGCTTGTTGTATGCTTGCATGTACAGCATCATGCTGATTGGACAGCTATTTGCAACGGTGCTCATGTCTTGCAAACAAAAAGGGCTCAATTTTTCATTTTGAGCTTCCACGTATTGCTTTAAATGGTTGATGAGAATGTTATTGTGCACAAGAATTCTTGTCTGTGATACTTGGCAGTGTTTATCACTCAGAAAGTGGACAAGAGGAAACAATTCTCCACGCTTTGTTTTGTGTGCTTCTATCTGCACCTTTCAAAATGGCTTGTTGTATGCTGGCATGTACAGCATCATGCTGATTGGACAGCTATTTGCAACGGTGCTCATGTCTTGCAAACAAAAAGGGCTCAATTTTTCATTTTGAGCTTCCACGTATTGCTTTAAATGGTTGATGAGAATGTTATTGTGCACAAGAATTCTTGTCTGTGATACTTGGCAGTGTTTATCACTCAGAAGGTGGACAAGAGGAAATAATTCTCCATGCTTTTTTTGTGCGCTTCTATCTGAACCTTTCAAAACGGCTTGTTGTATGCTTGCATGTACAGCATCATGCTGATTGGACAGCTATTTGTAACGGTACTCATGTCTTGCAAACAAAAGGGGCTCAATTTTTCATTTTGAGTTTCCATGTATTGCTTTAAATGGTTGATGAGAATGTTATTGTGGCACAAGAATTCTTGTCTGTGGTACTTGGCAGTGTTTATCACTCAGAAGGTGGACAAGAGGAAATAATTCTCCATGCTTTTTTTGTGCGCTTCTATCTGAACCTTTTAAAACGGCTTGTTGTATGCTTGCATGTACAGCATCATGCTGATTGGACAGCTATTTTCAACGGTGCTCATGTCTTGCAAACAAAAAGGGCTCAATTTTTCATTTTGAGCTTCCACGTATTGCTTTAAATGGTTGACGAGAATGTTATTGTGCACAAGAATTCTTGTCTGTGATACTTGGCAGTGTTTATCACTCAGAAAGTGGACAAGAGGAAACAATTCTCCACGCTTTGTTTTGTGTGCTTCTATCTGCACCTTTCAAAACGGCTTGTTGTATGCTGGCAGGTACAGCATCATGCTGATTAGACAGCTATTTGCAACGGTACTCATGTCTTGCAAACAAAAGGGGCTAAATTTTTCATTTTGAGTTTCCATGTATTGCTTTAAATGGTTGATGAGGATGTTATTGTGGCACAAGAATTCTTGTCTGTGATACTTGGCAGTGTTTATCACTCAGAAGAGGGACAAGAAGAAATATTTCTCCAGGCTTTGTTTTGTGCGCTTCTATCTGAACCTTTCGAAACGGCTTGTTGTATGCTTGTTGTTATTAACCTTTCCGACAAAGAACTTATAAGTTCTTTGTCGGAAAGGTTAATAACGTTTGGCTCTTTGGGGTGTGGTTGCAAATTTTTTTGAACGTTGGATGATTTGGTATTTTTTCTGTAAGCCGCAGTGGGTATAGCTTGTGAAACATTGTCCCGCGCAAATTTCTTCCTCTTAAGTTTTTCAATTTCCTCCGTTTTTTTGTGCTCAAATACGTCTAGTTCTTTAGTTACCCACTCCGAAAGAGAAAAGTTATTTCTTAAATACCGCTCCTCGTCTGTCAGTGCGTTTAGAGTCTTTCTACAGTGTTCGATGGTGACTTTCGTTAGCTCCTGTGTGGCGTGATCGAGAATTTCGTTCCACCGTTTCATTTCCCCTTCGGCAAAGTTATGCATCGATGGTGTTAGCGACAAGCGCAGCCCCTTCGGAGCCGTACCCGCCAGTACATATTGCTCGAGGCTTTGCACGTGAAGTTCGTGCCGTATTCTTTTGTCAACCACTTTTCTAAGTTTAAGAAAATTTGGACCTGTTCTATGGCCTAGTTCATCTGAAATGGACGGAGTTTGCCCCCTCGCACAGCCAGTATGTCACTTTGCACAGACGCGGCGAATAGGGCCGCAAGGTGCCTGGAGGTCGTACCTGGTTTAGGTTGGAGCTCCATCCCGTTGTGCCTCCCGTGACGAGCTGGCCTGTTGACGCCTGCTGTTGGCTGCTGGTGGTTGCTGCTTGTTCGTTGATGATGTTGGCTGCTGATTTTTCTTTGCGGGTGGTTTATTCTGGCCACTCGTTATATATATATATATATATATATATATATATATATATATATATGTGTGTGTGTGTGTGTGTGTGTGTGTGTGTGACGTAGAAAGGCAGTGACTTTTAGTAGAAGCCGAGAAGGAAGAAGTCAGAATGGAATAAACATTTCGTATTAGCCAGGCCACGTCACCGAGTCATGATAGCGTCACACGAGTCGGCAGGATGAAGACCTAAAAGCCACTTCACCCGTCACACATCATCAACAAAGCCCTCAACATGACGCGTTGACCGTGTGCTGGCTGCAGAAGCGGATGATCACTGTATGTCGTATATAGCACCATGCATCATCAATGACAGACCTCGACATCCCGAAGTACACAGGATCAGCGGACGACGGACCCGTACAGGACTGGTTTAACCTGTTCGAGCTCCACGCCGCCACTGCATCCTTGTCGGAACGGGAGATGGTAATCAACTTTACTGACTACATCTCAGGTGAGGCATTCAAATTTTACCTCACCCACATCTTCGAGAACGATGAGACTTGGAAAAAGATCAAAGAAGAAATGATCACACGTTTTAAAGAATACTATGAAGACCGGTCCATACTTCATCAACGGAAGACTTTTAAACTCACCAATCAGAGTTATGCGAAGTCTTCCCCCAGTAAGCCTATTTTCCAAACGAGACCTCAGAGAAAATATACCATCAATGTACCATCATATGACTCTTCAGAAAAAAGTCACGCATTCAAACACTGACTGGCAACTTGAACGTCGCAACAGACAAGATAAAGCCTCCGTATACCGAAAGGAATATAGACTATTTCGCCAAAAGACAAAACCTAAAGCCGGCTTTCCCAAGAGCAATGAAATCAGCATTTTCAACGTGTTCACTGCTTCACAAAGCTTCACATTTTACTGAACCACCGAATCCGTTGATGCTTCACGTCACACACAAAGCCCAGACGGTTTCGAACGTGCGACGGATTTTACGCGGGACGAGCTGGTGAATCCTCACAATACCAGCACATACCCTGACGTTCCGGACCAGGGTCCTTCGACAAAGTTCTCAGCCTTACCACGCTGCAAAAGGAAAACATACGCCATCAGAACCACCCGAAGCCATGTCTGTTGTGCTCTCATTGTCAAGTGATAACACACATGTGAGTCAAAGCACTGCAGGAATTTCGAATCCACCAACACCTGCGTATTGTGAACTGACAGAAGCATTTACAATCAATGATGACTCACAACTATCTTGGGAGCTTTCTCATCAGTCTCTCACGATGCTTTCATCGCAAGACAAGCCCAGCAGTACAGTATCTACTACCGGCTATCTACTCATCACATCATCATGCAAAGAAAAGCAGACTCATGTTCCTAAAAGAGGCCCATCTGACCAACTTTCGCAACAAAATGAGCAATTTCAACAAAGGCAACACCACGAACTCCAGGAACTACAACGGCTACTCGAACAAGAACAACGGTCAAGTGAAACCTCCTCACGAGTACACTTGTGACTCGAAGCTCATCACAGACAACAGCAATTAAAGGAGCAAAGACAAAATCAATGCCTAAACCATCTTCGCAGAAAGCAACGTCGACAAATTTTCTGCACCAGATCTCAAGGCCATGTCTGCGATCTAATAAACTGAGAGAACGCCACAGAAAGCTACGAGAGAGATATGAAGCTACCACGTACACAACGGAGAAAAAAAATTGCCCGCAGCTTCCCTCGGGGGAACACTGAGGAGGATGCGGAGCATATAATTGGTTAACGGGGTGTTAAAGTGCGACTTACTTGGGTCGATGGCTAAATTGGTTAACGTGGTTGTGAAATGGAGTGTTAAATTGCGACTTACTTGGGTCGATGGCTAAATTGGTTAACGTGGTTGTAGGAGGGGGTGTTAAATGAGTGAACACGTACACACGTATGCGAAAGGGTGGCGCTGGTCGAAGGGACGTCGATCATTGTGTTTGTGGATTCGTTGGAATTCATTTCACCACGACATTGGACGTCGACGGGCCGTACAAACCAACCGACGAGCGGCAACTGAACGAGCGAGCGCCGACCTTGAGTATATATACAGCGCGACGGCGCATGCACTGTCAGCTGTCGAATGTTCGAGAAGGGGGAGAAGCGCAACGGCGCATGCGCGCGCTTCAGCTGCCGATGTTCTCGAAGCGCGACAGCGCATGCGCGCACGTCAGCTGCCGATGTTCTCGAAGCGTGACGGCGCATGCGCGCTACATTATACAGCTAGCGAATGTTCGTGAAGAGGAGAAGCGCACGCGGTGTGTAGAGGAGGAAGGGTGCACAGATGGTGGAGGAGTGAAGCGCGCGCGGTGTGTAGAGGAGGAAGGGATGCAAAGATGGTGGAAGAAGGAGGAGGAAGCTTGCGGACGGCGCCGCACTACAAGCCTCGAGTATTAGATGCTCCGCATCTAAAAAAGACATCGACCCATCAGCCTTGCTTCTCACGCACGCCGACTAGAAGCAAAGCGTCTGTTGCCACGACGGCGCTGGATCCTATGCCAAAGACATCCGTCAATCCCATGCTACACAGATTTCAAGCCGTGTTCGTTCTTCACAAGACCACAAGTCGTGTCATCATCAGTGCAGATGTGCAGGGCGGGGTTATGCTATCCCGGGCGCAACAGCCTGCCTCGTCCACCGGAGCTACCCTAGATATGACCGGGCTGCTGCCCTCTGCTGTGAAGCATTTGTGCGAGTTAAAAAACTTCCTTTTGAGGTCGAACTACTGTGCATTCTGACATTCTTCACTTTATGCTTTGTGTTGTTTTGTTTATTGTAACGCCCTCATTCTTTTGGGGGGAGGGGAAATTCTGTGATGTAGGAAGGCAGTGACTTGTAGTAGAAGCCGACAAGGAAGAAGTGAGAATGGAATAAACATGGCCAGGCCACGTCACCCAGTCATCATATATATATATATATATATATATATATATATATATATATATATATATATATATATATATATATATATATATCCTGTTTTTGTCCTGGCAGCTATTTAACTGGTACAGTAAAAATGAGGGCGACTTTTAACAATAAGTTCATGATATTTGGATATAGCCAGATGATTTTCTTTATTACGCCTTTGTTCACAAACTTGTGGAAAAATTTAGGTTCACCTGAATCTGCTTTTTTTTCGAAATTTCAGAACTTAAGCCTTGCACTCGGTTAGCCATGAAGGCTACCTCAGAAATGAAAATAGACTAACAGCATTGAAGTCGTCTGCCCTTCCTACTCAATCGCGCCTTCCCAATCCACTCTATTAAGGTTGACAAATTGTCGACTGAAGCAGTCAATGTGCGTGCATATTTCAGCTGACTTACCGCGTGCTTTATTATTTATTACACCTAATTTTACATGCGCTCAGATACTATCCAACAACCAATTACCCGTGCGAAAACTTTCTTTGGTGTTCTTTTTCTGTGCCTGCTAATCTGACGCCTTTTTTAGCGCAGACCAATGTTCTCGGAATTAATCAATGGAACTAGGCCATAGTGATGCCGCTTGACACACGATTTCTAGCGTTTAGATGTTGCTTGCTCACAGCATAACATTCAAAGCTTAGCAAAATATATTTCAGATGGCATTATTAAACTTAAAAAGAGTTCAAGCGCCCTGTGTGGAAACCCAGCGCAAAAAAACTACAGCGCGTAGCAGACGCCCCTTGCTCTCCGCATGCTTCCCGAGCGGACAAAGCTTATGGTCTCAGCGCAGCTGCGGCGCGGTGCTGCAGTTCACCGCAAAAGGACCACGCGGGTGCCGGCACTTTACGCGGTCTTCCTCTTTTTGGTCACTCTAGCCTTTCCCACTTTTTGTTTTGCCGCCTTGACCACCCAGTCTTCGGTGTGAAGGAGTCCCGAAAGATGATTGTATATGTTGCATCACAACTCTTTAATAAGCAATCTTTGTTTAGATTTGATGTGCTAGTATAGTCAGCACCTTTTCATAACCCGAAAATATCACGTGATAATGGTGCGACTACGGTAACGCACCCGCCATTTCGATGGGCTATTGCTTCTTTTTGGTTGTGTTGTGAGATTTACTTTTGTGTCACATTAGCGTATGATCTTATAATTTTTTCATAATATAAAGGCGATTTATTGCACTCGAGCTGTTGGCTGAATGCGCACAGTTCTGAGCCCAGTCCGCTAGCTCGCACCTCTGCTGCACAGTGAAAGGCACCAGTGAGGGCTGCCTTACAACTTCTTCGCGGACGAAGGCCTTGATTTCTTTCAAAAGAAGCACATGTTCGGGGCCGATGATGAGACCAGTGACTGGCACCGCATTGGGTGGAGGAACTTATCTTGCCAGAGCTCGCTGCTTGAGCAACTCCTCGTAGCTCTGGCACAAGCTAATAATGTCAGCGATTGCGGTCGGGTTCTTCGCCAGCAACATCTCAAAAGTACCGTCATCGATCCCTTTTCTTTGTGTGCTTTATTTTGTCGGTTTCCATCATGTCGGCATTGACGCGTCTGCACAGATCGACAACGTCTTCAATGTAATTTGTGAACGTCGCACCCGCGCCCCGTGCAAGCGGGCACACACGCTGTTGGGCGCAGAGTTTTCTAATGGCGGGTCGATCAAATACTGCCGTGATTGCTGTTTTGAAGAGTGACCACGTTCGGACGTCGTCCTTGTGGTTTTTGAACCACAGAATTACCATAACCGCGAGATAGAACGATACCCGCGTCAACTTCTGCGCGTCGTCGCACTTGTTCAGAGCGCTCATCCGTTTGTAAGTAGACAGACAGGCTTCAACGTCGTTTTCGTCAGTTCCGCTGAAGATTAGAGGCTCTCGCAGCAGAACACTTTGAGCGCAGGTGATGGTTGGCGAAGGAAGCGTCTTCTGGTCCGTGTCTGGCTTGGCAGATGGTAGTTTCCGAGAACAGAGTTCCAGGATGGCACAGGGAAACGGTACCCAGCAGAGCTCCACCAAATATAAAGATGATTTGTTGTACTCGAGTCAGTGAGCGCGCACAGTTCCGAGCCTAGTCCACTCGCTCGTGCCTCTGCTGCACACACGATGCTGTTGTCCTTGCGCCTATCTACTTCATCTTGATTACGATATATATACTTGTCTGTACGGCTAGCTGTTGCCTTTCTGGAGATAAGTGGGATTTACCCAGTGTCTGTGGCGTGTCATAATAGCCAAAATTGTGCTACCAGGGATTTCAGGACACGAAAGAGTGCCCCGCCGCGGTGGTCTTGTTGCTAAGGTACTCGGCTGCTGACATGCAGGTCGCGGGATCGAATCCCCGCTGCAGCGGCTGCATTTCCTATGAAGACGGAAAAGTTGTAGGCCCATGGGCTCAGATTTGTGTGCACGGTAAAGAACCCCAGGTAGTCGAAATTCCTGGAGCCCTTTACTACGGCGCCTCTCATAATCAAGTGGTGGTTTTGGGACGTTAAAACTCACATATCGATCAATCAAAGACACGAAAGACCGACCAAGAAAAGCTTAGTCAATGAATTGTGTGCGTTTCATTCTGCGTAGGACGGCACATAAACTTTAATATTGCATGTTGTGGCATCGCCATAAAGCGAAATGTGTTTATATACACTGGAGCTATTTTGTTTTGCTGGTGTAATCAAAACATACCTTTGAAGGCTCAGTTAGAGGGTATTACGATTAGGAGGCGGTGTAAATCATTAAAAACACAAAACAGAAAAGCAAAAAAAACAGCAAGCAAACAGTTTAAAAATCATAAAAAAGCACATCACAAGAGCAAATGTGAAATGTGAATAAACGAGCCAACATACACATGAAGGCACCCAGAAATAGTGACAAAGTTGTTATGCGCTAGAGAAGGTTACGCTTTGAAGAGCCTTAACGTTGAAGTTGAGACAATATATATTCTAAGAAAAGAAGAACACATTCACTGTAGACAAAGGTCCTAACAGAGTAAAATCGCGAAACAAAGGTAAGGGAAGCTTAGTCAACCTCCTCAGTGTGAAATATAGAGTGCTATTATTCGGCAACTTGCACATGATTTTACTGGCTTGGTTTTAGTGATGCAAAAGCGACTTCGGGTATGCTGTGCCGATATTCAGTGATTAGTAATGAAAGATTATGCTGATAGATCTCGGGAAAGTGATGTAGTTGATGGCAAAACTAATGTCGCTGTGAGAATTGCCACAGAGTTTCTGTTATAGTGAACGTCTAATCATGATCCTAAATGTTACGGCCTAGCCTTGAACTACTCACTACTCCTATGACAGAGCACGTGAGTGTACGAAAGAACTTCAAAATATTTATGTGGTAGAAAGTGTGATATCATACATTATATGCAAAGCGAGCGCTATAGTTCTGTAGGCATGAAATGTAAAATAGTCAAAATAACAATTACGCGCTCGATGCGGCTCCTTGACTCGAGCTAAAGAGTGCGAGCACCGTATAGCTCGCACAGAATTGCTGACAAGCGTTGCATTGCACGCTGGGTCGTCGGCAAGCCGCGAAAGTCGACGCACTCAATACCACATCTCAACGACGTCCCGATGCCGCCGCCTGCGACTCCAGCCGGTGACGAAGAGCTGGTGGCGGCGACTGGACCTTCCATATAAGATACGCCTTTCGGTATAACCTGCAAGCGAAAATTAGCAGGTGACATATTGCAGAACGTGCATACAAAATTTCACTTACTGAAGTTATCTCCTGGCCCGATTATTTTGTTAAAACAGGGATGGCGTAAAATTGCATAAACAATTATTCGGTCCTTCTGTATCCAACATTGTAACCAAGCGACACTAAAATGCCACCATAGCATTGTTTTTGGCAGTATCCCACTCATAAGTGCCAAAAAAAGCCACCAGGGCTGCTGATGGCATTGCTTTTATGGTGTACAGCATGTTTTCTGGACGATGCAGGTTACGCCAATAGAAATATTACAAAGCCATATTCGTTGGGTCCCGTGCAGACGCTGTGCTTGCCCCGCGTCACCTAGCTACTCTTACCTAGAGACTGGCCGGTCCAGCCCACCGGGACTGCCATGGGTGCACTGAACACCCAAAATTTTGTGAAGGTTTGGGCTGCGCAGAAACGCAATCCACACGGCCTCACCGAAAGTCGAGCCGAGTGACCGTCACTCCCAAAGCATGCGTGCTTCACCGGAAGCGGTGAAGTCAGCTTCGGGAAATCATTCCAATCAATTTAGCTGTGGCAGGCAACATATATACATTAATTCGGATAATGAACGCAATAATTATGCGTGAAGGCCGAGTAGAGAGTGTCGATCAAGTAGGCGATCAGTGTCGACTGAGACAATGAAATAATGGAAGGAACCACCAGCACTCCCAACGCCATTTGGTATTACCATATACAAAGTGCTACCAAGTGGTGCATCTACTGTTATTTGTAAGGGGTGGAGGAGGAGAAAAAGGCCAGTGCACAGCCTCCTAAAAAAAATAAACTTCAAACACTAGGGCGAGCGAGCGTTTGAACGCTATAGCATTAGAGCGGACTTTCGAAGAAAGAGCTGTGCTTGTAAAATAGGAAGAAAATTACCCTCTTTTTCTCACTGAGCTTCTTCAGGAAAAGCTGGGTTTCTGTCCAAACAATTGGGTAAATTAGGGTTGAGTGAAACATTACACCCTGTGTATATACTTGCCGGAGATGAGAGAATGAAAATTTATTCGTTGTATCAAAAACATTCTAAAATTCTGTTTCGTTTGATAAAACTTTATTTGTACCGCGTGAGTGGCTTAGTCAGCTATTGAACTTCAGGATCTTTTTTATTTTGTCGAGCAGTTTATCATTCTGCTCCGCCGCGGTGGCCTAGTTGCTAAGGCACTCGGCTGCTGGCCCGCAGGTCGCGGGATCGAATCCCAACTGCGGCGGCTGCATTTCCAATGGAGGAGGAATTGTTGTAGGCCCGTGTGCTCAGATTTGGGCGCAAATTAAGAACCCCAGGCGGTCAAAATTTTGAAACTCTCCACTGCGGTATCTCTCACAATCGAATGGTGGTTTTGGGACGTTAAACCCGACTTATCATCATCTTCATCAACAGTTTATCATAGTGGTATTTGGAGCCAATACAAGCCGCCAAGAACCAAAAGACCGAGTCAAAGAGACGAACGCTCAATTTGAACTAAAGTTTATAAGTGTATTTTCAGAAAGGCCAGGTTTTATTATACACCAAACGTGAAAATGCATGCGTGAAACTACATTATAAAAAAATCGGAGCTCAACTATCACCTGATAGTTTTAAAAAATGCTACATCAACACGTGTTCCCTACGTATGAAGACATGATACAGAATCATCAAACAACCCAGGTGAAAGACCAGACATGTCATGGCAAGCAAGTGGATGTCGCAGGCCTGCTCTGAGTTTCGAAAACTTATCTAGGTACGACGCTAAAAAACTGCGCGAGTCTGGCTACATTGAAAGCATTATCGCCACAGCGAGCCAAAGGCATTTGAGTCTCGTCAAGGCAAAAACGAATGATGAACAAATAGTTGCTCCCGTGGAGGAGAGCAGTAACTACGACATCTTTCCATATGTTCCTGCTCTTTCTCATCGACTGAAGAAAATCGCCTCCCGATACAATCTGGGCGTAGTTTTCAATGTGACATAGGTTCCATTTATCAGGCTCTCCACAAGCGCCTACACAACAAAAGATTGTCGAAGCAGTCCACATTAAACATTAACCATAGATTGTTTTTTGTTCCTTTGTGTTTCGGACGTTGTTAATAGCACTCCCTTCGCATGCAGCCAATACTAACCGCTGCCTTAATATCAGGCTAAAGGAGCACTATAGCTCCCTAAAAGGTGCTACATATTCACACCTCGTGCGGCACTGTCAAGAATGTGGGTGCAGTTTCGAGTTCAGCAATACTTCTGTTTTCTCCGGCTCAAAATCAGAACAACAAGAGAACTACTGGAGGCCGTCTATACTCACAAAATTGCTTCCACGTGCGTCAGCCAGACATCTATTAACCTACTAACCTGTGAAGTGGCTTATTGAGATATGTTTTTGACGCTGAGGGCAGGCCAGCGATAGCTACTTGCTTGTTTGCCATGACATGTGTGGTCTTTCACCTCTGTTGTTTAGGGGCGATACTCCTTATAGCGGCACCCGTTCGTCCCTCGTAGTCGTAGTCGTAGTCGTAGTCGTAGCGTATAACCAGTCTTAGATTTTGACCTCAAAGGTGGTGCCGGTGGGAGGTTTCTTCTGTGCGTTGTTTAATAATAAAAAAACTGCAGTATGCGCGTTAACTAAAAGCCGAATTCTCCTGTCTCTCATTACCCCTTATCAGCCATTCGCATGTACATTGAGCACTATCTGACAGGACAAGGTTGCTACATTGAACACTATCTGACAGGAAAAGGTTGCTACGTTATACTCGCTGGGTGTAACGTCCTTGGTTTTAGAAAGGTTTAGCGAGCGTTGCGCCGCAGTGCCATGAATACAGTGAACTAGTATATACTATGAACTCGAGGTGTTTAAAGTTTGGAAGTAGACACGAAGCGCTAGCCCTAAGAGAATGTGTGTGTGCCTCCCCTCGTTCAGTCCTTGGAATGTCCACTGGATGACGGTGCTTCTATATGAGAAATATATGATGAAAAGATGCGAGATGGTAGTACTTGGAGTGTTCAATAGGTGGACGAACGGACACACAGACAAATGCATGGACAGACTCACGGATGGCTGCACCGATGGATGGACGCATGAACGGACGCAGGGGCGGATGCATGAATGGACGCAGGGGCGGACACACAGATGGACGTGCGTACGCACGAACAGACACACGCACGGACGGGCGAATGAACGCATGGACGGTCACACAGACGGACGCATGGATGCACGGAAGCAAGAACGAACAAACGGACGGATGCTTCACCCCACTCTCACCCATTCATTGCGTGGGTATACTGCCATTTTTTTCTTTCTGTTTGATGTCTTCATGCGTAGGAGACACTAGAAGACACGTGTTTCTTTTGCATTTTTTAACGCTGAGGTGACAGCTGACCTCAGGTTTTTTTAGAGACGATATTCTTTCTTAGGGAAGTTCGACGCAAAAATTTCGGTCATCCTGTCTGTATGTTTGTCAGTTTGTCTGTTTTTTCACTAAAACAATTTCCGGTATGACCGAAATCTAATCCCATCCGTAGCGCCGACCTATACTGCTCCAGTTTCAGCGTTCATAATCGTGTGATGGTAAATAACAAAAAAAAATATTGCGCATATCCGAGGTACACGTCAAACACCGCAGAATAGGAACACGTCAATATTCTGCAGTGTTTTTTTTTTCATACTAGAGAAGGCATACAGAAGTAATTCTAAGAACTGTAGCATTCATCACGCTGCACTGTCATTGCAACGATATGCACAAAAAGGCAAGTGTTTAAGACGTTAAGGTGGTGGGACATACCCGTCGCTTCACGTTCTACACCTTAACGCCTCCGAGACAGACGCACACGCCATCCTTCTTTTTCGAAGATAACAGCCAAAAAGAGATGATATTTCACGTGAATGGTTGCGCTCTTTGGCCTCCGCTGTACGCATATAGGCACTGCAACCTAGCGCCTCCAGAATGCAATTCACTGTTTTCTCGCAAAGAACATCAAATAACTTTTTTTCACTCTTTCCCCACGCAAAACTATTATCTTGCGATGAAATTTATAGTGAAATATGCAGATACAGGGCCAATTTTTAATTGTAGTTTCACGCATGCATTCGGTGTAAGATAATGCCGGGCCTTGTCTGTGAATAAACTTCTGTTTGAAGTGATCGCTCGTCTCTTTGACTCTGTCTTTCGTTTGTTGTTTGTTTGCGTGCTCTAATTATCGCCATGTTCAAGTACAAAATAACCCAAATTGCGCTATATACATACATAAAAACATTTATTGCAACACGAGAGGCCCTGGTTTAACGAGGTCCTAAGGTCGCGTCAACTGGTCGGCGGCTCCCCACAGGTCGGCACAAAATGGTGAAGACCCTCAGCGATGGCCCGGGTGCGTGTTCTGTATAATATCCCAAAACATGTATGGGATAAATGCGGCGCCGCTATTGGCTGAAAGTGGTCACCTGATCTAAACGCGCTTCCCGTATTTTTGTTGTTTTTTAGTCTTTTTAAGCAAAATGGTGGCGCGTGTAGACGCGACTTTAGCAATACGTCTGTGAAGCTTGTTGAAGCCTTACGCTGAACGGTGACAGTGTCACTGAAACGAGTTCTGTTCTTAGACAGCTGGTGTGCTGCTATTTTTTCATTTATTACTCATTCGTTCGGGCGGCCATCCAGCGAAGAAGACGTGCCATTTAGACTACTTCAGATGTCAGCTGTTATAAGGTAAGTGGGTTGTTTCACCTGTAGAATTTGCGCTGTGGTCTACTGTTCAACGCCCCGTGGCGTTAGTTTAGTGGCCAAAATTTACGGCTGATGACCCGCTGGTCGCGGGACTGAACCCCAGCTGTGGTGGCTGAATTTTCGATGCAGGCGAAAGTGCTGTAAGCCCGTGTGCTCATGTTTGGGCGCACGTTAAAAATCTCAGGTGGTCAAAATTTCCGGAGACCATACTATGGCGTCTCTCATAATCACACCGTGGTTCTGGAATGTTAAACCCCACATAATTATCTTCTGTTTCGCATGTAAACTAAGATGAGACGAACATGTTTCAATCTTAGTCGTTTTGTGACGGGGTGTTGTTTCTCGCTACACTGCGCATTCACCCAAGGGTCCTTTGCAATCTTATTTCTTTCTATATCACGTGATGCACTGCAAGCTGGCGCTCTGTTAACGCGCACAGTGCTCATGAAACTCGTGTAGTAGAGTAGAGCGGTTGGAGCCTAGGCGTTCCCCAGATGCAACTCCGCAATTAGGAAGGACACGAAATGCGCAGAGCATAATCCTTTACACAATAAAAAGTAAATAGCCCAGTTGTCCGTCCCAAACTGACAGGGGAACTAACGTCTCAACATGATTGGGCTTTTTTTTTGAAAAAAATTTAAATGTGGAGCACAGAACGGTGCATGTCACCTTAATGCACACCTCTGTCATGCTCATTCAAACATGCAGGGCAAGTAGTAGAGTCCACTGTTGTTCATGTAACCTGAATATTTATAAATGTAATGTGAAACAAAACATGGCTACGTATTTCAGAAACATAGTTTCACAGTACAGGTACATGTGCTATTTGCAGACAATTTTTTGAAATATTTTAAGCACTTTTTTTTACTGTCGCTAAACATGTATTACACAAAAGTGATGTTGACACAAATATTAACAAATGAACATCGTAAAGTTTACTTTGCAAGAAATAAGAACTACAAAAAAGTTTATGAAGTAATACACAGTATGAAAAGACAGACACAAGGAGTGAGACATGTTCACTCATTAAAAAACTAAATGCTCTATATTTAATGAACTTCTGAAAAGGAGCTCATTTGTGAGCCACTGCACATGTCTGTTTTTTGTCTGTGTTTTATTGTGCCATTTATCACTTCACTGTGTTCCAAAACCAATCATTCTGCAAACTCATTACTGCGAATAGGTTTACTAAACTGTGACATATTAAAAAATGCCTATGTGAAAGAAAAGTACTTCACAATGCATGCTATTTAAAAGAGACATAATTCCATGATCACAATAAAATGACACTCCTGCTCTCATTACCATACCATGCATCAGCCAAACTTAGATGATCTTTTACTGGAAGCAGGAATACAACACCACGATATATGAAGTGGTCTTAAGTTTTGAAGCAAATTGTATGTTCTAGTACCTAGAACAGGTGCCATGAAATAGCACCAGAAATCCATTCACAAAAGATATGTGTGCTCCTACCCTTTGCCTAAGCCCCGCTGAGGTGGTTCTAGTGGCTAAGCCACTCAGCTGCTGACCCGCAAGTCGCAGGATCTAATCTCGGCTGCGGCAGATGCAGTATTGGTAGAGGCGAAAATGCTGTAGGCCGATGTGCCCGGATTTGGGTGCACGTTAATTGGAACACCAGGTGGTCGAAATTTTCGGGCCCCTCCACTACGGCGTCTCTAACTATCATATGGTAGCTTAGGGACGTTAGACCTCACACATCTATCTATGTATAAGCCATCAAGAAAGATTAGTCGTCCTTGTGTTTTGCTCAACATTAACTACAGGACTGGCAGCATGCTCAATATTTACTGTTCTTCATCAAAGACGCACGATTGCGTCGTGAGGGGCAGAAAATATCACTTTAGCACAAGACCCTCGCCTTCCGTACATCTTTCCACTACTCGCATGAAAGAATAACCTGAAAAAGTGACGATAGTTATAGCGCGAGAACAAAACGACGACACAGGGACAAGGACACTATGTCCTTCTTGTCACTATGTCGTCGTTTTGTTCTCGCGCTATAACTATCGTCATGCCATACCAACTAGCCCAAGCTGCCACACTTCTATGAAAATGTGGTCGCATAACATAAGGTTACCACTTCAAATAGTCACAGAATGCGGCTTAAAGGTTGAACAATCATGATTCAATAATTTCAATATTGTGAATCGCAGGCAAGGTTTCAAATGCAACAAAATGAGAGGTAGTTATGACTGGCAGAGCAAGGACATAGCCATGCAAGAGTCATTTATCGGTGGACCCTGTTAACGCTGTCCGCGCCCTGCAGCAACGCGAGAGGCGTCCGCGTGCGCCACATGGAACGCGCATCGGCGTCGCTGAGACGCGCATTCGACAACGGACAAGAAGCGCGTGCACGGATGTGGGTATACAAAGCGCGTCGCGTGTTCACTGGGTGCTCTTTTTCATGCCTTCGCTTGGGCCTGTCATACCATTAAAAGGCGTGTCTGCTCGCGTAGTCTGTCAAGCTCTGTAAATAGGTAAATAAATTGTCTGTGCTTTCTGTGAGCAAGAAGCATTGCAAAAGTCCTCCTGCCCCGGCACCTATGTGCCTGCGTAGGGCCAACACTTCGGTCATATCAACTGGTCGGCAGCGGTGAGATTCGGTTGGATCTAGTCGTGTTCTTTCCTGGTATCAATGCTGGTGAGTGCTCACTTTCCGTTAAGATTCTACCAGCTGTTTTGGTTAGATGGTGATGTCTTTCCAAAGGGGTAGATTGGTTGCTGCTTTGTGAAGGCAGTGTGTATTGAGGTATTTCACAGCAGCTTGAGCAACAGAAGTCTGCACTGGGCGACCATGGAGTTGAACAAGTAAAAAAACAGATTTGGTGCTTTTGTGTGAGGAGCTGGGTGTTGATGAGTCTAGGGTACATAGGAAGCCGCATTTATTACAGGCAATTGAAGATTCCGGCATCGATGAGGAGAGGCTTTGCGATGCTTGTGAGCACGTACAGGCGATGCATTAGCAATTCTAAAAAGGAGGGCGGATTGCGATTGGAAGAGAGATCCCCAGGCGGAAAAAGAAAGCTGCTCATCATGAAAGGGAAATGGAGCGATTGGGGCGTGAGGTTCACAGTGTCCTGGCAAAACGTGCCGGTGGTCAGAGCAGAGTAAACGAAGAGTTTCAAGATAGACCAGACATGATAAACAGAAAAGGTGCAGCTGAGGTAGCTGGTGATTGCAGCGTCTGTCGCCAGTCGGCAATGACAGGTGTCCCAAGCTTGATAAAATGGCAAGATGATTTGCTGATAAAGGAAGGATTTTCGTCAAACGAGAAAGTATACAGCCGGAGCTGCTACCACCAGGAAATAGCGACGTGGGTAAGCTATATTGCCTTAATGAAGCATCGGGTTCTATGCAATGCAACGAAGGTTCAGAGACTCACATAAGATGCGGTAAATTTCAAGAGACCAGTTTTTGTCAGTGCATACGAAGCTACTGGGTTTTTAGTGGGGCCTCTAGTTGCAGAGTGCACTTCTTCTCAGATGTCAGAACTCGAAGCAGAGAAAAGCGTTCACATGCAGCTGGGGGACGTTCAGATGCTCCCGTCTGCTTGCGACCGGAGCATCTTTGTTCAGTTTTGCTCAAGTGATTCCGGCCTCACGGATAAAGCTTGCATGAAGCTAACCGGTGTTCTTGTTCAAAGACAACTGTTTTGGTTGTTTAACCCCACCTTTGCTCTGCAGGTGGTGTAACGCGGCTTTTCCGAGACACGTTAAACAAACGCACTTTAAAGAATGTTTTTGTGTCCTGTCTACCCCTCCCGTTTTGTTCCCATTTTGTTTCCGCTCGTTTTGTTTCCAATCAGCACGACATTCATAGATCTCCCTTGCTCCCCCAAAAAGGTGATCGTCGCCGCTGACGTCGTCATCTCTGCTTTTGCGGTCACCGCGGTATCTCTTTTTTGCAACTACGTCCACGATTTAGCTGCTCTCTTTATGCCATCGCAAGAATGCGCTCGTCGCCGGAACCTTCTCGTCCCATTCGCAGTCATTACACATGCCGATGGCTCCAGTGCCGTGTACGTGTGTAATCCGTTCATTTGTCCCGCTGCCGTATTGCATGACGAATGTATTGGGAGTGTTGACACTTATGATGACATCTTTCTTTTCGATGTCCCTTCTGATACAACGCCGATGTTCGTGGATGCTGTCACAGCTGCCACCGTGCCCTCACCACCTTACGAAGAGGTTCTGTTGCGCAGTGTAAACACCGGCGCAAGATCAGCGCAATCAGCTCATTCAACTACTTGACCGTTTCCGCACATCCTTCGACCTCGTACAACCTCCCTTGGGACGCACGTCAGTTGTCGCTCACCATATCGACACGGGACATCATAGTCCACTTCGCCAGCGCCCCTACCACGTCTCGCAGGCTGAGCGTGACGTCATCACTCAACACGCCGACGAGATGCTGCAACGTAGTGTTATTCGACACTCACACAGTCCTTGGGCTTCGCCAGTGGTCCTCGTGCGAAAAAAGGATGGCTCCATCAAGCTTTGCGTGAATTATGTTCGACTAAACAAGATCACACGCAAGGATGTTTATCCATTATCCCCTGCCACGCATTGATGACGCCTTGGATGGCTTTCAAGGTGCGGAGTTTTTCTCTTCACTGGATATGTGCTGTGGATAATGGCAAGTGCCAATGGCCGAACTAGACCGTCCAAAACGGCGTTTGTGACCTTTGACAGCTTATATAAATTTTATGTAATGTCCTTCGGTCTTTGCGATGCGCCTGCGATTTTTCAAGGGATGATGGACAGTGTTTTCAGGAGACTCAAATTTCACATCTGTCTTTGCTATTTAGACGACATAGTTGTATTCTTGGTGAATTTCGAAACTCATCTTTCCCGTCTGGAACAAGTTCTCTAGTGCCTTACGGCAGCCGGGTTGCAACTAAACTTCAAGAATTGTTGTTCTGGCGCCCGCAAACTTGCAATTCTCGGTCAGTCGTTTCGAAGGAGAAATACCGCCAGACCCTGCCAAACTTCGTGCCATTGCCGAGTACCCCAACACTAATACCCTAAAGAAGCTCCATAGTTTCGTAGGCTTGTGTTCCTATTTTCGGCCTTTCATTCGCAATTTCGCCACTATAATCGCTCCCCTGACCCAGCTTCTCTACCGTAGCGCGTACCCCTTGCTGGAATTCCCACGGCCGTGATGCATTCACCGCGCTGCAACGGCTACTCACGTCTCCGCCAGTTCTCCGCCACTTCGATCCCAAAGCACCCACTGAAATTCATACGGATACTAGCGGTGTCGGCCTCGGTGCCATTCGCGCTCAACGCAAGGATGGCTGTGACGAGTACGTTGTCGCCTATGCCAGCCGTAACCTAACAAAGGCAGAGTCCGACTATTCCGTCACGAAAAAGGAGTGCTTGGCTATTATTTGGGCTGTAGGAAAATTTTGCACTTACATTTACGGGCACCAGTTTCATGTTGTCACAGATCACCATGCCTTATGCTGGCTAGCGTCCATGAAAGATTCTACTGGCCACCTCGTTCGTTAGGGTTTACGCCTTCAGGAATACGACGTCCGTGTTAATTATCGCTCCGGACATAGACATTCAGACGCCGATGCACTATCCCGTTCTCCTCTGCCTCCTGATCTTGCCTGCTTACCAACTGCCATCTGCGATTCATCGTCGTTGAACATCACTGACATGCCATCCGAGCAGTGCAAGGATCCCTGGATGAATTCTTTGCTTGACGTCCTTTTTCACAGTTAGTCAGAATCAACTTCACGCTCCCCCTCTCGTCAAGCAAGACAATTTGCTCTCCGTGAAGGCTTGTTGTATCGTCGCAATTACGTGACGGACGGCCATAGGTGGCTCCTCATCATCCCTCGTCATTTGCGTTCGGACATATGCGCTGCCTTTCACGATGACCCCCAGTGTGGCTGGAATATTCAAGACTTACTCTCACCTTCATCTAAGTTACTACAGGCGCGGCATGTATCGGCAAGTTCGCCAGTACGTTCAGTCATGCACCACGTGTCAACGCCGCAAGACGCCTTCTCACAGCACTGCTGTCCCTTTGGGACCCTTAACCTGCCCAGCGAGACCATTCGACCGCGTCGGAATTGATATTTAAGGTCCTCTACCTAACACTATTTGAGGCAACTGGTGGATTATCGTCGCCATCGATCATTTGACACGCTACGCTGAAACATCTGCGCTGCCTGCTACCACTGCAAAAGACGTTGCGTCCTTTCTTCTTGACCATCTGATTTTCCGGCACGGTGCACCTCGTCAATTACTGAGTAAGCCCTGGACGCGTGTTTCTTTCGAACTCCGTCAATGAGCTGCTCGAAACATGTCGCACTGTCCACCTGAACACCCCGGCATACCATCCTCAAACCAATGGCATGAGGGAACTCTTTAATCGTACCCTTGGAGATATGCTTGCCATGTACGCGTCTGACGACCACACTAATTGCGACCAAGTGTTCCCTTTTGTCACGTACGCGTACAACTATGCGCCACAAACAACCACCGGCTTTTCTCCCTTCTTCCTCCTGTACGGACGTGAGCCATTATGCTTCATGGACGCCATTCTCCCTTACAGGCCTGATGTTTCCGAAGCGACGCCTGTTTCCGAAGCAGCTGCTTATGCCGAAGAGCGCCGTCAGCTCGCTCACTCCTTTACCGCGCAAGACCAATGGCACCAGAAAACTGGCAACGATGCCTCTGCGTCTAGTGTCCACTATAACCCAAGAATCTTGGTTTGACTCTGGGTCCCGTCTACCCCTCCCGGACTTTCCCCTAAGCTTTCGTCGAAATACCATGGCCCCTACGTGTTGTGCGACAAACAACTCCTGTCAACTATGAAGTTGAGCCCATTGATCCACTTTCGGACCAACGATGCCGTGGGCGTAAAACAGTACACGCCTCACACCTCAAACCGTGCTATGACCCCCTTGTCGTGTCATTTCCCTAGGTCGCCAGGTTGGCTCGTTTCTGCGCTTGGAATAATTGTACCGGAGCGTAGTGGCGCCCGCTATGTGCCAGCGTGAAAGAAGACGTTGACGTCCGTGTGTGGCTCGTGCTTGCCGGGTGCCTGTCTGTACCAGCTTGTTGCGGCTAACGCTTCATGAATAATAACCTGTGTTTTTACGTGACCTCGCTCGTTGCAGTCAGTTCAACAAGAAGTACCGATAGACAGACACATCTCAAGGGCTCAAATGTTGTTTTTGTTCCCATAGCTCACTGCTTGCTGGTATCTCTAAGCTTATTACGTAGTTGATTCCAACCTGCTGCTTTTTGTTGAACCGATCTGAGGAGTGCCATGCCGTGTGCAACTGTAGTGTACTAGTTGACTATGAAAATATTGCACAGTCAAAGTGAACACATATTTATAAAATTATGGTATAATTTTACATCCTGCATTCGCACTTGGGTTAAGTGATTAATAGTGTGGTATTTATTATAGACACGGGTATAATGCCTGATGCGAGCTTTGCTTCACGAAACTTTTGAATCTGCAAGTTATGGTGCTTGTCGCTTGGCTTGGACGAGCTTGCTTGTTAATAAAAATATTTTAGAAAAGAACGTATTCTTTTTGGCTCGGTGGGTGTGAAAGTTACTGCCAGCAAAGCCATGAAAATAGGAAGATGCTTTTATGTGAATATGATCGAAGCGAAATGTCTTCTTAAGTTTTTGGTGCTATGAAAGCTTAGATAAACTCTGCCGTTTGCTGTTTTCATTCAGTTGCCTTTGTATTGCTCCTATTTTTATTTTCAGAAGAGAGCCCAAAAGCCCCACTCGAAATTCTACTTGACATTAGAATGCAGACCATAGCATGATGTGACACCAAGCCCTCCTCTCCCCCCCCCCCCGCCGAGTGTCTTTCGATGCTGTTTTTTTTTTGTTTCAATAAATGATGACGTCAAAATTTAGAGTTTTTATTCTAATGAAATAAATGTAGTTCTCATCTACTAAACGCAATAAAGTTGATCAAAACCTAGTTTGTTTCGGGACTCGCTTACGTTATTTGCCCAACAGCCACTACTCTTCAAAACCAGGATACTACCAGATGAACTGGTTACACTCATAAAAATGTCATAGTTATTTAGGAACCACATAAGATACACTTTTGTAATAAGACCTTGGGTATACAAAGAGTCAAGGTACAATACTCTGCGCGTGAAGATACACAAGATGACCATAGAGTCACTGAAAAGTGGGTTTTCTCTGTTCACACATAGAAAATAATTAACCATATGTATTGAGACATAGGACAATTTAGAAAAAAATTCAGTAAATTTATGTATGTATTAGAATGTCGCAGTATAAATAAAGACTTATAAAAGATTTGTTACTTTATTCAACTGTGCTTATATTAACGCTTAACATTCCACCTGGAAAGGGCACCAGGGTAAGGTAGAAAATCATGGATCACTTGAAGTTTTAAATGCGAACCATTTCTTAGCGAAATTCTATGACTTTGAGCGTATCTATCTATCTATCTATCTATCTATATCTATCTATCTATCTATCTATCTATCTATCTATCTATCTATCTATCTATCTATCTATCTATCTATCTATCTATCTATCTATCTATCTATCTATCTATCTGTCTGTCTATCTATCTATCTATCTATCTATCTATCTATCTATCTATCTATCTATCTATCTATCTATCTATCTATCTATCTATCTATCTATCTATTTAGCCGCCTAGGACTTTTAGCTCTCACGGCCGTTTTAATAATGGTATCGACACCAAACTTGGTCTGCCATAACATGACTGTATGAAAAGCTTATTTGACTAGTCATAACAAGAAAAGTATGTTACGTATCTCCTAAATCTCATTACTTACATTTCATGGTCCTGCAGCTCTTGCGGTGGTTTCATTCACATGGCATGTTGTCAAATTGGTATGGCCTGGCATGAGTGCGTAGAGAACACAAGCGACAGACCCTAACATGAAAATAATGACATGCGTGGCATGTAACAGCATCACTACATGCCACGCTCATGATGCGCTTGCTGCCATTTCGCTAGCCTCACTTATACCGAATTTCATATTACGCGACGTGATTGGATGGCGAAGCTATGATACTGGTGAAAACATGAAAAATCAGATGCGTGTCATGAACAACATGACAACATGCTACGTTCATGATGTGTTTGCCACCGTTCCGCTAGCTTTACCTCTACAAAACTTGGTATTACGTGACGCGAACGGATAACATATGTAACTGACACGTCCAAACGTAATAAACACAACATGCGTGTCAAGTAGCAACATGACTACATGGTACAGTGATAATGCGCTCACAGCCATTTCACTAGCTGTACATATGCAAATTTTGGTATTACGTATTCCCAATAGATGACGAAGGTATGTGACTGGTGCAAACATAATAATCATGAGATTCGTGTCATGTGAGAACATGATTACATACCACAGTCAAGGCGCCAATGCATTTCGACGTGACGCAGTGCGCGGGCTCGCTGGCTTTCATTTTGTCGTGTAACGCCTGCGCTGCCACGTCAGGCGAATGTCCTGCCATATACTTGCAGGCGCGCACCGCGCTGCGCTGCTTTGAAGCATGCGCGTTTCAGCGCGTCCAGCGTCCCTCCGTCAAGAAAAAAAATTGCAGCATATCCACGAGGTGGATGATGGAGAGTGGGGCGAAGCATCCGTCCGTGTATTTGTTCTTGCTTCCGTCCGTCCATGCGTCCATCCATGCGTCCACCCATGCGTCCATTCGCCCGTCCGTGCGTGCGTCTGTACATGCGTCCGCACGTCCATCCATGCATCCGTCCATGCACTCGTCCATGCATCCACCCTGCGTCCGCCCATGCGTCCATCCGTTCGTTCAGCCATCCGTGCGTCCGTCCATGCATCTGTCTGTGTGTCCATTTGTCCATCTAGTCAACACTCCAAGTCCCACCATCTCGCATCTTTTTATTATATATTACCTATATAGAAGCACCGCCATTCAGTGGACATTCCAAGGACTAAACGAGAGGTGGCACACGCACGCTTTCTTACGGCTTGCGCTTCGGGTCTACTTCCCACCTTTAACCACCTCGAGTTCACGGTATATACTAGTTCACTGTATTCATGGCACTGCGGCCCAACGCTCGCTAAACCTTTCTAAAACCAAGGAGGTTACACCCAGCGACTATAACGTAGCAACCTTTTCCTGTCAGATAGTGCTCAATGTACATGCGAATGGCTGCTAAGGGGTAATGAGAGACAGGAGAATTCGGTTTTTAGTTAACGCACACACTGCAATGTTTTTATTGTTAAACAACGCACAGAAGAAACCTCCCACCGGCGCCCCCTTGGAGGTCAAAGCGTAAGACATGTTACGTACTACGAGGGATGAACGGGTGCCGCTTTAAGAAGCTTCGCCCCTAAAAGGGAGACGCAGTGTTGCCTGGGTAACGCACCGGCGCGAAATCCTGCATTTCGCATTTCGCGCTGGTTGCAATCGGGCCGCGCGGACGGACGCTGGTCGCACCCGGAGTCACACTATAGAGTGCTCGCGTTTTGGTAACGTAGCGTCACTGTGCCCAGCGTGCAGGCGCGTCAACGCTACATTGCAGTATGTTGGGCCCTTCATGATGTGCTCGCGCCCTTTTCGCCAACTCCACATAGACCAAATTTGGTGTTACATGACGTCAATTGGTGACGAAATATATGACTGGTGCAATGCCTGATAATCCTGACACGCGTGTCATCTAAGAACATGACAACATATCACCCTCTTATCGTGCTCACGGCCGTTTCGCTAGCTCCACATACACTCAATTAGGTGTCACATGACGTGAATAGATGACGAAGGTAAATGACACATCCAAGCATGATTATGGTACGGAAACCATGCACGGCATCATTTAACTCCCCCTCGTAATGTTGTGCTGATTTTAAAATGACATATCAAAAATTCTTAATCGTGCTTCACATATCATCGATTCCAACTGTACGTGGTATCTGCAAATTTTTTTCTAAATATATTTCATAGGAACTGCTTTCATATTACTTAGGTTTTAGGAAAATAAATTGAGCAGCATTTCAGCCCTGAAGCAATCGTGATGTGACTAAGTGCTTTAACAGAACCATAGATGCCAAGGTTAGAATCTACACCAGCAGTTTATAGTTATCACTAGCGCAAAGTTAAAATATACGGCATGCAAACACAGACAAATGTAATATGCGCCTGCAAGTTTGTGTGTCTGCTTTCTTTCCTGCTGCTATGCATCTTTTCAGTTGTTAGTCGGTGATTGTGGCACTTTTATTTCTGTCTGACGTTCTTGTTTTTGTGCCCTGTCTTTTAACAGGAATACAAACCAACTCACTCTGCTCTGTTATTGTAGTACTCACGCCGACTTGTCTCATCTGAAATAATATTGTACAATTTATTACAGGTAACATAAATACTTGAAATCTAGAAGCACTTTAATGCTTATTGATTCTCCGTCATGCGATGACCACTATAGAACACCCTGTTCTTTGTGATAAAAGATACAAATGCCTTTTAAAAAGCATGACGTGATTCATGCATATTTTGACCACTCGCACATATGCATATGACCCTTGAAAAGATTGGTTAGTGCCACGTAATGGCAAATGTATCATAGTTTATGCAATGGAGAGCTAACCTGACCTGGCTATTTATCCTGGTTCATTTTGTTCAAAATTTGTCAACTTTTTTTTTCAGAAAAATCACTACGGCATTCATATAACTTATTACCTACTTTGAAAACAGATGCTTATTTAGTAACAGCAGATGCCAATAGCTTACTGAAGTACCTTCAAAAATCTTCTGGCCTGCATCAAGAAGCAGTTATACGTTTTGCTTTAATGAATAAAGCAGCACATATTTAATGAAGTATTGAGCCTTTGGCAAACAAGCAATCTTCTTAGTGGTGCAATAAGCTAGCCTGATGAAAAACTAGGCACAGTGTGCGAAATGAATAGGAAATAAGATATGAAGGAGAATAGCTGAAGGTTAACATGTCGAAGAAGCTCAAGGTAGTGTTGGTTTTGCAATAAAAAATGAATTGCTGTCCTTGGTTTCTAGTTGCAAATTATGACCTCTTGGGCAAGTTATAATGTATAAATCTGAATAAAAAGTGTAGAAGAAAAACCAACGCTTTCGAAGAGGGCAAAGAATCTTGCATTGTTACATCAATTGTCATTAGTGAACCTTGCATATTTCATTATTTAAAAGAGCCTGTGCTCAAATACTATGACATAAGTCATTGTTTTGGCATGGTGAGTACACGTGGTATGTGCATTTATCTGTGTAACTTCTGAATCTTTGCAGGGCAGTTGTAGGAGATATGCATATTTAGATATTTCTTACATCAAACATGTTTCCACCATTATGTATCACATTCCACATAGCATAACTCTAAAAGTATGGATACACTCTCCAGGCACATAATTTCGTGTATCAACATTTGCTAATTGTTTCCCAGGCACTCGGGTGTCTTTTTTTACCCAGCTCACGTTGTTAAGCTTGTTAAATGTCCTTCGTTTAACAATATGCCCTGTTTTAGTTCCGTAATGCAACTGTGAAGATATGAAATTGGACAAAAAAATACCTTGTGGGCAGAGACCAAATTTGCAACCTTCAAATAACCCGTCGGATGCTCTACCAACTGAGCTATCACGGCCATCTCCCCATCCACTCAACAGGGTACATGGAAATTAAACGTGAGAGTGTGGCCAGTAGCCTTGACTGTTAGCGTGGAACACTTTTTTGTGTCTATTTGGTGTCGTGTAATCCGTCAGCTTATTATGAGCTGGCAGCTGACCAATAATTTCTCGTATACTACCTGAAGGCACCAAGTCTGTCAGAACAAGACGTTGGCAATGAACAAATGAATTAAGTACATTTAAAGGCTTCTTTACTTCGTTAGACAGGCAATTATTCAAATCTAACAAGGCATCGTGCCATTTGGATTGATTGTTCATTAGATCTCATTAACATTGTGTCTAACAAGCAAAACTAGCCCTTAAGTGTACTCATTTTCTGGACATCTTTGCCTGTTAGATCTCATTAACATTGTGTCTAACAAAGAAAACATGCCCTTAAATGTACTTTGCTTTTTCGGTTTCTGTGCTCCGGTCCTGATGGGCAACCTATTGATGCTACTACTTGGTTGTGCATGCCTCATTCACTGTGGTGAATGCATTGCACGTCGACATATACATAAGGTGTTCTCTAACATGCTCAAGTCATGGCACCGATTACCACTAACTTAGCTCACACGGAAGGCTGAGAGATGACTGCCTTCTGTTTATTGCAAGATGACGTACACTTACCAGAAGCTGCTTAGAAGTTTAAATTGACGATTTTCTGAAACATATTTCTTATTTAACCTTTCGATAACTTCAAGTTTGCTTACAATAGCATCGAGCCAAGTTGTGATGAAATAATAAATATTTACAAATCGCCTGTTGTCTTTTTGTCACCGTATTGCAATAAGATTTCACTCATACGGGAGCGAAATTAAGTCCTCGAGTTTCTTGCGTCATGGCAGACACACAATCTCATGATAAATATCGCGCCAAAAAGGCATGCACACGCTCTCTGATTTACGTTGAGCACCACTTCGCCCATCACCACACAAATAAAGTGAGCCATCTAGCTCACTGTTACACAATTCAAGCATACACCACTTCGTCTAGAATGAAATGATCCGCGTATGCATTGCCAGCAACCGCAAAAACATTTGGGAGCGAAAAGCCCAAACAATCTGACGTCCGTCATGTCTTCGGCACACGGCCGGCTCAATCTGTACGGAGCGTGGCTTCAGCGTGGGAGCGCAAACGAAAGTTTCTTGCGTCGTGTCAAACAAATGATTGCACGCCAAAGGGGCGTGCACTACACACTCCCGGATTATTGTTAAGCACCGCTGCCTTCATTGTACAACGATCTACACAGTTGCGCGTAACACATCTCGGCAAAAATACCCTAATTTCTATGGCGCACGCCTTCAACCAGCTTCGCAAAACCACTCTGTGGGCCCCGCCATTTTGCTTAAAGAAAACGAAACAAAAAACCAAAAAAGTATGGAAGTGTGTTTATATCATGCTACCAACTTCAGCGAATAGCTTCGGCGCATTTTCCCCAAACATCTCTCGGAATATGATATGAAAACACGTTACTCGGCCCTCCGGACAGGCAATACTTGTAGACCAAAGTCCAGGTTGTATAGGCTTGGCCGCCACGAGTATTTGTCACATAAATTATCGTCCACATTCAATGGCCTATGCCAGAGCGTGTGAGTTAGCGAGCAACTCTCTAAGTCACAACAAAGACACCCTTCATGAATGTCCGGCTCCATCCTATGATAAGTTCGTGGCCAGAAATATGTGCCCGTCTGTAGGAGCCGAAAAGCGATTCCTTGGGCTCTGTTGAGCCAAACATTAGAAAGGGAGAAAACGCCTCCGAGTCAACTTGTAGCCGGACGCAATCTCATTGAACGTTGTCAAAGTATCCTTTCTGATGTCAATATTCTTCCCAGACGCTTCACCATCACCCACATGGTTCATTCATTCACCGGAAAGAGTGTGAGTGCTGGCATTAAAATTAACCCAATCAATGCCCTCAACGTGCGCGGGAAACCAAGAGATATTGTGACCATCAGCCCATCTCGCCTCTTTGTGACCACTCCGAATGAGATTGTCCACCTGCTGCGAAATCAAACCTCCTGGAAAGGGCCGGGCTGCTGACCTTGGATCTGAGTAAATCGCAAAAGGCACCTCTGCTGCCTGAAGAGCTAATGCAATGACGACCTCTTCTGCAACTCTCACCTGATCTATACAGACTGAAAACCCAGAACTCCAGCTGCCATTTACCGTTGACGACTGACACACTAAAAGGCCTGCCACGTACTGTACTGCGCAGCGTCTACAAAAAGCACCGCTTTAGTATCACTACCTACTTTTCGAAGAATATCGCCCGAGTTCGAGCCACACGGTGTCTGCATTGCGTATAGGCTGAACGTTGCGCCCAATAGAACCCACCGTAATATCCTCCCGCTCGTCCACGTGTGCCCTGAACTTCTTCGGACACCGCAACCTCAGGAGCCGCAATGCCAGCCTCATTCAAGATGGTCAAGTCAGCCTTGGTGCGGGTCAGACGTGGCATCTGTGCCGCAAAGTACGCTTCAATCAACTCATCCATCGTGTTGCGCAAACCAAGCTCCGTAGCGTTTCAGTGCTAGTAGTCTGTGGGATCCCCAGAATCCTCTTGAGCCCGTCCCTGATTAGCGTATCAATGTTCTTCTCCTCTGTCCCAGTCCATTGCAAATATGAAACCGCATTTTCTCATAACTAATAAAGAATGCGTTCAACCCCTGTCGGAGTAGATTCTCTCTCAAACTACCACGCTTGCTCGTAATCCGAGAGATCAGGCGCAGGACGTTGCTCACCTGAGCTTTTGTTCACTCATTGGCACCTTCGTTACAGCCTCGCGCTTAATTTAGAGACCCAGGATCTTCCCGGACTCCACTCTTAGAACTACCATCACCTCTCGACACCCAAGCTTCACTGGAAAGGCATCTAAAGGCTCGAGATTCCGCATGCCCTGGTGCGCCTTCCGAAATAGTCAGAGCTCCAACTTCTTCGAAGAGAGCGCGAGGCCTCCACCCTCTAGAAAACGCTCAGTGACGTCCAGCGCCTCCTGCAGAAGCTCTTCATGCGTGGCTAGAGAGCCACCCATGCTCCGCGCGATAAATTTGTTGGCCTGATTAGCTTGCCCAACGCAAGGCACTCCTGGTACCAGTTCTGACAGCCTGTGCCGAGCAATATTGAAGAGGAAAGATGACTAGACGGACCCTTGCGGCTTGCATACTCGTCCCTCAAGACCGAACCAAAGCTACGAAGTGCTCTCCGCCCCGCAAGTAAGGATTGCGTGGACCAATAAAGTTCTCGTCCCAAACTCATACACGAGATTTCTCTCAGAATATGCTCATGAGCAACCATATCAAACTCCTTAGCAAGATCCAAACCAAGATTGCCTTGAAATCACGCGCATGATGATCCAGAATGGCCCGCTAAATGAAAACAAGGGCATGGTGTGTGGAAAACGCTAGCCGGAACCAAACCAGATTGTGCCTCAAGAGTTCAGTTGCTCAACAAACTGCGTGACCCGATCATGACTCGCATGTTCTGCAGCCTTGCCCAGACATGACGTGAATGAAATCGGATGCAGGTTCCCTACATGTGGAGGTTTACCTGGCGCAAAGATGAGGACTACCGTGGCAGTACGCCACTCAGTCATCACCTGCTACTGTAGCCAACACGTAATAAATTTCTTTTGCAAGAATTTCAATCACTTTATTGTCAAGGTAAAGTAGGAGCCTATTTGAGATCTCGTCTGGACCAGCAGCAGATCTACCATCAAGGTTGGCCAGAACATGCCTAATTTCTGACACTGTAAACAGAGCATCAATCTCCGGCCTGTCCGCATCTCCATAATCGCTCAACATGTAATACCCAGTCACGTTTCCCTTCCTAAGAGACAGGTAGTGAGCGGCAAGCTCATGGACAATCTCTGCCTCCATCAGTCCCATATGAATCTGCTTCCTAATGATCTGGCCCGTTTTCAGGAAAGCTGCCACCTTCGATGCCTTGTCATTAGGAAGACTCTTGAGCAGGCCCCACCTGCTACCTCTGCGCATGCTGCTGTCCGTCTCAATACACGATTCCATTCATCGTTCCCTGCCACGCTTTTTGGCGTAAGTCTCAATTTCTTTATTGAGCAAGGATATCCTTGCCCTAAACCTCCTAGCAAGTCTCTGCAAACTGCACCAACTAAGCAGGCCATTTTAATCTTCCACTAAATGCGCCATTTTCAGGTCCATTTACGGAACTTCCAGTTGCGTTTCGATATCTTTCGTAGCTCTTTCTACTGCCCATTGCAGCCGAGAAAAATCCCTTCAAAATCACTGTCATCTGAGGCATCTCCCTTGCAAATGTGCCTGAGGAGATCCCAGTCGAGATCCCAGTCCACATATTTGTGTTTGAAAGTTGGTATTAGCCGTATCTCAATATGTGTTTCCAAAAGGTAGTCATCGCTGCCTCAGTCTTCCCGGAAGTTACCCCCCTCCCCGTCCGCATACGTAAAGAATACCTGGTAAGAAGGGTACCTCTCATAACCTAATTTCCCCTTCTCGTCGGTAACCTAGGGTATGTTGTCAACGTCAACCCAGACTCCGAGGCCCAGTTGGCTTAACGCGTATCCTTATGAGTACTGAGGGTTTGCCCCATGCAATATCGGGGGCGTTAAAATCTCCTTCTACAACTAAGGCCTCATCTGTAGCTTTCTAAACCACAGCCGAGAAAAAAGTCCTAGTCTCTCTGCCTGTCTGAAGGAGACCTATATACATTGAGAACAAAAATACAGACCTGACGTTTGTGACCCGGAATAATTTCCACTAACTGGGCTTCAAGCCAAGGTTTGTACTGAGGTATATCATGCGTGAGGAAAGACAACTCCTTCGCCCCCAGGATTGCTATCTCGTGTCCCATGTTTCCACGGCTGGCAACCCCTTCGTGCATGGGACAGGTTGAATCCTCCCCTTTCAACGTTTACTGTAAGAGAATGACCTCCGGCTTATTTCTGTCGATCAGACTATCTGCACCACTGCAGCCCAATGTTTGCTGAAAACGGCACAGTTCTACTGCCACATCCTAAATCTCCCCGCCGTCCCTATGATGTTTACATAGCACACACCATCATATCATCAGCTGCACTGGTCTTCCTGCAAGGACATAACCCACACAGCTGTGATTCGGTATACCAGCTCATGCCATGCCTACCGTTAGCAAGAGCATTTTGAAGCTCCAACACCATGATCCAGCCGTCCAAAGAGGACAGAACATTCATCATACAATCTAACATTGTTTTTATACGTGCGAACCTAATATCTACACCATCCCTCACAGAATACGGGGTAGCTTTCAACTCGACTGCCACGACTGCAGCCGTACTTTCCGATTGCTCTTCAGCAGGAGCTAGGGCTATGCCCTTGGCTTACTCCAAAGGGGACCATCTTCTTTGCGATCGTCTTGTGGCGTCTCCTTGAACGACCTCAAAATCCGTAATGTGTTCCGCTAAGTCCCTCTTTAGCTGCTTATTCTAGGCTTCGAGAGCTTGCATACGTGGATTTACAACATCATCTGACACGCCTCTCAACGATGACTGGCCTCTCCCTTCAGTATGCCCAGCTTTCGGCTGATTCTCGACTTTGTCCGTCCACGTTGTATGATTCTAAGGTTGCCTGCGACTCTTGCTGCGGGACCGCGCCGATGCCTGACGGTGTAAAGACTGCTGCCCACCACCTCCGGCGCCTCACCGCATACGGCACCTCAAAGCACTTTTTGCATTTCTTGCAGCCCGTAAGATGCGGGCCTCCACACAATCAATACTTTGGCTCACACACATGATGCTGAACTTCATCCGTCGGGCCCAAGCCCACGGGAACTCCTTATCCAACACACTTTGTCTTCTCCTCCACACTGCTAGGGCAGACGTCAGCCTGATGACCAACTTCACCACAGGCATCGCAAACGTCCACCTGCCGACGATAAAAGTAGCATGGCACGGGCAAGCGCCGTTTTTCACACGACCGTGTTAGGAACCTTCATGCCATCGAAAAGCATCACTACAGCCGACATGGTTTTAATGCGCTTCACCTCCAAGACCGTTGGGTTACGACCAGTAACAATCATGCGCTTAAGCGCTTCATCAACAATCGATGGGTCAATCTTGCAAAGAACCCTTTTACAGGAGTTCTCAGGAGCCGCGGTATATGCAGACAACTCAAACGACCACAGACGAGTGCAATCTTGCAGACCCCCGCATACTTCATCGCCTTGAACTCGTGTGGGGAAGAGATGACAACAAAACTCTGCACCTTGTTGTGGCATACCATATCGTCCTTTGTCTGATCCTCAGTCATGCCTGCCGCCGTAGATAGAGCCTGAGCTAGGAGAACAACGTCCGCCTTCACCACATTTAGCCCACCACGTGGAAAGACTGTAACCTTAATATCATTCCACAGGAGCCTCGACATTCGTAAAAATACTGCAGCCCACAATGAGCTTCGCAGCACCGCTCCCTATACCTTGCCATAGCTGGCGGACGCTCGCATTTCCACCATGGTGACCGCCGCCTCCCGACGATCCGCGTTTTACGTCGCCCTTCCGCGAAAGAAATGCCGCAGTGAACCCGGCATTTCACAGCTCCCCAGGACTCGTGTCCATTTCTTCCACATTTACAGTCGCTGGCATAATTCCTATCACCTTCTCTCATTTCTAAAACGAAGGCGACCGTGAACTTAGGATGAGGCCTCACTCACCGCCTACCTAGTGAAGTAGGCCTTACGCGGCCCCAATGTGCAACGTTCCGGGAAATGTTCAAAAAACCACGCACCCAAATAAAGTTGAAATCGCCAGAATGTGTGGATCTTGCTGCTTTAGAAAATACACAATTCTTCGAGGTGTCGATGAGAAAACCACTGAAATTTTTTCAAAAAACAGGAGCCGACTTGACTCCATTCGCACTGGCCGGCACTGGCAGCGTCTCCCCCTAAAATATATGGCTATTAGGTTTTTCGTGCTTAGCAGCCTCGCTCTCACTTGGGTTGCCTTCGCGACAAGAAAAGAATTCACAGCTTGTCCACGGAGTGAACAATGAAGACTGGGGCTAAGCTTCCATCCGTCCGTTCGTCCGTCTGTCTGCTTGTCTGTCTGTCTCTCTGTCTGCCTGTCTGCTTGTCTGTCTGTCTGTCTGTCTCTCTGTCTGCCTGTCTGCCTGTCTGCTTGTCTGTCTGTCTGTCTGTCTGTCTGTCTGCCTGTCTGTCTGTCTGCCTGTCTGCCTGCCTGCCTGTCTGTCTGTCTGTCTGCTTGTCTGTCTGTCTGTATGTATGTATGTATGTATGTATGTATGTATGTATGTATGTATGTATGTATGTATGTATGTATGTATGTATGTATGTATGTATGTATGTATGTATGTATGTATGTATGTATGTATGTATGTATGTATGTATGTATGTATGTATGTATGTATGTATGTATGTATGTATGTGTGTGTGTGTGTGTGTGTGTATGTCCGTGCTTTCATCCATACATCCGTCCTTCAACCCGTGCGTCCGTCCATTAGTGCATCTATCTGTCCTTTCTTCCATCCATCTATCTGTCTGTTTGTCTGTGTTTCACTGATACTGCTGGCTACGCCTGACGCAAGACAAGGTTAGACTAAGAGGACCTTCCCCCCCTAAAACTGAGGCAAGGCTGTAAGACAACCTATGTGCCATACAGTGATTAGGTAGTTGGGAAGCATGGGCTTACCGCAGCCGTGATCAGCTAATTCTGCTTCCTCAGTTTCGTGACCATCACTTCGAATCTGGAACGCGCGCATCGCGAACCGTCGCGCAGACATCATTTATTGTACTTTTGCTCGATCATGCACCCAGTAAGCCGCGATTTCACTGCTGCAGCAACAGCTCTCAATGGCGCTTTTACAGAATATTTATCAGCGCCAGTCTTGATCACCCATGAAAGAGACAGCGTAACACGGAAGCTTTTATTTCAATTCCACCTTAAGTGATAATTTTCTATCAAAGTTCATAATAATCAATGCATTGATGCAACGATCACTCTTAGCATTATCTAGACAACATTTAATCGCTACCGAAACATTCGATCATTGCCACACCACAAGAAGCATAATTATATCCCTTGTTGTCCACGTAGCAGCGCTCGCTTAGCTGTCCACCTATAACATTGCGGTAGAACGACGACTCAATGCATGCTTCTTGCTTCCTGCAAAGCACGACACTGACTGCATCAACGACGTTGCACGCTGAGCTTTGAAATTCATGAAGAGCTGATGTTTTCGCACAATGCCCGCACGTAAAAAGGACCTTACCAATGCACGGTTAAAAGCGAGTGCCAATACTGCTGTTACTTATCAGAGTAAATATTTACGATTGCGTGTATCATTTCTATCAGTTTACTATAGTGAAATTAAGCACTGGCATCCATACCATACTGTTACGTGGTAAATACGGTAGAATAGCGCAGCGACACTTGCTGGTGTGGCCATTGAGGATGAGAAAGACGAAGACGAAGTGAGGCTTGGGCAATGAGGACATGTTTGTGTCGGAAATATAGTTCTTTTCTGGTGTATTCTTCGTGCAACTCTCTCCGTTACATTTGGTGGCAGTGGTGGGATGGGAAGAATGGATGGAATCAAGAACGAGCTCGTAAGCGCGATGAAGGAAGCACTGGAGGAACTTTATTGTCCACAACTAGCTAGGTTTGTGAAGGTGCTTCGAAACTGGAGATCAAAGAGGGATCTGACTGACGCTGTAGGCCAGTGGGACTTAAAGAGCAAATACTTTCGGAAGAACAGTGCGTAAGTCTGCATGTCACACTAAGTACCGCTGATATCTAGGAGCTTACCGCGATGCAGAATATCAAGAAAGTGCCGAACACCGCCAATCCTGTGCGTGCGGAATCCCCCAACTGCAGTTCTACTGATGCGATCTTGCAGGAATGCTGTAGTATAAGTGTGGCGCTCAAAGCAAGTGCAAAGACAAAGAGAAGAAAGAACGGAAAGTGCAGACGACGCAAGGAATCCACAAACCTTATACTTAAAGAGACCTTGACGAGAAAGGCGTACAAGCTCCAAGGTATGGTATGAAGTGGTGCGGGAGCGTCAGTGTTACTTACTGCGGCAAGGATCTCGTAAACGCTCGAAAGCCTCCGAACGCGCCCCCGCCTGATAAGACACCCGTGACTTTTGCCACAGCAATGACAATCATCCCAGCGAACACCGACAAAGGAAGTCTTGACCTGACCACTGCTATTCCCAATACAACTATCTGCACACGTCAAGGCAGAACTGAAGACATTGCGAAGTCCCGTGAGCAAAGGTCACACTCTCGAACTGCGTTCAATGATCATATTCATCGCCGTGATGGTTCTTGGCTTCCGACTAATCAGCTAGCAAAAGGAAAGCACGGACTACCAAAGTGTCGAGCTTCCAGAGAGGACGTCAGTAACGGTCAAGTCATGGCATCGAGTAGCCTTTCAACATTCATATGTGCCGACACAACCTTGAAGGAATGCGCTGCCGCAATGCAGGGCCGCATTATAGGGTGGACTGGGCTCTGCGGCTCACCGGCGATGGGTCATCCTAACCCGCTTGACTTCTTCGCTACGCAGTTCTTCGTGCTGCCTTGGATCCTGATGCTACTGCAGAACTTCGACCAGCCTACCGGGTCTTCACTACCATGCGGCGCTGGCCACCTGCCTCTGAACGCGTCACCTCGACATGACGGGGTGCGCCAGCCCGGCCTGTACTGTGCACTGGAATGCGCATCACCGCCAACGCTATCACTACGGTTGCCTCGTGGACATCAGCTGGCATCTTGTATTTCGGGCATGCTATCGTCTGACAGCGCCACCGTTCCTTGGAGCAGAAATATAAACCCCGGGCAGACGCTCACCGCGCCTAGTGGGCTTGGCGGCACACCGACGATGGGTCATCCTAACCCGCTTGACTTCGTCGCTACGCAGTTCTTTGATCTGCCCTGGATCATCATGCTACTGCCGAACTTCGACCAGCCTACCGGGTCTCCACTACCATGCGGCGCTGGCCACCTTCCCGTGAACGCGTCACCTCACCATGACAGGGTGCGCCAGCCCGGCCTGTACTGTGCACTGGAATGCGCATCACCGCCAACGCTATCACTACGGTTGCCTCGTGGTCATCAGCTGGCATCTTGGATTTCGGGCACGCTTTCGTCTGACAGCGCCACCGTTTCTTGGAGCACCAATATAAAGCCCGGGCAGACGCTCACCGCACCTAGTGGGCTCGGCGGCACACCGGCGATGGGTCATCCTAACCCGCTTGACTTCTTCGCTACGCAGGTAACGAATTACCACTGTCTTTACGCAAAGCGAACTGGATGCCGATCATTACTTGTTCTGCCGAGCCCACGGCGCTCCATCTCTGTAGTTCTCGATTGTGTCAAAATGCTGTTGAAATTGTTGTTATTAGCAGGTGATATTGAGACTAATTCTGGACCCAGAAATGAACACTGTGTGGTGCCTACTGACATGTTTGATATACTGAAGACGTTGCAATCTGGGCAGTCGGCCATGCTTGGGCAGTTAGGTTCAATCAGGTCAACCCTTGATGAACATGAAAAAACGTTCAAAGACCTGACCTCACGGTTGACCAAAATAGAATCTAACTTACGATCACTTTCAAATGTTCAGTCTCAAATTTACATCATTGAAAGTGTTGCCACTAACAGCGCTGCTCAGGAAACTAAGCTGTCTGACCAGATTAGCCACATGAAAAGCACATACTGAAGGTGCAACCTGATCTTTTACGGGTTCAGTGATGTGCGAACCGAGGCGTGGCGTGTTAGTGAAGAACTGGTTATTGATCTCTGTCACAAAAGCCTGGGCATGACTATTCAATGTCCTGACATAGAACGTGCCCATAGACTTGGAGCTTATTGCGAGGGGAAACGGCGACCGATAATAGTAAAATTTGCCCACTTCAAGAATAAAGAAGCACTCATTTCGTCTAGCAGTAAACTGAAAGGCACAGACTACGGCATCAGTTAAGACTTTGCCCCGGAAGTTCGTGTAGCCAGAAGACGCCTTATCGAATTTGGAAAAGCGCAGCACTCCCCGCTTAAGCTCTTTTATGACAAGCTTATCTGTGGCACTAAAATCTGTGGTTTTTGATCAGGCTAAGCGGTTGGTTGTCGAACGTCAGACCTAAAAACGAGCGCTAAAGCCACGAAAACCGAATCAGAGTGTTAAGCATGATCTCTCACTGCTTTACACTAACATTTGCAGCTTGATGCCAAAACGTGATCCTTTATGCACCTTGATTTCTTCTTCTTCTACCAACGTCATTCTGTTGGCGGAAACGTGGCTAACCTTTAACATACTTAATTCCGAGAGTCTTCCTGATCTGCCGGATTTTGATATCTTTCGCAAGGACCACTTTGATGATAACCGTGGGGGCGGTGGGGCGATTGCCACACATCGTTTGCATAAGTGATCTGCTGTAAATGTAAAAACTTCTCTGGAAATGGTTTTGACGTGCTGCCATGCCACTTCACCGCGCATATTAATCGGCTGTTGCTACCGTCCACCAAGCGCCGATAGCTCCTTTCTTTCGTCTTTTCACGAAGCATTGTTAGAACTAACAACGACGTATCCCAACACTCCCGTCTTATTATTCGGTGATTTCAATTTTTCTTCAATAGATTGGATTATTGTTGCGTCATGTCTTGCACAAAATAACATGGCTGCAGAATTTGTAAACATATGTTTTCTTTTCGGCCTCTCACAGCTAGTCAAGAAACCTACCCGAGTAACCCAACACTCGTCAACAGTCTTGGACCTCCTTTTCACGTCACACCCCGTTAATGTGCCCCCCCCCCTTACGTATATCCGTGGTTTTAGTGACCACAACGTCCTTCATGCAACATTTCCTTGCAACATCTTAAAAAGCAAGAAATCTAAAAAAAGTACTCACGCTATACGACAAAGCCGATTATTGCAGCATCAACCGTGAACTTTCTGTTCTTCACAACAAACTTGCCCTTACATATCGGCAGCATTCAACTGAGAGCATTTGGATACTATTCAAAGCTCAAATGCTGCGTTTAATAAATCTTTACATCCCAACTATCGCTCTAAATGAAAAAGCGCGTTCCCCCTGGTTTAACAAGTCTTTAAAAGGCCTTAGTAATAAAAAAGCGGTCATTTCGAGTTGCTAAACGAACTGGTTCATCCTCAGCCTGTCAATACATAATGAGGTCATTAAAGAGTAAAACTCATTAAAAGCACGCATCAAGCGTTACTACTATTCGACTACCATACCAAATTTGCTGCAGTCTAACCCGCGCCGTTTTTGGAAAGCGATTAAGCCTGATAACAAAAGTGCCATTTCACTATGTGATAACACGGGGACACCTATTGCTGATTCAGAAGTTCCCGACGCACTGAATCAAGCGTTTTGTTCAGTGTTCACAAAAGAATGTACAGATGCATTACCACCTTTTCCATATTTCAATTTTCCTCCAATAGAGGGTATTGAATTCAGGGCAGAGGGCATTGTCAAGGTCATTGACTCCCTGAACTGTTCTTCATCCTGCGGTATTGATGGAATGAACGCGAAGGTACTAAAAAGTACAAAATATGCGTGCAGTGCGATTCTTTGTATTATCTTTCAGCCCTCACTTGACACAGGTACATTGACAGATGATTGGAGGACAGGGAAGGTCATTCCAGTCTTCAAAAAAGGTGAACGGTCTTCCCCTGGAAACTACCGTCCCATTTCCCTCACTAGCATATGCTCCAAGATCATGGAACACGTCATCTACTCTAAAGTTGCTCATTTCCTAAGCTCTGTGAACTTCTTTCATCCAAATCAACATGGTTTCAGGAAGGGTCACTCATGCGAATCTACACTTGCTCTATTCACTCGTGACATTCATTTAAACTTAGATAGTAACATTCCAACCGATGGTCTATTCCTAGATTTTGAAAAGGCCTTCGTTGAGGTTCCTCAATCTCGTCTTTTGTTTAAATTGTCCCGCCTAAACCTTGATCCGCTTGTTCGCAATTGGATTCAGTGTTTCTTAACCAACCGGAAACAGTTCGTATACGCTAACAACTACACATCACCCACTTCACTCGTTCTGTCTGGCGTGCCTCACAGCACTGTTCTAGGGCCGCTCCTCTTCCTAATCAACATAAATGACCTGCCATCTACTGTAACCTCTGAAATACGTCTTTCTGCAGATGATTGCGTCGTGTACCGCCCTATCAATAACTGCTCCGACGTTTGTACTCTTCAGGAAGACCTACTTCGTATTCAAGACAGGTGTACCACCTGGCTCATGTCACTGAACACCAGTAAGACCATGAACATTTCATTCCATCGTCGACTCAACAATGCACCCTCCGTGTATAGGAATAATAACAGCATTATAGCTAATGTGCATTCCTTCAAGTACCTAGGACTTCACCTGTCTCAAGACTTATCTTGGACGGATCATATAACCCACATTATCAATTCAGCGAACAAAATGCTTGGTTACCTTCGCCGAAACCTTTTCATGGCTCAGTCACATGTAAGATTACTTGCATACATAACGCTCGTGCGACCTAAACTTGAATAAGCCTCTGCTATCTTTGACCTCCACCAATCTAATCTCCCTAAAGCTCTCTAATCAGTTCAGAACCGTTCAGCCAGATTTATCCTTTGAGTACTCGTATCACACAAGCGTTTCATCGCTAACATCTAAGCTGGAGCTGGTGCCCCTTGCCTCTCATCGCCGCATCTCACGCCTTTGCCTCTACCACAGATTCTTTCACACCATTCCTCGTGACAGTCGGTTGATTCAACTGACTCCTCGTACATACCGAACAAGCCACCTGAACGTAGTAATTCCACCCCGTACCCGCACCACTGCATTCCATCAGTCATTCTTCGTCAGAACTGCCCCAGACTGGAATGGCCTTCCAAAAGATGTTGCACTTGTGCGTAACGCAACACGCTTCCGGTATACTATCGAACATACATGAATTGATTTCTATCGACTTGTCTTTGTGAAATGGATTGTCTTATTTTTTATTGCCGCCATTTGTATCTACATTTTGTATTTTAGTCGTATTGATGTGTATTGTTGATTGTTTATCGTTTTCTCTTTACTTATGATACCCACCCCTCATGTAATGTCCCTCGGGACCCTTGAGGTACAAATAAATAAATAAATAAAGGCGTGCGCTGCCGCAATGCAGGGTGGCATTATAGACATCTTTCGTTTCTTCTGGACCCCCACCTCATTTCCCGTTGGAAAGTGTCGTGTGGTGAATACGGCGGAGGAGCGCAGCCACAGCTGCTAGTGTGGCGATTGAAGATGAGAAAGATGAAGGTGAAGGGATGCCTAAGCGATGGTGACTTGTTTGTGTCGGAAATAGAGTCTCTTTTATGTCGTGTTCACTTCGTGATTCTCTTTGTTACGTAGCAGTCTATGTTTCCGACGCGGGTGAAGGTGGCTGGTTGTGACTCCATTGCCTGTGAGCATCAGTGGCGCTGATACCGTCTTCGGTCGTCGCTCTTACCTTGGCAATTAGCTCGATAATGTACAGATGGACAGCGAACTCGTTAAGACTTTCCCCACTTTGCCGTACAACAACTACCCAATTTCAACAGATAAAACCGGTATTGCCTACCGGTGAGCGCAGTCAGCCAATGCCACCTAGATTAATATTATCAGGCCTGCTCACTGTCGCCGTGACGTCACTTGCTTTGCCCAAGCGAGCGCGTGTACGGGAAGCTGGGAATCCATTGCCACCATGGTCTGCCAGTAAAAGATAAAGTGTTCGGACGGACTTTTACACGCTTAACAGCTTCCTTCTGCCCTTTGAGTCAAATAAGTCACCGCTTTGAATAATGAATTGCGCTTGAAAGCGTTTGTAGATTCGCCTCTAGACGATCTCTTCCACAAAAAAACTCAAAGATCGTTATTGAACGTACGATCGGTCTATAAGAGCGGAATTTGATGGACCCATAATGGGAGGAATCAATAGGCTGAACTTCAGTCATTCTTCCTTTACACAAACACGCCCACGTCCACCTTTTAGAGCATGCATAAAAACTGTTCTCACTCATCTGCAAAGCTTCTGCAGTTTAATTGGACTTTTCGAACCCCTGTCTTCATAGACACGTATTTATAGAGGAGAGTGTGTGCTGTAGCTACAAGTAGGTTATTCAGCTCAATATCAGGTTGGTGACCTTTGCGTGAGAAAATCAAATATTTCGTCTCACAAAAACTCTTGTGACCGACAGAAGGAGCAGCGCTTCCTCTTTTGCTCTGGCCCCTCTCGCAGTGGTGCGTTGTCGGTCTTATTACTTAGTGCCTGGTAAAAAAGTTAAAACTGGGCCAATATTGAACCGGGTAGCGCCAGGGCCTGCGCCAACGAATCAGAAGCACACATGAAACCATTATTTTAGAGCAACAATGGAACATGGCAGAGATGGGCCCATTGGAACGACTTAGAAATACGGGGCTGCGAGTGCCCCTTGGGTGAGGAAACACAGAAAGAACCTCGTCGCTGTTCAGTCGCACACACGTCATTGTTGATCCCAGTAAATTTCTCTCAGGTTTGAAGTCTTTTTATTGTAACTGCTTCGGCCCACTTTGCAGCCACCTTCTCATCCCGAGAAAACTAGTGAAAGGCGACCTGATCATGACTGATTGTGCAGCGGTAGAACAATATGCCGCGCCGTATTTCGCCATCGTGAGTCCCTTTCGACCCCGCTGAAACACAAATAGGAAGTGTCGGGTGGCGAAAATCCAATTTGATGATGATATGTGGGCTTGTCTTCTCAAAACCACCATATGTTTATGAGAGACGCGGTAGAGGAGCGAGTGAGTAAACACTTTATTAAAAAAATGTCCGGCGGTATTTAGCGGGGTGGGGCTACAAGCACCCCAGCCTAGGTGACGGCCTCGAGTCCTTTGACACGGGCGACTTCCTGGGCGTGCCGGACGGCCCCAGTTGATCGCCTAAGGTCGCGGCTGAGCAGAGCCGCCTCCCATCGCGCCTCGAGGTTCGAGACTGTCATGTGTATCGTTTTCATAGAGGACTGTAGCATGCTACCGGTGCACTCACAAACATGTGCTGCAGCGTCGCTCTTTCTCCACACGCTTATAGTCGTCGGATGTGTAAATGTCTGGATAACAGAGGCGTAGGATCATTGGGTTCAGGTACGTGTGAGTCTGTAATTGTCTCCAAGGAGCCTCCTGTTTCTGGTTTAGTTTTTCGTGGGATGGGGCATATTTGCAAGTGTTCAGTCTGTATTGTTGGGTGATATCTCCTAAAGTGGTCTTGCGATCCCCCCACGTCCACTCCCGCATTATTCTCGACGTCTGCGACACATCGGGGCTGCCGGCAGGTGCCACAGCTCAGCGTGCGATGCCTCGAGCTGCGGCGTGGGTAGTCGCGTTGCCCGCGGGTGGAGGATCTGTGTGGGCGGAGGTTCATACGAGGAAACTGCCGTTTTTGTGGCAAATACTGCCTTCTCGAATTTCGAGAATGTGTGCTGCTTTGCGGGAGATCCGGCCTCTGGCGATGTTGCATATGGCCGCCTGAGAGTCGCCTATGATCACTTCGGCATCTGTGGTAGCTATAGCGAGGCCGACCACTGCTTCTTCGGCCACCTTCGTTTCTTCATTGCGTATTGTAGTGCTCGCGATGCACTTTCCTGCGCGATTCCTGATGGCTACGGCGTACCGCGTTGCTGCTCGTAACGGGCCGCGCCTACGTAAATGGCGTCTTGACTGTTGCCGAATTTTTTTCCCTGATCTCCCGCAGGTTTGTTGCGCCGACCTATGTGATGAGTGGAATGTATATTTGTGAGCAACGGTAGAACGACGATGCGCTCTCAAATATGTCTGGGTATTCCTACTTTTTCGCTTGTAGTTTATTCCCAGTCTCTGAGGGATGTGATCACCCGTTCTGGTGCTCAGATTTGGGTGCACGTTAAGGAACCCCAGGTGGTCGAAATTTCCGGAGCCCTCAACTACGACGTCTCTTATAATCATATGGTGGTTTTCGGAAGTTAGACTCCACAAATTAATTAATCAATTCGGCTGAAAATTGTCTTTGCAAGTGGATCATGCTGCAGAGTTACGTAGGTCAAAAGCTGTAAAGGAAACACTTAATTAAAAAAATATTTTTGGTTTAAAATTGATACTTTCTAGTAACTTCTAATATGGTTGTTTGGGCAAGTTGGTAATACATGATTGTTTTGAAGTGTGAGCACACTACTCAGACGCGGACACAAAGAAAAGGACTGCGCCTATGTTCAGCTAATACATAACGCTTTTAAGTGAGATATTATGCATATTTTTTGCCAAAGCACCAAGGTGAATTTGACGCTGAATACAGAGCTTCTCCCCCCACCCCAAAACGAAAGGAAAATCGCATTTTTTTCTCAGACGATCGGCTATACGTTCTGCGCCTAGTTTCTTTTAATTTTTAGCATGTCAAACAGGCCAGCTGCACATAATCTTTTTGTGTTCTTTGAGCTTGCTATGTTTCCTGAAAAAAAAATACCGAATTTGGCAACTATTCAGTTTTGCAGGTGTGAGAAGCCCTTGAAGAATTGATATACATAAATGAGTCATTATTTTTAACACTCACGTGCTTCATTACCTCGACACAAATACCAGTTTATCGAGTGAATTGCAAAACATTTTATGGAAAAAATTGCTTTTTGATGCCCTCTAGCTCAGTCGGCACAGAGCTACAGGCCTACAATAGGCACGAAAACATTTAGCAACCAAAATAAACAACCAGGACGAGTTCTTTGAGAAATGTGAAATTTTGTCGGCCATATCTGTGATGGTCCGAAGAACGCTGGTTGGCTTGGCCTGTCATGACCCAGCTACAACGCCCTTACCTAATGCAAATTAACAAACAAGGGGAGTGTTTTTCGATGGGCTTATTTTTTGCAAGGCAACACAACAATTGACAATTAGGCCAGGAAAAAAACATTGTGGAGAATAACTATACTGTATTAATTATGGTGTCAATTACAGAGGCCACGGCAGGTGAAAAATCAATGCTGCACTGAATGCAACACCAATCAACCTGTTACATTTACCAAAATTTTCCATTAAGCATGACCTATCTGCGCCTAGTCACAAAATCAGTCGAGTAATCAGGAACCATGACTCCATAAAAAATCATATTGAGGCAGCATTTATACAACATATGTGGTGGTTTAAACGCCCTGCCACCACTCTTAAGGCAAAGGTAGCGTCAATGAAAACGTTATCATTACCTGCAATCAAACCTATCAAGATAGTACTAGAAGAGAAGCACTTTCATGATAAAAATAAGCAGCAGGGCAAAATTTACACCACCATTTTCAATTCATGTCAATACCTTCAAAATACAGCTGTTTGTATAAAATTTGAATAATGCATGCTCTGTGAACAACTTTCTGTGTGCTTTTTATGTGTATTCCACATGGGGTGCCAGAAGGTGGGCTATTCCAGAAAACGCTGACTACACTTGAAAAACAAGCTGCCAATTATAGTGAAGCGCCGAAACAACATGCTTTTCTGCACCAGATAAGGCCAAAAGAGCGCTCGTTTCTGCGATAGAAGAAATAAAGCAACACTTTAAATAGAGTCAATGATTGGGCTACTTCGTGTTTGAACATAAGGTCATTGCTAGTAGCTCAAGTAGCTAGGTAACAGCTAGGTAGTAAGTAGCTAGGTAAGTAGCCAGGTAGTAACAATACTGAGCGATATTGTAACATGGTGTGTTGATGCTGTTGAACCAATAGAAAAATACTCTTTAACCACGCACATTCTGTCCAATTAAGGTTGCAAAAGGCATGTTTCACCACCGTGTCTTATTTTTGTGGTGTCGCGGACAATTATATTTGTTTTGCAAGAACAAGATGTCAAGTGCTTGGTGAGCCGAAATTGCGAAGAATGGGGCCCAGCAAAATTTTAAAAGAACCGGCGTTCGAAACAGGGATTGTACTGAAAGAATTTTCGTAAGTGGTTCATTATTGACTATGGGCGCTAATTGAAATTACTGTGGTGATGTAGGGTAAAGTAAAAGGCTAGTTTCAAAATTCAAAACAAGTTTATCAAAAAAGAAAATCGAAGCTTGTAGCCAAAGCGCCCAACAAAAAGATGGGAGTATTGCCTTAGCATAACGTCGTAAAATTTGCAAATAGGGTAGACAAAGGCGAATGGTCTCGCTGTTTCCTCAACCCCTCCAAATTATAATGCCTTAATTTGTAACGTGAAACCTGATGTGCATGTGAAAAGATTGATGCTGGAATTTTGCTTCGTGCAAAGCGTTCACCATCATAAAGCCCTTCATAGTTCGGAAAGAACGAAAAATTGGGAATGTTAAGACCTCGTTTTCTAACCTGAACAAAATGTTAATGATGAGGAGAAAACCGATGAAAATACAGGCGGTGTTGTTTAAAATCATTATAGTGTAACTGCGAGAATTGTGCACAAAAAGATGTTTTTTTTGCATAGACCAAACCAGCAAACTTGGAATACGTCCGATGCTCCACCAACTTGTTCATTAGTTCTAACGTACCTAATGCATGTACACAATCCCTTAAACTTCCCCTTATTCTGTTCATTCATAGTAAGGGTTTCATTCTGTCAGACTTAATGCCCTCAGGTAGTATGTAAAGATAATTAGTCACCTTCAAACTCATAAAATATTACGTACTTTACCATTCCAGCAGGCAGGAAAAGTGTTCCATACTCGGCGTCATGGCTAGTGGCAGCGTTAACACTTCTAGCACATACAGAGCTCGTGCAGCTTTATATTTCTTGCAACCTGTACTTCTGTGTGTCTGTTCATTCTTTCCCTGAAAACTCGAGCTTACCTTGATAAGGCTTTTCTATATGAAAAAGGTTCTGAAAAAAAAACAAGTTCATTCAAGGCGCTGCTTAGTCATTCGAAAGCCTCAGAGTTTTTGACCACCGACACAGTTTTGCCGATGGCTTCTTCAATACTATAAGTGCATCTTTGTAGATTATTTCCGAAAGGTTTTTACACGACCCTTGACACCAAATTTGAAAAATTGAACTGGTTGTGTTGTCAGACAGTCCAGCTTGCGGAGGCACTTATGACCAGTTATTATTGAAGAGCGCTGCTCTAAAATATCTTATTCACTTTTAAAGTAAGAGTGAGTGCTCATCCGAGTTATTAGCACCAATCTACATCTCTGATTTGATGGAAACAGAGGTCGCGCGTGACGTTCTATGAGTCAGGGGAGTATTGTCAACAACAGAGAACATTTCTGGGGTGCCCACCATACCTAAACTGGCACCCGGTGGAAAGTGCCACATCACCCCTCCTTACTCTGCTGCCGGGTTTCTCTCACAGTAGTTTAGGCTGCTTACGGTAGTAGTTCTCCTCTTTCTATCTCAGGGAGATATGATCAAAGGCCTCACACTGCTTATTGATTCTTCACCACCCGCAGGACTCCCGATTTTTGAGACTGCATGCTCTGAAGCATTTGTCTCTTGACCGATGCTTCAGCGCATGCAGTCTGAGGCAATTTCACGCTGTGTGGGGCTTGTCTGTTAGGATACTTAAGCGGGCTTTTTAATCGACACAATATCTTAATTAATGCACTAGTATTGAATACACAATGCGTTAGAGCAGTTATGTTTTAATGTCGGATTTTTTCAAAATTCACAGCTTCGGTTACGGCTGTTAGGAACAGCATTATAGCTTGCAGTGAAAATGTGATGTAATACCCGAGTGTTAAAGTTCTACTGCAATTTACACTGACACAAACTTTTGAAAGCAGATTTAATACATAACGACACAATGTCAAGATAAGCTACAAATTTTTGTAAAAAAAGTTGCAAACAAATCTTTCGCTGTCAGGATTCCTTAAAGGGCATGCACACAAGTTTCTCTGAAGAAGCATGGTGGTGTGCATTGCAGGTAGATTTCGTTTTAGGGAACAGTAAAGAGTCTACTGGTGCTAAGTAAGTGCAATAAGGTAATCGCGGAGTTGAGACTTCATTTATGTCAGGTTGTTGGTTAACTGAAATGTTCATGCTCAGTCATGTTGCTGTTCGATTGCATGCTGCATTATGCACTAGCACAGCCCCTCAACATAAGCCACTAAAACTTGATCTAGCCGGATAAAACACTGAGATGACTGATATTTCCCACGTCAAGGAGATTACATCTGCCACCACAGTGTGTGCACGTTGCAAGTGTGCCTGCGTTGTAATCATGCGAGAAAAAAGTTGTTTCTTCTACTTTCATACACACATACACACTCTGACTATATATATTTATAAATGTCTGTCACAAAGCACACCCTTTTTATGGATAAGTCTTGAGTACAAGCCTGGCAGACCCACCAACAAATAAAAAAGACCAGCACTGGCCCTAATATCTTTGTTTTTTTTTGCAACATGTAGAGTCAGCCACCGTTTCATCGAACGCTGAAAATTCGAACATGCCCATTCATTCGGACATCTCTGTGGCATCGCCACTTATCCCACTGAAGCATTGAAAACTAAGGACCGAGAATTTGGATGCCTCACGGTGCACTGTTCTCATTTTCTGCACTCCGGCTGGCTGACTGAATGCTGCGTCGAAAGCCATGACCAGCTGCCCGCATTGTTTTTACAATAATTAGGTTGCCAGCACTAAAGGGTTACAGTGGCTATGGCTGAAGATGGCTGAAGATTGTGTCGGGGTAAAAGTCAATGCAAAAATTACAACTGTCAATTTCGAAGACCATGTGATTTTGGGCTGCACGTAATGGCCGTTTTTGGCCGGGTATTCATTGAATGATTACCACAACCACAGTGCAAGCCAAGCCAAGCCATACTCAGAATCGACTTGGTTATCGCTCAAATTCACCACACGTACGCAGCAAGCGAAGAAACACGAGTGGTGCAGCATGAAACAGATTTATGCAACTCAGTTCCTTTTGGCATTTGAGAGTTTGCTTGTCAATTATTTCTGCGGTCAAGCGTGTTTTGTGTCTAGCTTTTTTGTTTGTTGCAATGCCTGCTAAAAAGGCTCAGATGCTACCAATTCCATTTTTGTCGTTGGCACTAACAAGACAATCCAGAATATACAAGACACAGATGGCGGTGAAAGAAGCTGTAATAATTCACAAGTCCAAAGTAGGGAGACTTCAATCTGATGCTGCTTAGGAGTTTGAGTCAGGCAAAGTTGGGTGAACAGAAGCTTATGATGACTCCCCTGAAGTGCCGCCCACACCAATGCTATGCAGACTTAGCAAACGTCTCAACAGTGCTATGACCTACATTATGGCCAAGCACTAGCTACAAGCCAGGCAGACTTAGTCGCCTGTAATTGTGCTTGTGCGCTGGCGTGCACTACTTTTTCTGGCCACTGATCCAATAAAGGTGCTCTTTTTCTGCTTAGTCCTTTCTTTCGGACTCTCGATCATTCAGATTGTTCAACAGTTTTTGCTAATGTGAATAAACAGTCGGCCACTTATAAATGCCATTGCTGCATACCATTACATATGCAGAAAAAATATAACATGCCAACACACAGATAGTAAACAGTGAAGTGAATGCACCAATTGAAAATTAATGGGTTTAGAAAAAAGATATGGAAGTATCAAAGATACGAAGCTTTCCCATTTTCATGATTTGGGAAGCTTAGGTGCAAGCAACTTATTAACATATTTACTCTTGCTTCTGCCAAAAATCGGTGTCTCACAAAATCATGAGGCACAGCTGCAGCAGTATAGTTCATAGGAGCAACAAGATGTCTTCCTTTTGCGATGTCATTTACGCACTGTGCATATTCCTTAAGTTGCTCAATTATTCAATGCCCAGTTTGCCTGATGAAGGTCTTGTTACTAGAGTAAGGTATGGTGTGTATCAAAGGTGCTGCGCGGGATATAGCAGACTCCATGCTTGACTAGTGTCTACTACTATCCCTCCCCCCCCCCCCTGTATATCCTACATATACAGAAGCACTGCTTAGCCAGCTTGTTTCATACAGAACCAGCCATAGAAATATCGCTGGTGCTAACCACTCTCTTGGGTTGACGTGTGACAGCATGAAAGTAATGTGCGACAACTGGCCCGACAGCAGACAGTCACACATCACCCTCTCGTTTTTTTTTATTCTCGGCTTCGGTAACGGCTGTTAGGAGCATCATTGTAGCTTGCAACCTAAACATGATGTAATACCCGACTGTTAAAGCTCTACTGCAATTTACACTGACACAAGCTTTTGAAAGCAAATCTCATAGATAACGACACAATTTCTATTTTAATAAATTCCCAATGTGCTGACCTAAACCACACAAGCTTTTGGCATTGGTTGACTTCTGGCCTTTTTGATGTCAAGTGCAGACTTAATAAAATAAAATGGAAGAAGAGAAACGAGGGCACCTTGAACTCCGTGCACACACAAGTGCCTGTGTGTGTGCCTCTTCATCTTGCCCTGTAGTGGTAAGTCTGCTCTAAACATCAGTAAAGCTGAAAGTCTATGTCTTTGTCATTTAGGTCATCCCATTGGAAATTTGTAAAAAGAAGAATTATGTCATGCATGAATTCTGCTTTCAATGTTCATGCGACCATAAGTTGCAGAGTTTTGGCATTTAGGCAGTACACCACACTTCGGCTGCAGGCAGCAATATGATGCCACATACAGATGTCCCTGAAGCCTTGATTCAAAAAGGAAAAACCAGTAAGAAGGCGACATGTGAAAGAGAACCATTCCGGTCATGTGTAGTGCCTTGACTTTATCAGGTGGCATATTAGCTCTCGAGAGTAGCTAGAAGGCACAATTTCCCCCTTGACACTTTCTTTACAATGAACAGGCTTGTTCGGGTGTGGTGTCAAAAAAGTGGTGCTAGCTGGAATGGATGGCAAACTAAGCAAGGTGTCTCCTATGTTCCATGCAGCAAATGTGTAGTAAATGTCATACTGCTGTTCTGTGGCAAGACATAAGTGTCCACAGCATCAATAAAAACATAGAAATCAATGCACTGAACATAAGTTATATTTTTCAAAAAAGGTGCACTTCTTTGCTCAACCTAATAACTGCTGCAGCTGCGCACTGCAGTTTTTTTTAGTCGTGGATTTCACTCCTTATTCCTGCTGCAAAAACATGCAGCTCGGCACTTCAGGAGCAGGACATTTTTGCATTTGAAGATAAATTGAGCAAATCTTTTGGTAGCACAGCAGTACAGAAAATGAAAACGTAAACATAATCTCGTATGCAAATATTCAACTCAAGTCCTTGCTGGGCTACTTGACATTATAGATCCATATTAACTACACCAATAACAATGCTGTCGAAGCAGAAGCTTTTGTGTTTTGAAGTTTTTGACAGCACAACGAATTAAAAAGGTGCTTGAAGGCTCCGCATGCAGATTATCTGCTCTGTTACTAATATACTGCAAAGAAATTTGTTACTTCAAGAAACCTTTTTAAGGCAGCAATTTTACAGCAGCAAAGGTAACTCCTGTTCACTTTCTTTGACAGCTGTTAACGAAACCGCAGGTTGCCCTATGTATTGCTCATATACATTGCATCGCCCTAACACATCCACTCTCTCTCATGCATAGTTCCTTACAACAACCCGCGTTCAACTCAGTTTTTCTCACACTCCTAGGTATATTTGGCCTAAAGGAGCGAAGACTTGGAAAGAAAAAAAGACTTCTTAGAAGATAGTTAATTTGCAACCGACATCATTTTGAAAAGTATCTCAGTGCGAAAACACATGTGCAGGCACAGTCGCACCTGATTTTCACTGAACCAACAACAAATATCTGGGTAAAAAAACGTGTTAACAGTCTACGATACCATGAAAAAGGCATGCTTAATCAGTTTTAAGACTAAACTGCGTTCAAGGTAGTTTACTTTCTTCATTGTCAGATGCACCAATTATGCACTGATGAATGCATTTCCGGCAATTCTAATCTTTCCCGCCTGTAAGATTTTGCGCTCGCACTTGCCCTTGGCCCTGCCCTTGACACAGGCCTCCTCGAAAAGTGCATTGCAGCCAAATGTACTGCAATGCGCAGGAAGGTGCACCCCATTGTTCTGAGCATTCGCCGTAGTTACATGCCCTCCGAGTTCATCGTTATGACATCGGCCTGTTTGGACGATGTAGGCTTGCCACAACTATCTAGTATCTCATATACCACTTCCGTAGCACAGGGGACAAATAGCTTCTTGTGTTTCTTCCAACAGACTTCTTTCTATGCTCTGTCACGTGCAAGAGCGCATAAATGAAAAAGCTTCAAGGATGCTGAGAAGACAAGATCTACGTTTTGCTTTGAACATTGTCTCAAGGTTGTGTGAAATCTTGTGAATCTAAGGAATTACAACAAACTTGTTGTACCTCTGTCATTTTAGCACGCTCAGTGAAGTCGCAGTCTGCTGAGAAGGGAGAATGCCATGGCAACGAGCAATGTGCAATAAAAACCTGATGTTAGAAGGAGCAAAATCTGGCAGTCAAAGCTAAGGCTATCCTTATGATAGTGCTACATGCATGTATACTGATATTCTAGGGGGCGACGCGCGTGTGTGCCTGACGAGGAAGACGAAGGGTTGTCTCCGCTCGATCGCTGGTGAACCGGGAACGCAATTACCGCTGGTTTGGAATATATCTAATCCCCAGCCTCGTCGTTACGGCGTCTCTTCTTTTCCGTAACAATAGCATAACTTGGTCAGTCGCGTTGAGGCATGAAGAAGTGATCCCTCTTTTCACCAGTATGGTATGGGAAGAGTCGTATGGGAGGCTAGCTTTTTTTTTCATCGTGGATAATACTCACAAATACTCACAGCAAATGTGGTCGTCACAATTAAAAAACATTGCTAAATCAAAAACTGGATCGTATTGTTGGTTGAACACTGCCTTATGCAGGGTTCACCTTCATTATCCTTTAAAATGGACCTTACCGACAATGATGCGATCCAAAAAACATGTGACGACCACATTTTTTGGGAGTATAAGCTACGGTCAAAAAAGCTATTCTCTCTTTTGACTCTTTAAATACTATACTGGTGAAAAGAGGGATTGGTTCTTCGAGCCTCAACTCGGCTTTGACCGAGTCATGCTCTCTGAAGGTCAACTTCAGCTTTGACCACCCGATTTTATGCCTTCAAACTTTGGGTTTTTTTGCACATTGCTCATTGGCATAGCATCCTACCTTCTGGAGCAGAGTGCGGCTTCACCCAGCATGCCAACCCGACAGAGGTCCAACAAGTTGATCAAGTTTGTTGGAATTCGCTACAATTACACGATTTCACGCAACCTTAAGAGGATACCTTCAAAGCAGGGTGCAAACTTTATCATCACGGCATCCTGAAAGCTTTTGTTTGTGCACTTCTTGCATGTGAAAGAACATAGAAAGAAGTATGTCAAAAAAGCATAAGAAGCCATTTGTCTGCTGTGCTACGGAAGTGGTATATAAGATACCATTCAGCAGTGGCAAAGCATACATCGCCCTAACAGGCCATTGCCCTAACGATAGACTGAGAGCACACAACTACGATGAATGCTCGGGACAATGGGACGCATTTTCCTGCGCATTGAAGTACATTTGGCTGCAATGCACTTTTCGAAGAGGCGAACGTGAAGGGCAGGGCTGAGGACAAGTGTGAGCGCAAAATATTACAGGCGGGAAAGATTAAACTTGCCGCAGATGCACGCATTAGTGCGGCATCGGTGTATCTGACAATGAATTGATTGATTGATATGTGGGGTTTAACGTCCCAAAACGACAATATGATTATGAGAAACACCGCAGTGGAGGGCTGCGAAAATTTAGAATACCTGGGTTTCTTTAACGCGCACCGAAATCTGAGCACACAGGCCTACAATATTTCCGCCTCCATCGGAAATGGAGCCGCCGCAGCCGGGATTCAAACCCGCGACCTGCGGGTCAGCAGCCGCGTACCTTAGCCACTAGACCACCACGGCGGGGCATCTGACAATGAAGGAAATAAACTTTCTTGAATGCTGTTAAATCAAAAAACCGATCAAGCATGCCCCTTTAATGGTATAGTACATTAACACATTTTTTTACCCAGACATTTGCTGTTGGTTCAGTGAAATCACATGTGACTGTGAGTTAAGATTGATATAAACTTCGGTTTATTTACACACTGACACTTACATACAAACAAAGGTTGGGGTGGCCACTAAACCCACCGCACAGTAAGCACTGGGCTGCATTAATATTAACGTCCGCGGTACTTGCCGAGCCTTTCATATACTCCACACATCGACACCAACTTTTCGATGTAGTATCAACCTTGGATCAGAGTCTGCACTACGCACGACCTCTGTCCCCGCTTCAATATCTCGTCCTCGAGCACCAAGGTCCCCTTTCTCTCCATTTCTATTCAATAAATACCTCCCGTCTCATCTGAGACAGCCTTGTAGGACCAGCCCCTACTCGATGCTCCGCCAATGCAGCAAACAACTCCCTTTCCTCAGAGATGGGTCACCACCTCTGCGTTTTCACACTTTGCTATCCTCCGAGCATCGGCTAAGAACTCCGTCATTTCAATGGCGTACAGCCCAAATGATACATTCGTGCGACAACAAGCCTGTCTAGACGACCGGTTGGCTGTCTCGCGTTAGTAAACACGATCCTGACGTATATCCACACGTATTGTTACAGCATGGCGCCACATTATCTTCTCGGGAGCCGTGTCGCGATAGCGACCACTTATTTCTCAGTCTGGCTCCCCGTGAGAGCGCTACCACCGTGCGCGTTATTCCGCAGCACAAGGTGCGCTAAGCAAAGGCTCATGGGGTTCGACTACACAGAAGCATTCCGAAAAAAAAAAGGCTTAGTCCACGTCTGGGCAGCCTCTTTTCATTAACTTCCCTTTTCGTCGGGCGCCATCTACCGACAGGCCACCCTTCGCGTGCCCCAAACATTACTCTGTGCCAGCTTATTTGTTTTTGCGCTGATATACTTTTCAAGATACACTCGGTTGCAAGTTGAGCGTCTTCTAAGTAGTCTTCCTTTGATTCCAAGCCTTCGCTAAACTATGCCAAGTGTAAACTAGCCAAACAATTCACTATTTTGAAGCATAGTTCTACATATATTGGCTGCTGTGGCCATGTGTCCACCTTAATTTAAGAATCGCGGCACTTCCCAGTGAGCGTCGCCCCACAATCATTTTTTTGCTGATACGACTGCTTAGTTGTTTGTAGCGCATTTATGTTTTTCTGGTGGTTTTAATAAAACGACTACATGCATTCAGCCTTCATTTATGCTTGTGCGGCACATGTTTGTTGATGAGCATAGCGAGCATGACTACCTTTTGTCAAATCAATTTTCTGGCAATTGGGCCTTGCCACAGCTATACCTGTTCCGTTTCATGGCTCATTCACTTTGAACTTCTTGCTCAGCGTCTTCGGGGGGGGGGGGGGAGAGGGACAGTACTTTCAGCGATGCTTCTTTTATCACTGCATTTCAGCGCTTATCCAGGTTTCCAGATTTTATTTTAGGAGTTTGTAATGTGCTCTATCACTTGTCAAAAGCAGACGATTTCAAACGCGAGTTGAATTCAAGCTACCATTCTGTCGTGCAGATAAACCACCAGAACAGTCACATTTCCGTGTTAGGTCCTCAAAATATACTACAAATTTTCGTTACTTGCATTGTGAAGCTCAAATTTGCGACTTAATTGACATTTTTCCACAAACAGACATTTGGAGCAGCAATAATTTTGAACTAGTTCTCTTACTTTCACGAAGAGCTTTTCTCCTGGCGATTACAGAACCAAATTTTTGTGAATTTCGTATGCTTCTGTGCCAATAATTGGTAAAATAGGCACAAATTCTTCTATCCAGTTATGTCATTAGCCCTGAAGCTCCTAACGCTCAACATAGGATTGAAAGCTCTCAACTTAAGAGTTCAATTCATCTGATCTGCAGACAGAAGCATGACATGGCCGGATAAACAAAAACGCTACTTTATGATTTTTCGGATTCGTAACTGGCCCTGTGGTTATTTCACAAGCGAAGTCCGTATGAAGCCAGTACATCCTTATGGATATTGCGCAGCAGGCCCTGAGACACATGTCCCACCCCGATTGACAGAATTAAAGTTTCACACTAGCAGCCACGGCTCTGGAGCGAAAAAGCAAATACTTTATTAACCAGAAATGTTTCTTTTTATATAGGCAATATTGTGAAACACATAGTATCATGTGAAGCTATCAACATCCCTATATTAATTGGCGATAAAACGTCATACAAAAGCTTGCACCACGACGCTAACATTCCTTTCACTTTGCTTATAATTATTTGCTATTCCTCTTTTGTTTAATCTTGCTAAATTTGATTCAGTTATGCTTTATTAAGTGAATAGGTTAGCTCATTCGGTGGATTTATTAGGTTTGCTTCATACACACTTTCACACAAAGATATGTGAGACTCGGGTGCAGAAAATCTGATTCATAGTTGAAAGGCTGCGTGAAGTCTTCAATGGCTTTTGGGAGGCAGACATACAGTATCCATTCAGCAGGCACATTAGGTGTCAACAACTACTTTGACGTCCACATTTGGCAAAATCTGGTTCAAATAATTTTTTTCACTATACAGATATTCTGTAAGAATTTTATTAAAGCTATCTCTTGAGGGAGCAGACAATTTCGGAATGCCACAGATAAAAATGTGAGAATTAAAATTTTTCAAAATATCAAATATATTTATACATCAATTGTTATGGATTGCATAGTGGCAAATACCTACACGTGATACTCAAAGTAAGTACAAAATCTTTATACACCAATGCTTTTTTTGCCTTGAAACTTTTAAAAATGTCCTAATGTCGTAAATTTCAAAGTGGACCCAAACTAGGTCTACCTCTCAGCTGAACACTTGTTGCTAAGTGCCGTAGTCGTTCATATAAGAATGTCAAATAGCAGTTGAGGCAATAACTTGAATCCTACGAAGGTTCACAAGTATTGAAACAACACAAAAAAGATATGTAATGATTGTAAGAATACTGTTAGACGCACGCCGGGGTGGAGCAACCGTTTATTGGGCCTAAAAGCAACAAGACAGCAACCAGCGGTTTCAGCAGCAGCTGCAGCAGCACGAGCCTCCACCACAACAAACGTCTTCTTCGTTGTTTTAGGGGCGAAGCTCCTTATGGCGTGGCTTGTGCGTCCCTCGTAGAACGTAACCACCAGTGGCACATACCCGAAATAGGTATAACATTTGACCTCCAAGGTGGTGCCGGTGAGAGCTTTCTTCTGTGCGTTGTTTAACAATAAAAAATAGTGCTGAATGTACATGCCAATGACTGCTAGGGGAATGAAAGACAGGAGCATTCGGCTTTTAGTCAACGCGCACGGTGCGATCCCCATTAGCAGCCATTGGCATGTACATTGAGCTTTATTGGACAAGAAACGGTTGCTACATTATACTCGCTGGGTGTAACCTCCTTAGTTTTAGAAAGGTTTAGCGAGCGTTGAGCCACAGGGCCATGAATACAATGAACTAGCATATACCATGAATGAATTCGAGGTGGTTAAAAGGGGGAAGCAGATACGAAGCGCAAGCCGTAAGAAATTAAAGCTGAATCCTCCTGTCTCTCATTTCACATTAGCAGCCACTGGCATGTACATTGAGCACTATCAGACAGGAAAAGGTTGCTACGTTATACTCGCTGGGCGTAACCTCCTTGGTTTTAGAAAGGTTTAGCGAGCATTGGGCCGCAGTGCCATGAATATAGTGAACTAGTATATACCATGAACTCAAGGGGGTCGAAGGTGGGAAGTAGACCCGAAGTGCAACCCGTAAGAAAGTGTGCGTGTGCCATCTCTCGTTCAGTCCTTGGAATGTCCACTGAATAGCGGTGCTTCTATATGGGGAATATATGATATGAACACATGAACGGATGCAGGGGCGGATGCATGAACAAACGCAGGGATGGGTGCACGAACAGACGCATGGACGGTCACACAGACGCGGAGCCACACGATTGTCTCAGGCGCGTATGACGAAGGGGATGAGCGTCGGTCATGCGAGTGCTTCTGGCGAGCCTAATCGTGCTTAGTTATCGAACGTGCTAGCTGCCGACATTCTTCGGCATACGTGGCAGCTTCGGCCAAAGTTGTCGATTCTGAAGGATCTGGGCGGTACAGAAGGATAGTGCCCAAGAACGATGAAGGTTCCCGATCATAATGAAAGAAGAATGGGGAGAATCCAGTTGTCGATTGAATTGCGCTATTGTAAGCGTAACGAATGGCATTATGCAGTCCCAGTTCATATGGTCACCAGAAACATACCTGGAGGGCATGTCACCCAGCGTGTGATTAAATCGCTCGGTCATCCCGTTGGCTAGGGGGTGGTATGCGGTCGTTGTTCGGCGCACGATGTTGCATTCGCGTAGGAGGGCTTCTACAGCTTCCGACAAGAAGGAACGCCCACGGTCACTGAGAAGCTCGCGGGGTGCACCATGCCAAACGACGAGGTTGTGCAGAATGAACAGGCCGACTTCACGCGCAGCGGCCTTGGGAAGCGCCGAAGTTTCGGCGTAGTGCGTAAGGTGGCCCACGGCTACGATGACCGAGCGGTTTCCATTTGGTTTGTATGGTAAGAGACCATACAAGTCGATTGCGATGCGACTGAAAGGCCGAGAAGGACAAGGTAGTGGCTGGAGTGGCCCTGTGGTTGTGCGAGGGGAGCTCTTCCGGCGTTGGCACAAGGAACATGAACAGACGTACTGACTGCCTAACAAAGCGGTACAATCCGCGCCAGTAATATCGAATTCGTAGGCGAGCATACGTCTTCACTACACCTGCGTGGGCGCATTGCGGATCTGCGTGGAAGGAGGCACAGACGGCAGAACGTAGGTGGCGAGGTATTACCGGCAATCATTTGCGGCCATCAGATAGGTAGTTTCGCCGGTACAGAAGACCGTCACGCATGGTGAAATGGCGAGCAGTTTGTCGAAGTAAACGGTTGTCGGTACGTGGAGACGTCTGAGACAGGTACTCTGAGAGACGCTATCCATGAATCCTGGCGTTGCTCAGCGGACATGTCGGCCTGTTCAAGTGAAGAACATTCGCAGCTGGAAACAGACGCTGCAACAAAATTGTGAGGAAGGGGCGAGCGAGAAAGAGCGTCGGCGTCCGACTGCTTGCGGCCTGACCGATAAATTACACGATTATTGTAATCTTGGAGACGTAGTGCCCAGCGAGCTAGGTGACCAGATGGGTCTTTTAATGATTACAACCAACACGATGCGTGGTGATCAGTCACGACGTCAAATGGACAGCCGTATACGTAAGGCCGGAATTTTGTGATTGCCCAAACATTGGCAAGGCATTGTTTCTCGGTGACTCAATAGTTCATTTCTACTTTAGTGAAGTTGCGACTTGCGTAGGATACAACATGCTTATCGAAGCCAGGTTTACGCTGAGCAAGAATAGCGCTGAGGCCAACTCCACTAGCATCCGTATGGATTTCGGTTAGAGCGTCTGGATCAAAGTGGCGTAGAATAGGTGGGGATGCCAGAAGATGGCGTAAAGACGCGAATTCTTCGTAGCCTGCGGGGGCCACGCCGAGAAGTCTTGGTTGTCAGCAAGTAGCGGCGTCAGGGGTGCGATTATGGTGGTGGAACATGCGCACAAAACGGCAAAAATATAAGCAGAGCCCGATGAAGCTACGCAGTTCTTTTAGTGTAGGCAGCCTGGGAGAGTCGGCGTCAGCGTGAAGCTTAGCTGAATTAGAACGGACACCATGTTTGCTAACAACATGCCCTAAGATGGTAAGCTGGCGGGCAGCGAAGAGGCATTTCTTGAAATTCAGCTGCAGCCCAGCGTTCGAAAGACAATCAGGACGCTTGCGAAGTGGCTGAGGTGGGAGTTGAAGTCCATCGAGAAAACGACGACGTCATCCAAATAGCACAGGCATGTGTTCCATTTAAAGCCTCTAAGGATGTTGTCCATGAGACGCTCGAAGGTGACAGGCGCATTACAGAGGCCGAATGGTATTATGTTAAACTCGTACAATCCGCTAGGCGTTACAAACGCAATATGGGAGTGGTCGGCTTCATTTATAGCGACCTGCCAGTAGCCGGATCAAAGATCTAAAGAAGAAAAGAACTCTACTCCTTGCAGGCAATCCAGGGCGTCCTCGATTCTGGGCAGCGGATAAACATCTTTTCTGGCAATCTTGTTAAGACGCCTGTAATCGACGTAAAATGTGATGCCGCCATTCTTTTTTTTTTCACCAGTACAACCGGAGAGGCCCAAGGGCTGTTTGAAGGTTTTATTACACCACGTCGAAGCATATCATTCACATGATTATCAATGGCACGGCGTTCAGCGTGAGAAACTCTATATGGGCGCTGGCGCAAAGGTGCACGGCAACCGGTTTCGATTTTGTGAACGATGGCAGGCATGCGACCCAAAGAAGGTTGGCTATGGTCAAGCGACATCTTGAAACGATTGAGTAAAGCCAGGGGTTGGGTGCGCTGAGCAGCGGAAAGTTTAGGTTCAATCAATGGGGAAACAACCTTCGGAGATGAAGTGGGAGCGGTATGAGAGGTAATGGTGTTTAAGTGAGATGATGACAAGTCATCAGGTAGGTGACTGGATGAAACAGAATCAATTTCCTCAAGGTGACCGAGGAATTCGCCGCGGAATATAATGGCCGGAGAAAGAAGCGAGTTCGTTATATAAATGGAGCCACGTGAGTTTTTTACGGTGACAACTGCGAACGGGAGAAGGAAGCTTTTGCGAGAGCCGCAGGTGTCGGAGGGGACAAAGAGGGCGGTGACAGAGGGTGCGTTGTCACAGAAGAGTGGCACATGAACACGGGATAAAGATGGAATGTGAGTGTCCGCGGCTACGGTGACTCGGGAAAATAGCGGCTTGAAAAAAGGTCCTTCTGACGTCGGCGCTTCACACAGGGGCAGTTCACACATCGTCGGCAACTCTAGTTCGGCACGCGCACAGTGAACGATGGCATGATGAGCGCAAAGGAAGTCCCAGCCTAAGATGATAACATGTGAACATGAGGAAGACACGACGAATGCGACTACATACAAAAATTTTTGAATGACCAGTCAAGCTGTGCACGCCCCAGAAGGTTGGATGTGATGCGCAGTGGCCGTGCGGAGAGAGACATCAGAAAGCGTACGCTTCTTCAACTTGCGGCACAGTTCACCACTTAGCACAGACACGGCAGCACCAGTATCAACGAGTGATTTCGCAGGTACACCATCAATATGCACAGTTATTTCATTAGCAGGTAAAAACGGAGGCCTTAAAGGTTTCGATATGTGCGCAGCTCTTGCCTCTGGAAATGCGATGTTCAGTTTTCCGTTTAGGTGCGTGGTGATTGAGGAAGCACCGGAGAATAGAGAGGCGCCGTAGTGAGGGCGACCGATTCCTGTCGAAGCCGCGGCTACGTGGCGGCGACTAATCCAACGTGGGGGGAACGAAGACAGCTGTGGTGGCTCTGGACGATAGGAGTCGTAAGTCGCCTCACCAGCAATTGGGTTGTAATCCCGACGGCGGCAGTAGCGTGTTACATGACCAGGAAGCTGGCAGCAATAGCAAATTGGCCTGTTGTATGGAGTGCGCCAAGGGTTTGTTGATGGTGGTGTGCGGTGGTGAACAGGAGGTGGGCGGCGACGGGTAGGTGAACTTACTGCGTACAGGGGACGGGGCTGTCTAGCAAGATGCGTGACGGTTAGTAGCGAGGGCGGCGATCATCTGGCGGCCTTAGCGTGAGAGGGGCGGAGATAAGCGGATGATTGTATGTAGGAGACACGTCGTCAGAAACTTGCTGTTCGATTGTTTTGCGGAGCGTTGGGGTCAGCGTGTGCGCACTGGTCGGGACGTACAGGCACAAGAGAAAAGTGGCGCGAAACTTCTTCTCGGACAAACTGCTGGATTTGCTGCATTAACGTGGTTTGTTCGGAGGAAACAGCGCCAATGGTTAACCCAGATGTAGAGGTCGTGTTGAGGTTTGGACGTCGAGTAGAAATCCGCTCTCTCCGCAGCTCGTCGAGACTCTGACAGTGCTGAATAAGCTGGGTGACAGTTTGCGGGTTTTTCGCTACGAGCATGTGAAAGGCGTCGTGCTCGATACCTTTCATGATGTGCCGTATTTTGTCAGTGCCAGACATGTCCGGAATCCATACGACGGCAGTGATCCACAACATCCTCATTATACGAGGTAAAGGTCTCGCCTGAGCGCTGTGCGCGGCAGCGCAGGCGCTATTCGGCGCGGAGCTTGGGAACAGCAGGTCTGCCAAAGATTTCTGCGAAGCGCGTCTTGAAGGTTGACCAAGAGGGTATTTCCGCTTTGTGGTTGTTAAGGCACAGTTCTTCCACACCCGCAAGATAGAAATTGAGGTAAGCGAGGTTGTCTGTGTCATCCGCTTATTGTAGGCGCTTACCGCTTCATACTGAGACAGCCAGTCTTCGGCGTCTTGGTCGTCGGTCGCGTTGAAAATCACCGGATCTCGCTGCCATGGCATTCCGGAAGAGGTGACAGATGGGATTATCACTGCAGGGGGCTGGGTCATGTTGTCAGGCATTGGCGAGGCGAGAGGCTGATGTAGAGTCCGGGAACAAAGTTCCAGTTTGAGACAACCAGCACTCTCCCCCAAATGTAAGAATACTGTTAGACGCACGCCGGGGTGGAGCAACTGTTTATTGGGCCTAACAGCACCGAGACAGCAACCAGTGGTTTCAGCAGCAGATGCAGCAGCACGAGCCTCCGCCACAACAAACGTCTTCTTCGTCGTTTTTAGAGCCCGTATTTGTCACTACATGATCAAATTATAACATATTCGAACAAAGTTGAGAACGTCAAGCCAGAGGTATCAGCACAGCAGGTACTAAGGCAGATAATAATTTGCCAACTCTCCTGCTACTTCCCTACCTGGTACAGTGAATTCAAATTGCCTGTGAGCTCTATACTGTGACGACATTATTATTTGAAAAAAGAAGAGCCATGATGAAGCCAATCAAACCCCTTGCAATGTTGACTTCGCAGCTGAATGTCTTTTAATCATGCAATACTATATTGAGCCCAGCGCACGTCCAAAATAATACAGTGACGGAAGAAACATTGTTTAGTCTAGCTTAGAAAGATTTTCACCGAGTTTTTGAATGCTACTGCTCACCCCTATATGCATGATCTATGCTCAAAATTTTATTTCCGTACTTTATCGTCACACAGTAAGATGGACTAACTTCCACGCAAATCCCGCTGAGTTCCCACAGTTTATTATGGCTGCTGCACGCATGAAAAAGCAGTACAAACGACACATGATGGCCACAGCTTGATAGAAATGAAAAGAAATAACAGTAGGCACATGACAACTAATGCTTAGTTTACCACAAAAGAGAACAGCCATAGGTCAAGTAATATCTGGCTTTTAGTCTGCATCTTCTTTCTGAAAGGTGCCAGACTTCAGTGTCCAATTATATTTTGTTGCAAGAGTTCAGTTGCATGCCAGCTAGTAAAAAAAATGTGACTCGGAAAAGTATAACGAAAATTATGAATTATGAGTGTAACAAACACAGAACATGCAGCACTCAGCTGCAAGTACTTATTGCACTGCTTAGGCTGCTATGAAGAGCTCATAAGTTTATAAGGACGTTATTGAATGCAGCACCAGCCTAGTACAGCTTGCAACGTGTCTCAAACGTACAGGCGTAAGCAAAAGTGGGTAGACCACGGCGTTGCGTGGAAGGACGCATCGACGTGCCATCTATCACACTGCCTGCTGAAGTGTGCATGCCTGTTTAGGCGTAATCAGGTGGCCTTGCACAGTACTTAGTTTGACGGAGTTACGGCGCTCATAGCCAAAACAACAACCGAGTGTTGCTTTCCTTTGCTCCATCAAATATATGTAGCTCTTTGACGCAGCAGCTTAGGTAGCGCAAATTGAAGTGCTGGGCACGTAGCTTTTTTTCTTCAGTTAGCCTAACTAAGCATAGCTAGCACCATATACCCGAATGAAGCCAAGTATAAAAAATTAAATTTCTTCAGCCCAGTTTATCCGTGTCACTTTAAGCCAAGTTTACTTTGCTTTGTTGCGCCAAATTGTAGTAAAAACTACTCAAGCATAGTGTAGCGTAATATAACCTGTAAAATCCACGCATAATTAGATTAAATTGAGCTAGTTTTAATTAGGCAATGTCGTTTGCTGTTTTCATGTTATCCCATGTAACGCTTAAATGAGCCGAGGTGAGTCAAGTTAAGTATATCCAAATCTAGTTAGGCATATTCGATAATGGTAGCACTTCATTTAACCCAGCATAATTAGCCCCGATAAGGCAAACCCAATCGCGATCAAATAATTCAAGTCGAGTTCTCCATGGGCCAGAGAAGAAAAGCCCAGAAAGAGGCTGGCTACTCTTTACGGACTGGATCTTAAAGAAGCTTATTTAGGTCTCACTTGTGTTGACTGTTGACACAAATGGTTGACATGTGTTGAGGAAAAACAGATGAAGCGACGTATCAGCCTTTCGGCCGCTATACTCCTACAACGCATGCTTAAAATTGTAGCTAATAATCAGCCTCTTTTACTACATCCCTTTTCGAAAAAAAAAACAAAACAAAATACTAAACTTGAACTTGCGAAAAACATATTGATTATGGTTCATTTCCATCAGATGAATAATATTAAATGCACGCATTCTGAGTGATCGCACGCTGCAGCAACTCAAGTAAGTTCGCTCTGTATGGAAGAACTTTCTGGCCGAATGCTACACATCGTGGCTCAAAACACCGAGCGTTAACAGGACCAAATTAAAGCACACCAAAGGTATGCGAGGTTTTTTGATGATCTCAAGTGGCGTTACGACTACCGCACGGTAGCCTTGGCAACAAAACTGCGCATTTGCGTCACACACTCTTTGCATGTATGGCCATTCCTAATTTTCTTTCCCCTCGATCGACGCTGTTGAGAGTACAGGCTTGCAACACACATGCCGCATTCACACATAAAGAATAGGTGCCTAGCCAAAATATTTTCTCGGGGGAAGGGGGGCACTCCTTTTAAAATGGGCATTTTCTGTTCCATATGCCAACGAACAAAAATTTCAGAGGGGGGGGGGGGTACGGGCACGGTGTTTGCCACCCCCTGCCTACGCTCCTGTTGGCAAGTGAAACGAAAACACCAGAGCAGCCGGAAAACCACGTCTGAAAGCGTCTGAAATGATCACATTTGTTATGTGTCCCTGGAATGATGCGGCCGCCACTACGTTTGTGAAATAATTTGAGTTTGCCTGCTTTCTGAGCACTATGTTCCTTACTGAATTGCAGTTTTCACGTAAAGTACTGTAAGTACACAACTCGCACTTTTTGAAACTTTGTTTGGGGAGATATACGCCAGCAAAAACGGCACGAGTGAAGGCACCGGCAGCGGCAGTGCCGGTTTCAGCCGACTGTGCAGAAACACGAGACACGTCCGGGCATGCCGACTCGCTGCAACTGCACCATGGCTGCACCACCTACTTCCAGTGTTCTCGGCGATCGTAATGGAAACGCGTCCTCATTGAGGCCGTCAAGCTTCGCAGAGCTGCACGAGTAGTTTGCAATTATAAGATTGATTGATTGATTGATTTGTGGGGTTTAACGTCCCAAAACCACCACATGATTATGAGAGACGCCGTAGTGGAGCGCTCCGGAAATTTTGACCACCTGGGGTTCTTTAACGTGCACCCAAATCTGAGTACACGGGCCTCTAACATTTCCGCCTCCATCGGAAATGCAGCCGCCGCAGCCGGGAATCGAACCCGCGACCTGCGGGTCAGCAGCCGAGTACCTTAGCCACTAGACCACCACGGCGGGGCTAGTTTGCAATTATAGCTGTTGTAAACCACCGCCGACGCTTTCACTGCCATGTTGCATCTGCGGCCGGCTATTCAGATTGCATGGTTTTTAGATAGTCGGCCGTGAATTGAAAAGAGGGTTCGCTTTCGCGTGGCGGGAAAAAAATTGGACCGATTTCTTCGTTCCGGCTTCACGGCGTAGGTTTCCGGCGGCTTAGGTGGTGAAAAGATTGAATTCCTGGTGAGTATTGTTGCTTTCGCCATGGAGATAACAAATGTCGAATTTGAACCCAGCGTGAGCTTTCAAACAACTGATTGGGTTGCCGTAGCGCACACACATACGAACAAATAACGCACAAAGTTCATTCGGATTTACTTACCATGTATCCTCGGCTTGAAAATTAGACAACATCGACGACTTCGTCCCGGCCGCCGCTGGCTGCCTCGACGAGCAGAAGGTAGTTCAGAAGTGACGCACTTTTCCGCGCTCCGAAATACAGGTGATGGCACAGTCCGCACCATTTTCTCCGCCGGGCTTGCGTGTCGTTTTTGATACGCCGGATCGTAAGGCGCGGTTTATGAACTTTTTTGAAGAGCGTCGGCGCAGTGCGAGTTATCTCAAACTTGCCTACTGAAGTAACTTTTGCGACGTTGACGCTAAGGCTTCGAATGATCGTTCTCGCTTGTTTTTTCTTGTCCAAATGGGCGTATTCAGATACACCCTTCTGATCCACGCCAATTTTTTTTCGATTTATTTTTCAGTCATTCCCATTTCAGACTGGTTTAACTCCCATACTTTCCCATTCTTGATGTTCGTGGTACAACAATGGTTTCAGCCCATTTCATGCCTATTCAATAGAGTTCGTATTTTGAGATGTAACAAAGAGCGCACAGAACCTGCTCAAAACGCCCTTATGGGCTCATTTTTGTTTACAGTGTTGGAACTTGCTAGCGTTTCTTGTTGGTCTGTCGCTGGGTCGGCGTCTCCAGCCGCCTTCTTGGTTTTACGCTTTATTTCATGCCATCCTTGCTTTTTTTCGAACTCCGTCGGTGATAGCTCCTCTCTGTTGACTTGCACGACGTTCGTTTCAGACGCCATCACAGCGGATGGGTAGCACCGGTTTGCTAAACCAACGCGTCAGGCTTACACTCTAAGCCAAAAATGACTAAAGTGTCATATGCCATTGGTTCTTTAGAGGACTAATTGGGGTGCCACAGATTTTGAACCATTTTGAACTGAGGGAGCAACTGGAAGGTTTCAACTGTTACTCCCTAGCACTTACTCCACCTGGTTTAAATGTTGGTCCAAGTAGAATGCTCCAGCGGAACTAACAGTTGAACCACGTTTAGACGAACGGCAAAAGATGGCAGCCCTACACTTGTGCAGTATATTTTAGGTTTATGCCAATTGAGTCAGCACTGAAGAATGCATTACATAGTCATGCAACACACACACATATATATATACATACGCACTATTATTTCAAAGTAATACACCACGAACACTGACCACCCGCACTACATTACAGAAAAGCTATCGGATAAATTTAGCACTGTATTTTGACCTCCCATGTAGTGCCAGTGGGTGACTTTTACTTAGCTTAAAAAAACAATAATGCATTGATACCGTAACGTGAGAATTTGCATGGGCTTATTCGTAGCACCGAAGCGCACCGATCTTTTAATATCGATCTATCTAATCATCAACATCCCTCCTGTCAGAGAATATGAATCATCAGCTGGCGTTCGATAGTGTCGGCTGAACCAGCGTTCGCAGTGCTGATGCACGAGTCCGCAAACACAAACATAGCAGTGGCGCTCATGCAGGAAAGCCGGCGAAGCAGCCAGGCGCCTCCCCGATGTGATGCCGTGTCGGCTTGCCCACGGCGTCGCTAGGCTTACCAGGAGTACGGCTAAACGACCAACGGCGATCGCAACGCGCGGCTCTTCTGGAATTTGTGTCGTTGTTATTTTATAGACACAAATCAACGATAGGTAGGTGTCCAATGCTTGTAGTGTCTTACGGAGTGATGTAGATATCTGTATACATACAGCGAGGAGACCGTTCGTAGGCACGGTTCTTTCATAATGCTGGTAAGTCGCGCGCTGTGCAACGCCGGCCACACGATTGGTCGTATCCGCGATCGCCTTCACGCTTCATGTTTGACAACAATTGTCACATTTAGAAAAAGGCATAAGTTTTTCTGAGCTTTAATACAGAAGACGTTATTTTCCGTTAAATAAATTGTATGCGACGTCTCCTTCGCGTGTGCCGGCAATGCAATCACACCAGCAGCCAGCTTGATACTGATGATGAACGAAGCCTACTTTTTTCTATATATCGCTTTGAAGTTGTGGCCAGTGATTGTGCCGGTACATGACCACTGACGAACAGCTTACTTTTATTAGCGTTGTCAGTGTTCTTCGTAATTCTAATTCAGCACATAGAAGCGAGTTATCCGCATTGCCCATGTTCGCGGAGACTTTCACTTCGTTTCGGCCCACCCGTGCCGGCATGGTCGAAACGCGAGGGCGCTTGCTGTGTGCACTGATTGCGCGTTGCACTTGCCTCTCATAACATCTTCTATTCGTTTCATAGTGCTTCGCTTTTACAGTGGTGTATAGCCAAGATAACTTGTTTTCGTGATCGCTGACCATGCCGAGCATTGCAGTGCAGCATGGACAGTAGGCGATCGCGGCGCAGTTACTCACCCCGTTCGTCCTTTCATCACCCGGCGTTTACGCACGACACGCACTGTCACGCATTTAGTCCCTGTTGGACGAACCATTCGTCCGTTGGTTTAATGACTGCAGTTAGTCCAACTTTGCTGAATTCCGGTTTAGAGTGTACCATAGCCTACCGACAAGCCAGTCGACGTGCATGCATGCCCATCGACTGGCTTATCGGGCCAGCGTGGCGGTACAAAAAATCTTCTCGGAGTAGCCAAATTACGGGCTCACCTGCTTAAAGCTGGTATCGGGAAAGTCCACAAAACTTTCGCAGTCACTTGGAAATATTTCAAAAGAGTAGCATACTAGTAAATGTCAAAAACTGGAGAAAATCCGTGGAGCCGATGCGACGTGCGTCCACACTCCATGGCCCCTTAGCGACTATCCCGCCGTTGTGGAGGGCTCCTGAAATTTCGACCACGCGCAGTTATTCATCGTGCCAAAAATCTGAGCACATGGCCCTACAACATTTTCAACTCCATATAAATTGAAGCCGCCACAGCCCGGATTCATTCCCACGACCTGCACGGTCAGCAGCCGAGTATCTTAGCTACTAGACATCCGCGGTGCGGTGGATAGCGAATATCTAATTAGAAGGAGAGAATGGTGCACTGGCCAAAAATCCCTACGAACTAGCAGAACACATGCTTCGCTAGGCAGCAGATCGCATCAAAAACTAGACACAATCCCGAAGTAAACAAGCTCAGCTGACTGAGCGACGCAGGTCACCCGGTGGCTCCCTCTTGCGTTGACGTCACCTCTTCACGTGTCTTTTATATCCCGCGCGCTGTCCCTGCAGTTCGCATGCTCCGGGGTGCGTTTCCTTGGTCAAAGGTTGCTCTTCTATAGCGATTTTGTTTATTAAAAAATGGCAGACTCCACAAACAAGAGGAATCGCTGATATGCGAAGCACGAATGAGGAAGGTTGATATGACACGTTAAAACCAGCACATTACGAGGCAGAGGTAAATTATGCCATACATGACTTTCATGTCATGACTATCAGGTTTGGACGTGTCATTTATCTTCGTCATCTATTTACGTCCCCTGGTGCCAAATTTGGTATATGTGCAGCTAGCGTAACGGCCGCGAGCACATTATGAGTCCAGCATGTAGTCATGTTTTACATGACACGAATACCCCAATTATCATGTTTGGACGCGTCACATACATACCTTCATCGTCCATTCATGTCCCGTAATACCAAACTTGGTATATGCGACGCTAGTGAAAGGGCGGAGAGCGCACGTAACATTGACACGCGCGCACGCTGAGTGCTACGACACTACGCTAGCAGAAAAAAAAAAACGCGAGCACTGTGCAGTCTGACGCTAGACGCGACCAGCGTCTGTCGGCGAGGCCCGGTGGGAACCGGCACGAAATTCGACATGCTGCATTTCGCGCCGACGACGCTACCTTGACAGCTCCGCGTCTGCTTAGCTTCGGGACGCAAGGACGTCAGGGCGCGCAAACGCGCATGCGTCAAAGCAACGCAGTGCGGCGTGCGCCTGCGAGTATATGGCAGGCAGATCGGCGCCTGGTGTGGCATCGCCGGCGTGACGCGACGAAACAAGTGCTGGCGCGCACGCGCACAGGGTCACGTCAAAGTGTTTTCGCGCATAGTCATGTTTAGTGTGGCACGTAGTCATGCTCTTACATGACACGCATCTCTTGATTATCATGTTTGCACCAGTCACATACCTTTGCCATCCATTCATGTGACGTAACACCAAATTTCACATATGTGAAGCTTGTGAAACGACGGCGAGTGCATCATGAGTGTGGCATGTAGTCATGTGTTTACATGACACGCATGCCATGATTATCATGTTCGGACATACATTTAGATATGTCATCCATTCGCGTCATGTAATACCAAATTCGCTCCATGGCAAGCTAGTGAAACGGCTGCGGCGCATCATGAGCGCAGCATGTAGTCATGTTTTTGCATTACATGCATCTCATGATTATCATGTTTGCACCTATCACATACCTTTGCATCCACTTGTGTCCAATAATACCAAATGTGTTGTATGTGAAGCTAGCGAAATTACCGCAAGCGCATCATGATTGTGGCATATAGTCATGTTGTTACATGACACGCCTCTCATGATTATCGTGTTTGCGCCAGACACATACCTTCGTGATCAATTCACGTCACGTAATACCAAATGTGGTATATGTGAAGCTAGCGAGATGGCCGTGACTGCATCGTTAGTATGATATGTAGTCATGTTCTTACATGACACGCGTCTCACTATTATCATGTTTTCACCAGTCACATATATTTGTCATTCATTCACGTCACGTATAATCAAATTTGGTTTATGTGAAGCTACCGAAACGCCCGCGAGCACATCTTGAGTGTGGATGTAGTCATGTTGTTAGATGGCACGCGTCTCATAATTATCATGTTTGCACCATTGATTGATTTGATTGATATGTTGAGTTTAAGGTTCCAAAACCACGATATGATTATTAGAGATGCCATAGTAGAAGGCTCCGGAAATGTTGAGCACCTGAGATTCTTTAACGTGTACCCAAATCTGAGCACACACGCCTACAACATTTCCGCCTCCATCGCAAATGGAGCCGCCGTAGCCGGGATTCCAACCCGTGACCTGCGGGTCAGCAGCCGAGCCCCTTAGCCACCAGACGACCGCGGCGGGGCTATCATGTTTGCACCAGTTACATACCCTCGTTATCCATTCAGTTTCCGTAATACCAAATTTGGTATATGTGAAGCTAGCCAAATGACCGCGAGCGCATCATGAGTGTGACATGTAGTCATGCTGTTACATGACACGCGTCTCGTGATTATCATGCTTACACCTGTCACATACTTTCGTAATCTGTTCACGTTCCTTAACACGCAATTTTGTACATGTGAAGCTAGGAAAACGATCGTGAGCGTACCATGAGCGTTGTGCGTAGTCATGACCCATGACTTACATGGCATGCATATTAAAATTTACACGTTAGGGTGTGTCCCTTTTGTTCACCATGCTGCCATGGAATACCATGCTAGTTTGGCAACATGTTATGTGAACCAAAGCACCGCAAGAGCAGCAAGGCCATAAAGGTAAATCAGACATTCATGGCATTCATGTCAATATAGTTAGGTTATGACTGGTCAGTTATGCTCGTCATACAGTCATGTTATTTCATGCCGAATTTGGCATTTATGCCATTAACGAAACGGCCAGGAGAGCAAAAAGTCTTAGGCCAGCTAGCTAGCTAGCTAGCTAGCTAGCTAGATAGATAGATAGATAGATAGATAGATAGATAGATAGATAGATAGATAGATAGATAGATAGATAGATAGATAGATAGATAGATAGATAGATACGCTCAAAGTCACCGAAGTTCGCTAAGAAATGCTTCGCATTTGAAATTGCGAAAAAAAACCTGTTGTAGGCATATTTAACAGGTCGCAGATACTGAATTTGCTATAAATTCACGAGCACAAAGCCGCGTCTGTGTCCCTTTAAGAAAGGAGTTCAATCTCAATATAGCACCACGCAGTGAGCAATGGATAGAAAAAAAACTGGTAGGCGTAAGCTTAATTGGTTGAAGAATAGAAGTGAGTGGGTCATAAACGAGTGAGTGCAAATGGCCTCTTAAATCAGTGGTTCTCAGCTACGGATGTTTAGAGGACCCTTCTTGTACTAATAGTGGAAAGCGACACCTTTTTATGAGCAAAAATGCGTTGGGCATGTCGTAACACTGCACTCATCATGAAATAAGTGTCTTTTGTCTCTTTCTGGCGAAGAACAAAGTAAAGTGCTACGTGAATTCGACCTCAGCAGCCTCCAAATAAGATGTGCGGTCTATAGCCGAAGTCGCAAAACCATGCAACAAAACAATGCTATGAAAGAGGAAGACAACGTTCTCTGCGAGAAGAACCTAAGATGGTAGAAGCCCCACGTGAATGGCGACCTACCAGCATAGGTGGGAACGCTAGGTTTCAGCGCGAGATTGTGCTTCTGGATTTTCGAGGGACGTCTGTTAACTCAAACCCTTCTGTGGTGATAACCTAGAAACAACCCCGAATCACCTACCTAAATCGCCTTTACACATCCTAGAAGCAAGCAAATAAGACTTCAGAACAGTCCAGCTTTGTTTTTGTTTTTCAAGCCTTGTGCGAATAAGGGCAAGCTTGGTCATTTCTGTATAGGTTTGTAATCATTTTTTAACTTTCCCAAAGTTTACCACAGTAAAATTCAACCTTCTGCCCACTCCCTCTGTTTCCTTGAGCAGAGCTCTCTCAACTGCGTGGCGGCTGTTGCTACAGAAGGGGGTGGAAGGTTGTTGGCTTAGTGTCCATCTTGTCTTGTCGTAGCTGCTGCTGCTTGTAAAGGATGAAGACCAGCGCCTTTCGATACGTTGCAACAACTCGACTTCATGTACAGCAACTTATGTACATATTTGCAAGAGTCTTTCGCCATTGAAACCGTCGCATGTTGCCTCGGCAAAGCCGATAGTGCAGTGCACTCTTTCCTGCGACCAGAACCACCGCGAGGAGTCGGGAGCTAGGTTTGAGCCCCTCCGTTGTCCCTCCCAATCCTGCTCACGGCCAACCAAAACAATTCAGTCCGTTTGAGGGTAGACTCAAATATATTTGTTGTGGTCCTATCCTCTCGCTTTCTTATTTAAGCACTCAACCTCTCGGTCAGAGAGAGAGAGAGATGAAAGGACCGGCCTGCACATTACGTTCCGCGAACTATGCGAACGCGCACAATGGTGGCGCCTTTGGCTGCGGGCCTCCTGCCATTACTGCGAGGTGACTACGCTGTCCAGCATGACAGCCATCCCACGGACTCTAATTTTGATGGATGGGTGTCTATACACTGTCCTCATGTCGAAGCCGGCAATCCGCTGGCCGGGGACCATCTAGCGGGTTGCTAAAAGTGGCCACCGACCACGGTCATCTTACCGGAACGGTCATCCTTACGCCGGAATTATCGTCTCCTGAGAATCGGCTCTTTGGGAAGCGCACCCTTTTGCGACAAAGAAGACACCCCCCTTGGCTTGAGACGCCAGACCTTACAACCACTTTCGCGTGTATTACGGTGAGCAGTTGCGCGCAAGTGCGAGGAGCAGTGACGTGACACGACGCATAGCTGGCACGCCGGAGCAGGCCCGGAAGCTCTTATTGTGACGTGTTTCTAGTGGGCTGGCGCATGACTTGCGTGAGATCACTCACTCGCTAATTTTTGTATGGCTGGGCTTCGCAGTGCTCCAAAAAGGCGCCGCATACTCCCTCGGATCCATGGTTCTCTATTTCGAAGAACGACTGTTTTAAACAAAATCATTAAGAAGAAATCGGCCTGGATGGGACATGTAGTGCGAAAGCGAAATAACAGCTGGTTATGAAGAGTGACAGGCTGCATTTTTAGAGAAGGCCAAAGCGCTATGAGGAGACCTAAATTCAGGTGGGCAGAGAATATTAAGAGGTTGGTGAGGGTGACGTGGCCTTAAGAAGCACAACTTTTGGTTTAGTGAAAAAAAAAAACGTGGGAGAGGCCTTTTTTTCGGCAGTGGGCTTAACTAGGCTGATAAGGATGACAATGACGATAAAAACTTTCATGGTGCATCTTTCACTTAGAGGGTGCTGTAATCAGACTCCCCCTGCATATGTCCTAAAGAGCGCACTTGCCAAAGGCTGTAGAAGGCGAAGCCCATCCAGGTGAAGCTCTGCAGCAGCAGCAGAAGGGCGAGTGGCAAAGCCAACAGCCAGGAGAAGCGCGCCAGCGTTTGCGTGGCCTGGAGCCAGGCAAACGTCAGCACCAGCACCAGGCTTAGCGTGAAGAGCACGCTCAGAGCGAACAGCACGTGGTCGGCCAGGTTGTCGCTGTCGAGTAACCAGTCGATGAAACTCTGTGGGTACACATTGTATGCTCGTCACCCCAAACACTTGCTGGTTTTTTGTGTGTTGGTTAACCTAAGAAGAAGGACTTTATAAACTAATAGTATAAAAAAAGGTTTCACATCCGACAATAGTGTACGTCATTAACAGTATAAATAACACATCACAACGTAGTAATAATGAAATTAACAGACAATTAAGCTAAAGAAAGTATACGGGTTGTTTTATGAGGTACATGTAATAGATATGCGAAGAAAGTTAAATAGAAAGTTAACTTGCCTTGAGAAAAGACCGAACCGGTGATCTTCGAATGCGACGTCTGATTTTCTACCATTTGGCCTACCATAGCGGCTTCCCGCCATTCACTTTATTGGTCATATATGCGAAGGAAAGTTGGAACCACTGTCAGCGCTGCCTGTAGGTATGACAGCGAGTGTAAACACTTTTTCTGCTTGTTTTCGCGTCACGTAGCACGTGATCCTAATAAGCCCAGGCATGTAACCCAAGAAAAAATTCACCATATTTGGCTCATTTGCAAAACAAGATGCTAGCTCAGCATCTCATTTATAAAATGTATTGTGGGCTTTCAGTAGAAAACCTTCCATGCAGTACTAAGCACTAGAAGGTCTGACAACTCAAGTGCATTGTAAGAAGTGCTGCTTTCAATGATGACCAAAATCTACGTAGCATTCGAAAGAACAGCCGTTTTATGTTTCAGCAAATTAAAGAGAAGACGGGCGTGGACAAGCTTGCCAAAAAAATAACAAAAATGACAAGGCTCAGCAGCAAAGCTGAAGCGATTAATGCAATATCAACAAAATGGAACGTCACGTGAACAGTGGCAAGTAGATCGAAACAGGCATCGCGTTGCTCACAAACAGCACACGAAACGTACTTATAGGTAGAGATGAACAGAACAAGTGTCTCGGTTGTTACTTCGCTGTGTCAAAAAAGCACACCCTTTTGCAAACGGAGACTGTACGGCAAGCGCAGTGACCTTTGTGAGCCCGATAACTACAACACTGTCATTCCAATAAAGGCTCGAGGCGTATGATTCTCCCAACCACGAGATAAGCGCGGTCGCGCATGTGTGTCTAACCCCCCGCAGGGCAAAGTTGAAAGAAGCCCTTGTGAATTCCAAAAACAAAGAGTTATTTAGCCAAACGCTTGTGAACTTCCTTAGAAGTTCGCCATTGAAATTCTGGCATTACGTCAGTGACAGAAAGGAAACAATTGAGCAGATCAAACACGAGGGTTGTATGCTGACAAAAGTTTAGGACTTAGCCGATACTTTTATTCGCTTCTTCCAGTCCATTTTCACAGTAGACCATGACGATAAGATAGAGGCATTCATCAGTAACAATGCAACAACCGCAAGGGAACCTGAAACGCTAAGGTGTTTTTCTGTCACTACTTGAGCTAGATGCGAAAAAATAAAGTGGTCCGGATAACCTACCAACAGAGTTTCTGAAGAGATACGCAGAGTGGGTCTCGTATGATTTAGAAATAATATTTGTGAAATCGGTTGAGACGCAATCACTTCCAGAAGACTGGCGCACTGCAGTTGTAATTCCGATTTTTAAAAATGGTAACCGTTCTTTATTAAACAATTACTGGTCCGTATCCTTGACGTCAGTTTGCTGTAAAGTTCTGGAACATCTATTAGCAACACGCATTCTTAGTTTTCTCGATTCTAACCGGTTACTTTGCACAAGCCCACAGGGGTTTCGGCATGGCCTTTCTACTGTGACACAATTAGCTGAAACACTCCATGATTTCAATAAAAACAGCAATGCCCTTCGGCAGACTGATGTAATTTGTGTCGATTTTAGGAAAGCCTTTGCTAAAGTCTTTCATCGTAAATTACTTTTCAAGCTTGAAAGATTATAAATAAGTGGAGAAGTAATAAAATGGATAGAGGCCTATTTATCCGCACGTCAACAGGCTGTAAAATTGAAAATTAGACTTCAAAACCAGTGACCGTGAACTTGGGTGTTCCCCAAAGATCTGTTTTAGGACCAATTCTTTTTCTGATATTTGTTAATGATCTATGTTTAATAGTTGAGGTTCCTATAATATGACACTTTTTGCAGAAGACTGCTTGATTTTTTCCCCGGTTACTTGCGAAAGTGACCAAATTAATCTGAACAGGCGCTTAAAGTCATTGAATCAGTGGTGTATAATATGGGACATGGAAATAATCTATAGCAAGAAACATATACGCATATTTAATCTAGTAGGCGGGAATTGTCATTCACGTATCACATCGGAAGTCACCCTTTAAATGATGCCGCTTGTTTCATATACTTAGGACTTAGTAATATACACACATTGAAATGGCACTCGCATATCGATAACATCTGTTCTAAGGCAAACAAAAACTGGATTTCCCAAGAAAAAATACTGGAACGTGGTTAACCAGTTGTGAAACTGACTGCTTACAAAACATTCATACGTCCTGTTTTTGAATATACTAATATTGTGGTCGCCTCACTAAAAGGTGTGGTGTACGAAAATTGAACGATTACAAAAATTAGCAATTCATTTCATATGCGGTTGATACCGTTGCAAACACTCAGTCACAGCTTTGTTAAAGTCCTGTGAGCTTGACTCTTTGGAATATCGCAGGCGCGAACATCGCCTCATATTTATTTTTAACATTAAAAGCGGGCAAACAAAAATAAATATTTATATCTTCAGCCCCCTGGAAGGCGCTGTGATCGTCTTAATAATAGTAGAGCAATTTAACCTTATTTCACACGCACCAATGCTTTCTGCCACTTCTTTTTCCCAAACACAATAGATATGTGGAATAGTTTACCCAACGCGATTTTGCAACAAACAACGTAAGGGAATTTGGAAAATGCGTTACACAGTTTTTCTGTGCAATGTTCACCTTTCTTTGTATTTTCTTTGCCATTCTGTTTAACTTATGTTTGCCTTATTATCTGTAAGTGGGAGAGGCCAACCAGCTCCAGCCGATTTCAATCAAACGCGCTTCGGGGAGTGGTACAAAAGGGCTGGACACACGCACGCAGTCATAATGACAACGTGTGCCTTCCAGCCCTAGATGTCGGCTTTACTTTCCAAACAGCCTTTTGTGCTTTCACCATCTTTGCCCCGAAATCTGCCCCTCCCCCACATATGGAATGTGTGAGTATAGTTTCAGTGAAAACGAAACACGTGGTTTTCTTTTTCTTTTTCTAACTGACCACAGAAGGGGCCGAATCAGGCACTCTCCCTGCCGGAGTCCCTCGTCTTACTACAGGTAATTGCCTGCCATCCAAGCTCACCCACAATGTCCCTCCGTGACCTTAAAAGACGTGACGATAGTTAAAGCGCGAGAACAAAACGACGACACAGAGACAAGACGGACACGAAAGACACGAGCGCTCATGTTTTTTTTAGCGCTCGTGTCTTTCGTGTCCTTCTTGTCTCTGTGTCGTCGTTTTGTTCTCGCGCTTTAACTATCGTCATGCCATACCAACTAGCCAAATCTGCCACACTTAAAAGACGTGGCGCGGAAGCCGCCCGATCCCCCTCTTCCTTTCTCCTCTTACCCTCTGTTTATTTTCTTCTTTTTTCTTTGTTTCCTTTTTCTTTCTTTTTGGTTTGCTCCAGCGAATGAGACGAAAAAAAAACTGTTGGGCACAGCACATGTCACCACTGTAAAACACCACGAATTTGTCGCTCTCTCCCGTTTCCTTCTTGCACCACCATGTCGATGCGGCATGTTCGCATAGCGTCGCACTTATTCGCAAACCCTGACGAAGACAGGTCCACCGGTTGAAACCTTTGGTAATAAAATTAGGACAACCGCTAAGTTGTGTTTCTTCCCTTCCCAAGTATTGGAAAATGAAATTGGAAATTGGAAAGTGAAAGTTTGACATTTCTCGAAGGGATGGGTTGTGGCTGTGTGATATGCAGAAAAACATAAGTCAAACGCCAGCTGGCGCATGTGGTCGTAGCCTTGACGTACCTTCTGGTTGTCCCAGCGGATGTTGAAGTCATAGTGGCAGATGTGGCAGGCGTACACTCGATTCTGGTATACCTGGATTGCAACGCAGTTAGCGTGGGCGTGGCTGAAGTTGCCTGCGTTGCATCAAAATTGTTGGCAATTGCTTCAGCGAAGAATATTACAGCCAATGTTTCATAAAAGGTAATTTCGCGTGTACGAAGCTCGAAGTGCTCAGGTCTAATGCCCGCTACATCGACCGACTGTAGCATACACACCATAACAATGAGATAGGCACTTCAATACCAGTTAACATTAGGCAGTAGTCCAGTCAGCATGAAAGTTTAGCTGCACTTCTATAAAGCCAACATTCAACACACAACTCTGCTTTATAATCAACACAGAACAATATAGCTAACTGTGACAAAGTGCAACTAGAGATAAGGTCGCCGCACCGCACCGCCGCCGCTATCCGTTTTTGCTCACGCCGTTCGCGCCCCCGCCCAAGGTCCGAGAAAGTCCACGCCGCCGCCTCCACGCAATAATTGTGGCGTGCCACCGTTTGTCTAATTTTAACCCAGCAAGAAATCTAGCCGCAAGATACATCATTTCACCTTTTTTATTGCAGTTTCGCAACTTTCCAGAGGAGAGTTGGCGGTGTCTTTACTGATTGATCTCTTTTGTCTGTGTTTGCACGCCCAGTCTATATATAAGGGCCCTAAAGGAGCTTCTGGAGTTGCACAATAGAGCGTGTTATTCCCTCTTTGCGTTTCGCCTTCTTTGGCTCTTCCTTTCCTGACAACATAACGGTGATTCACCTGACATAACTAGGGTACATCCTCTCGAATGTTTCATGTAAGACAGGTTTTGCATTGCTCGCGTACAAACGTGCAGAAGATGCACCATGTATTTGCAGTATTTTTGACTACGAAACATTTCTTTGCGAACTTCGGCGACCTTGAGCGTATCTATCTATCTATCTATCTATCTATCTATCTATCTATCTATCTATCTATCTATCTATCTATCTATCTATCTATCTATCTATCTATATATATCTATCTATCTGTCTATCTATCTATCTATCTATCTATCTATCTATCTATCTATCTATCTATCTAGCCACTTAAGACTTTCAGCTCTCCAGGCCGTTTGGATAATGGTATTCAAACTACACTTGGTATAGCATAACATGATTGCATAAATAACATATTTGACTGGTGATAACATGAAAACGATCACCTGTATGTCATGAATGTCATGATTTACATTGCATGGTCCTGGAGCTATTGCCGTGGTTTCGTTCACATGGCATGTTGCAAAACTGGTCTGGTATGACGTGATTGCATGGCGAACACAAGCGACAGACTCTTACATGGAAATTATGACACGCGTGTCGTGTAACAACATGACTACATGCCACGCTCATGATGCGCTCGTGGCCGTTTCGCTAGCGGCACATATACCGAATTTGGTATTATAGTACCTAAATGGATGACGAAGGTATGTGGCTGCGGCAAACATGATAATCCTGAGATGCGTGTCATGTAACAACATGACCACATACCACGCTCATTAAACGCTGGTGGCCGTTTCGCTAGCTTCACCTATATGCAGCTTGGTATTACGGGGCGTGAATGGATGACGAAGGTACGATACTGGTGCAAACATGATAAACATAAATTGCGATTCATTTAACAACATGACCACATGCTACGCTCATGATGCACTCGCGGCCGTTTCGCTAGCTTCGGAGGTACCAAACTTGGTATTACGCGACGCGAACGGCCATCATGAGAAATGAAACATCCAAACAAGATAATCACGACATGCGTGTCATGTACGAACATGACTACATGCCATTCTCATGATGCGCTTGCGGCTATTTCGCTACCTTCACATATGTCAGATTTGATATTACGTGACGCTAATGGATGATGAAGGTATGTCACTGGTTCAAACATGATATAATGAGATGCGTGTCATGTGAGAACATGAATACATGCCACAGTCAAGGTGCCAATACATTTCGACGTGACGCGGTGCGCGTGCTCGTCGGCGTTCATTTTGTCGTGTCACGCTGGCGTTGCCACGCCAGTCGCCCGTCCTGTGCTAAACGCGGATGGATGGATGGATGGATGGATGGATGGATGGATGGATGGATGGATGGATGGATGGATGGATGGATGGATGGATGGATGGATATGGCTGTACCCTTCAAATCGGGCGGTGGCTAGCGCCACCAAGCCATAATACTTAATGAACCCTAAACTATATTTATTTTTTCTTTCCTTAAAAAGTGAGTTTGAGGATTCGTACTTTGCAGTGAAGAGTTTAATTTTCACTCGTGCCTTGACTTTAGCCACCAATCAGATAACCTACTTCTGGTTAAGTCTACTTGCTTAAAGTCTATTTTGCCCTCCCGGCCCTAAACCCCAGTGCTTTGAAAAACGCTGCTCCATCATCCTGAACTATAGGGTTTTGAAAAACGCTGCTCCATCATCCTGAACTATAGGGTGAAGCCCTTTACAGAACATTATCAAAAGTTCGGCAGTTTCTTCTTCCTCTCCACACGCACTGCATACTGTGTCTACCCCTTCGTATTTGGCCCGATATATCTTGGTTCGCAGTACTCCCGTCCTTGCCTCAAACAGTAGAGAACTACCCCGAGTATTATCATAGATCCTTTCCTTGGCAATTTCCTGCTTAAAAGTTCGATAGATCTTTAGTGCGGACTTCTTAATCATGCCCAATTTTCACATATCAGTCTCCGTTTCCTTCACTTTCTTTTTAACCGATAGTTCTTTTTGGTTTGGCCACCTGATGTTTTCTAAGTATTTACCAGTCAACTTCCTTGTTCGCTTCTTCCCTTTTGTATCGACATTCTTCATGTACAAGTAGCTGAAAACCTTCCTAGCCCAACGCTCCTCCATTTTTCTCAATCGCTTCTCAAATTTTATCTCGCTGCTAGCTTCCCTGCCCTCAAATGATGTCCATCCCATATCACCTTGTACTTCCTGATTTGGTGTATTCCCGTGAGCTCCTAAAGCAAGCCTACCCATTCCACGTTGCTTAATTTCTCATCTTGCTTGAACTTCTGATATCATGCACAAGACCGAATCGGCGAACGTCAGCCCAGGAACCATGACACCTTTCCATATTCCTCTCACAACATCATACCTATTGTAATTCCACAGTGCCCTATTTTTCATCACTGCTGCATTCCTGTTACCTTTAGTCGTCACGTATATTTTGTGTTGCCTCAAGTACTCGGTCCCATTGCTTATCCATACGCCCAGATATTTGTATTTATCTGTTATCTCTAGCGTGACCTCCTGTATCCTAAGCTCACTACCTTCGTTGTCATTGAAAATCATGACTGCTGATTTTCCCTTACTGAATCTAAAATCTATCTTATCTTCCTCATTACCGCAGATGTCCATCAATCTCTGCAAATCTTCCTTGTTGTTGGCCATTAGCACTATATCATCTGCGTACATTAATGCTGGTAGTGCCTGATCAATAAGTTTTCCTTGTTTGACTAAAGAGAGGTTGAAGCCCAGCCCACTTCCCTCTAATTTTGCCTCTAATCCTTGTAGGTACATCATGAATAATAAGGGTGACATGGAGCACCCCTGCCTAAGCCCCCGTTTTACCTCTGCAGGCTTGGATACCTGTTTTTCCCACTTTATAACTACCTTGTTACCTTTATAGATACCCTTGAAAAGAATAGTGACTACATGTTCCTAGCCTAGTGTGTCCAGTATTCCCCACTGTTCCTCTTGAACCACGCTATCGTACGCTCCCTTGATATGCAAGAATGATAGCCACAGGGGCCCGTGTTCCTTTTCTGCTATTTGGATGCACTGCGTCAGTGAGAACCGATTGTCTTCCAACCTCCTGTGTTTCCGAAACCCCTTCTGCAGTTCCCCCAGCACCCCCTCATCTTCTATCCATGCCTGCAGTCTTTCCTTTATAATCTGCATCGCCAGCCTGTAGACCACTGATGTCACTGTTATAGGATGGTAGTTGTTTATGTCAGCTTTGTCCCCCTTTCCTTTATAGATCATGCTTATCCTGCTAAGTTTCAATCCATCGGGACCTTCACCATCGATTATTACTTTGATCACTGCCTCTCTCAAAGCCTGCTTAGACTTCGGACCTAATGTCTTTATCAGCCTAATTGGAATGCCATCTGGGCCTGTTGATGTACTACTAGGAACCCTTTTCTCAGCCGTTTCCCACTCTCGTTGTGAAAATAGAGCCATTGCACCACTTGATTCGTCCTTGTCTATTGTGGTGCATAAAGTACTTCTTTGTTGAAAATTTTCTGTCACCCTTTTTCTTATATATTCAATAGCTTCGTCCCCTTCTAGCCTGGCACCTTGGGCTGTAGTTATAAAACTCTGCTCTAGGCTCGTCTCATTTCTTAGGGAGTTTAGATGGTTCCAAAATTTCGCAGCTGCCTTTCTATCTTTTTTATGTACTTCTGCCAGCCACTGAGCTCCCTTTCTTCTAATCTTTTCATGGATCAGAAGGGATGCAGCCCTTCTACAGCTTAGAAGGGTTTCCCATTTTCTTTCAACATCATCTGTCGGTTCACCCAGCTGCTTAGCATGTCTGTGTTCCCTAGAGGCTTACTGACGTTTTGCTATGGCTCTCTTAGCTTCCTCATCCCACCAACGGTTGGGTTTGTGTCTTCTTTTCCGGGGTGACTTTTACGCGTCTTAGCAAGCTCTAGCTCAAGGAGTCTAATTAGATTCGTGTATGTCCACACTGTCTTATTATCATTCGTGATTACTTTCTCAATTTGTTTAGTGGCTATTTCAATTTGCCTTTCTGAATAAAAATTTTCATGTTGTCGCTCATCTTGTCTCCTTCCCACTTTAATTGCTCTTCCAAAAGTAAGCTTGATACGTTTGTGATCATTACCCAGACTTCTGGAGCAGCCTTCATCTATGTGCGTTACCCTGAGCTTATCATACATCCTATGTGACATCAGTGCGCAATCTATCGTCGACTGCACCCTTCTTACCTCCCATATTTGCCCTTCACACTTCTCGGCACTGTTGCAAATGACCAAATCAACCCTTTCACACATACGCTTGATCATTTTGCCTGTCGGTGTCGGTATACCCATCTATATATTCTATGTGCGCATTCATGTCTCCTAGTATAGTTATCTCGCACTCTCTTCCTAACTCCTGAATGTCATTTAATATACACTCTACCATTGCCTGGTCTTCCTCTCTGGCCTTTGCTCCCGTCCACAAGTGCACGAAATCAAGGAGTGTCATTTGACCTGCCACTTTCCCTTTTAGCCATAAATGTTCCTTGCGCTCCTGCTTGACCCTTTGCCAGTCTGTACTTTTATGAATGAATGCCCCAATACCACCCCCCTTTCTGCTGCCTTCTGTTCTATTACAATATTCCCACGCGTAGTCCGGATTGTTCGGAGGTTGTTCCATGTCCCTGAAATGTGTTTCCACAAAACCGTATACCATCGGCCTCTCTTCCCATAGCTGTTCTTCTATCTCTTCCCACTTCGGCCTGTTCCTACCACCCTGCATGTTAATATACCCTATGTCTGAATGGGCTCGGCGCTCGTGGCTACGTCTATTTATGTGTGTTATTTATGTGCTATTTATATTTATGTGCATGTGTTAAAGCAACGCAGCGCCGCGCTGCGTTGCTTTAACACATGCGCGTTTTAGCGCGTCTGGCGTCCCTCCGTCACGAAAAGAGTGAGATGCAGTGTTGTCTGGGTAACGCATCAGCACGAAATGCAGAATGTCGCATTTCACGCTGGTTGCCGTCGGGCCGCACCGACGGACGCTAGACGCACTTGGCTTCAGACTGTAGTGTGCTCGCGTTTTTCAAACGTAGCGTCACTGTGCCCAGCGTGCGAGCGCGTCAACGCTACATATCAGTATATTGAGCACTTCGTGATGTGCTCAGGGTCCTTTTAGGGGCGAAGCTCTTTATAGCGGCACCCGTTCGTCCCCCGTAGTATGTAACAAGTACAACATTTTGACCTCCAAGGTGGTGCCGGTGAGAGACTTATTCTGTGCGTTGTTGAACAATAAAAAATAGTGCTCAATGTACATGTCAATGGCTGCTAATGGGGAATCAGAGACAGGAGCATTCGGCTTTTAGCTAACGCGCAGGCTGCGATCACCATTAGCAGCCATTGGCATGTACATTGAGCACTATCTGACAAAAAAGGATTGCTACGTTATAATCGCTGGGTGTAACCTCCTTATCTTTACAAAGGTTTAGCGAGCGTTGAGCCGCAGTGCCATGAATACAATGAACTTTTATATACCATGAATGAACTCGAGGGGGTTAAAAATGGGAAGTAAATACGAAGCGCAAGCCGCAAGAAAGTAACAAGCCGAATTCTCCGCCTCTCATTTACCATTAGCAGCCATTGGCATGTACATTGAGCACTATCTGACTGAAAAAGTTTGCTACGCCGTACTCGCTGGGCGTAACCTCCTTGGTTTTCGAAAGGTTTAGCGAGCGTTCGGCTACAGTGCCATGAATACAGTGAACTAGTATATACCATGAACTCGAGGTGGTTAAAGGTGGGAAGTGGACCCGGAGCGCAAGCCGTAAGAAAGTGTGCGTGTGCCACCTCTCGTTTAGTCCTTGGAATGTCCGCTGGATGGCGGTGCTTCTATATGGGGAATATATGATGAAAAGATGCGAGATGGTGGTACTTGGAGTGTTGAATAGATGGACGAACGGACACATAGACAGATGCATGGATGGATGCATGAACGGACGCAGGGGCAGCTGCATGGACGAACGCAGGGACGGACGCACGAACAGACGCACGCACGGACGGGCTGATGGACGCATGGACGGTCACACTAACGGACGCATGGACGGACGGAAGCAAGTACGAATGGACGGACGAATTCTCAGCCCCAATCTCCCTCATTCACTCCGTGGATATGCTGCCATTTTTTTTCTAGCTCCACATATACCAAAGTTGGCGTTACACGAGGTTAATAGATGACAAAATATATGATTGAAATGTGTAATATATTTATATAAATAAATATTTAAATATAGAATATATATATATATTATAAAGTTTATATATATTATATATATAAATATATATATTATATATAAATATAGACCGAAATATATATAAACGTGATAATACTTACAAGCGTGTCATGTAAGCACATCACCACGCTTAGAACGGGCTCGCGGCCGTTTCACTAGCTCTAGATATACTAACTTTGGTATCGCGTGACGTCAATAGATGACGAAGGTAACCGAAACATCCAAACATGATAAGAGATGGAAGTCATGTACGGCATCATTTACCTCTGCCTTCTAACGTTGTGCTGATCTTAAAGTGATATATATCAACATTTCTATTTCGTGCTTCGCATATCATCGACTCTCACTATTATGGCATCTCTCATAATCATAAGGTGGTTTTGGGACGTTAAACCCCACATATCAATCAATCAATCAATTCTCACTATACGTGAAATCTGCCAATTTTCCTGCATGGGAATCACTGTGGGAACGGGTTAGTCGCATTATCTTTTTGCTTTGTGTGGTTCGGTGGTTTCAGTCTGTCACATTTGTTTTTAAGGCAGGTCGTCATTCGTTTTATATTTCTTCGAGACACAAGATACCCGTTTCTACGAGTAGTTATTCAGCTGAGGCTTGGAAGAGTTTTACCTTCAGTCGTTGTCAACTCGGACTTTGTGCATGGGCTGCTTTATAATTGCTTAAAAAAAGTCGTCGGTGCATGGTATTCTTTATTGGCATGTTTTTCTAGCGAATATCTAGCTCGAGTAAAAACAAATAAGGCAGATCTCACGTACAGTGGGATTCAATGATATGCAAAGCATGAATGACGAAGGTTTACACGTCAGTTTAAAATCAGAACAATGTTATCAGGCGGAGGTAAATTATGCCGTACATTTCTTCCATGTCATAATTAATATGTTTGAACGTGTCATTTACCTTCATTATCTATTGATGCCACCTGGTACTAAATTTGGTATATGTGGAGCTAGCGAAACGGCTGTGAGCGTGCAATGAGCGTAGCATGTAGTCATGTTTTACATGATACACATATAGTTATTGTCACGTTCGGGCGTGTCATTTAACTTCACTGTCTATTGACGTCATGCAATACCAATTTGGTATATGCGAAGCTAGAGAAACGACCCTGAGCACATAATGAGAGTGGTATGTGGTCGTGTTGTTACATGACACGCCTCTCATGATTATCATGTTTGCACCAGACAAATACATTCGTCATTCAATTACGTCCCGTATTACCAAACTTGGAATATGGGAAGCTAGCGAAACGGTGGGGAGAGCATCATGAAGGGCCCATTATACTGCGACGTAACGTTGACGAGCGCATGCATGGGCGCAGCTATGCTACGCTAGCTGAAAGCGAACACTGACGCCAGACGCGACTAGCGTCTGTCGGCGCAGCCCGGCGGATGCCGGTGCGAAATGCGACATGCTGCATTTCACATCAACCACGTTACTCGGAATGAGCTGCGTCTCCCTAGATCGTGACGAATTGACGCTGGCCATGCTGAAACGCGCATGAGTCAAAGCAGCGCAGTGCGGCGCGTGCCTGCAAAATATGCCAGGCATATCAGCGCCTGGCGTGGCATGGCTGGCATGGCGCGACGAAACGAACGCTGGAGCGCACACACACCGGGCAACGTTTAAGTATTGGCACCTTGACAGTGGCACGTAGTCATGCTCTTATATGACACGCATCTCATAAGTATTATGTTTGCACCAGTCACGTACCTTCGTCATCCATTAACGTTATGTAATGCCAAATTCGGCATGTATGAATCTAGCGAAACGGCCCCGAGCGCATCATGAGTGCGGCATGTAGTCATGTTGTTACATGGCACGCATGTCATGTTTATCATGTTTGGATATGTCATTTACATATGCCGTCCGTTCGCAGTAACGTAATACTGAATTTGGTACCTGTGAAGCCAGTGAGACAGGCGCGAGTGCAACATGAGCGTAGCATGTAGTCGTGTTACATGACACGCATCGCATGATTATAATGCTTGCACCAGTTACATTCCTTTTTTGTCAATTCATGTCCCGCAATACAAATTTTGGTGTATGTGAAGCAAGCGAAACGGCCGGGAGTCATCATGACATTGGCTTGTATTCATAAAGTCACATGGCACGCGTGTCATGATTATCATGTTTGCACCAGCGATGGAGGCGGAAATGTTGTAGGCCCGTTTGCTCAGATTAGGGTGCACGTTTAACACCCCCAGGTGGTTGAAACTTCCGGAGCCCTCCACTATGGCGTTTCTCATATACATATGGCTGTTTCGGGACGCTCAACCCCACATATCAATCAAAATCAAATGTTTGCACCAGCCATATACCTTCATCATTCACTCGCATCACGTTATGCCGAATTCGGTATATGTCAATCTAGCGAGGCGGCTGTGAGCGCGTCATAAGCGTGGCGTGTAGTCATGACTCATGACTTACATGACATGCATATCATGATTTCCACCTTAGGGTTTGTCGCTTGTGTTCGCCGTCCAATCATGTCATAACATACCAGTTTCGCAACATGTCATATGAACGCGACCACCGCAAGGGCAGCAAGACCATGAAATAAAAGTCATGACATTCATGACACACTTTTCATGATTTTCATGTTATGGCCAGTCAGATATGCTCGTCTCAGAGTCATGTTATGCCATACCAAGTTTCGTGTCGATACCATTATTCAAACGACCAGGAGAGGTAATAGTCATAGGCGGCTAGATAGATAAATAAATAGATAGATAGATAGATAGATAGATAGATAGATAGATAGATAGATAGATAGGCTCAATGTCGCCGAAGTTCGCTAATAATTGCTTCACATTTGAAAAAAATTGGCTGATCCCACATGCAGTGGAAATCGATGATATGGGATGCATGAATTAGGAAGGTTGATATGCCACTTGAAAATCACCACAACGATACGAGCTGGAAGTAAATTATGCCGTGTAAGACATCCGTGTCGTGATTATCATGTTTGGGTGTCGCTTACCTTCGTCATCTATTCGCGTCACGTGTCGCCAAATTTAGTAAATTTGAAGCTAGCGAAAAGGCAGCGAGCTCGCTTTGAACGTGGTATGTTGTCGTGTTCTTGCGTGACACACGTGTCATGATTATGTTTGCACCAGCGATATAAGTTCGTCATCCATTGATGTCACGTAACACCAATATTGGTATGTGAGGAGCTGGCGAAACAGGTTCGAGTGCATCATGAAGGGCCCAATATACTTCGACATGACGTTGACGCGCGCGCACGCAGGGCACAGCGACACTATACGTTAGGAAAACGCGAGAACTCTATAGTCTCACGTCAGGCGCGACCGACGCGACGAGCGTCCATCGGCGCGGCCCGATGGGATTTGATTGATATATGGGGTTCAACGTCCCGAAACCATCATAGGATTCTGAGAGACGCCGTAGTAGAGGGCTCCGGAAATTTTAACCACTGTGTTTTTTAACATGCACCTGAATCTTAGCACACGCGCCTACAACATTTCCGCCTTCATCGGAAATGCAGCCGCCGCAGCCGGGAATCGATCCCGCTACCAGCGGGTTAGCAACCGAGTACCTTAACCACTAGACCACTGCGGCGGGGCGTGGCCCGATGTCAACCGGCGCGAAATGCGGCATGCTGCATTTTGCGCCGATGCGATACCTAGACAGCACTGCGTCTGTCTTTTCGTGGCGAAGGGATGCCGGGCGCGCTGAAAGGCGCATGCGTCAAAGCAACGCAGTGCGGCGCGTGCCTGCGAGTATACGCAACACCACATAGACTATTCACAAGGCGCCTCCAGGGAGAGCGCGACGTCACGCTAGTTGCCCACCTGCACCCCGGCCGTCGTCGCCACTCGTTCTCGTTATATCTGCTGTGGGCACTTATTGAAAGCCGGTGTTTCTTTTTTTAGATGCGGAAGCATCTTATACTCGCGCCTTGTAGTGCGCCGTCCGCGCCGTCCGCACCGCTTCTCGAACATTCGACAGCTGACGCGCGCGCATGCGCCGTCGCGCCGTCGCCCACCATCTGTGCCGCGCGCGCTTCTCTTTCGAGAACATTCGACAGCTGACAGGGCATGCGCCGTCGCGCCGTCGCCATATGTGCCGCGCGCGCGCTTCTCCTTCGAGAACATTCGACAGCTGACAGCGCATGCGCCGTCGCGCTGTATATATACTCAAGGTCGGCGCTCGCTCGCTCAGTTGCCACTCGTCCGTTGGTTTGTACGGCGCGTCGACGTCCGAAGTCGCCGTGAAATGAATGCCAACGAATCCACAAACACAATGATCGACGTCCCTTCGACCAGCGCCGCCCTTTCGCATACGTGTGTACGTGTTCACTCATTTAACACCCCCTCCTACAACCACGTTAACCAATTTAGCCATCGACCCAAGTAAGTCGCAATTTAACACCCCATTTCACAACCACGTTAACCAATTTAGCCATCGACCCAAGTAAGTCGCACTTTAACACCCCGTTAACCAATTATATGCTCCGCATCCTCCTCAGTGTACCCCCGAGGGAAGCTGCGGGCAATTTTTTTGTTCTTTTTTTGTTCCTGCGCGGTCTGTATTTGTTTGCGCCTGCCTTTACACTTTAGTGATCAAACTGTAATAGTCAGAAATGCATTTGTAGAAGTGGTTTTATTAGGACGAAAGGCTAAAACCATCCTACCTCATTTCTTGTTCAAGGTTTCGATTTTTCTGTCAGCTGCCTTTTTTTGTGCGGTGCTTACAAAAGTTGTTCAGAGCGACATTTGTTGCAACACGCACTACATGCCGCACGATAGTCTCAGAGGTATGGCCATTTCACAAGTCTCTAGCTCAACATCTCCTAGCAGTGATGTGGTAATGGAGCTTGCAATGCCACGTTGGTTGTTCGACGCGAGGAACGCCTTTACATATTCTCCCTTGGTGAGATTTTCGACAACAAGCGTTGTCACCAGCACCATGTGCACAGTGCATGGCTGCGAAAACTTTAAGCTTCCTCTTGACAAGTTGTCAATCATTGTGTTACCTTCCACATCTATGTTCCTGCTCTCCAGGACGAGCACACTGCTGCAAAATGCGCATGACAGCTTCTTCAGAGCTGAATGAGCACAATATCCAGCGATATAAGCAACGACCTTCATGTCATGCTTTGGGTTGGAAATTTCATCATTTGAGATGTGAACAGAGAAGTTAAGTTGCGATACTTCTGTGTCACTTTCGCTGCTGATGTCTGGCTGCGGAAGCATCAGCAGCTTTTGCAGGCGAACTTTTTTTTCAGACTCCAGAAGCTGCCTCATGGAAACATGATATTGTGCACCAGCAAGCTGACGGTAGCGACCGAAGCGATCTTCAAAAGTGTCAGTTTGAAATTTTCCCAGCAAGACATACTTGAACTTCAGTTCTTCTAAACAGTACCGCGACAGCTCAACAAGGGAGTAGCAAGTGAGTCTCAACGCAGAATGTGTTTCCCTTGTCAAGCAGCCACGGCTCATGTTGACGCTGCTCCAAGCATCCAGTCAGTCTACCATGCCACTAAGGAAAACCAGCTGTTGATCCACCGTAGAATTCAGTGGATTTAGAAGGGTGTCGTTCAGCCGGCGACCTTTCGAAGGGGTCTTCACGTTGACGATTTTCCACCACGTCGATATGATGTTTATGAAGAGAACTGTTGAACTGGCACATGTGGTTTCAAGGGCATCGCCAAACGTCTCAAGTGCGTTTGATACAAACGGATTAATGACGTTTAAAACCAACTTTACATTTTGTCTCTCCATAGGTGTTGGATTGATTGCCTTGGAATTTAGCTTGTAGCCAAGCTTGAGAAACGATGTCTGCTCCAGTGCATACAGCTGCCGTACGGCTTCAAATGATGCTGCTTTCATTCTGGGCGGCCCGTTGGGCAATATTCCTGACAGGCTCACTTCAGGAAAGTAAAAGCATATACCTTCGTTTTTTGATTTATCCAGTTGTTCCTGATGCATTTCAGTATGTGCACAGGGTCTACGACATAAAACAGAGGCCGATTGTTGTCGGCTGGATGAGGATACACAATGCTTACTTCCTGTTTCTCTGAGAAAAACGACATCATTTTCTGGTTGAGGGAATTGTTGTCGGTAATTACAGCAACGACCTTGAGGTCCATAGATTTCACTTCTAAAATTACTTTCTTGCAGAATTCATGTAGAATTTCGGTGGTCAATTTAGCAACAGGAAGAATGTGAAGAACATATTTGTTTGATGACAAGAGCGACCAAAGCATGAAAACATGAGCGGTTGTGGCTGCCTCTTGAGAATTGGCTGCAGATCCAACTATGCTGCACCCTTTATAATCGAAGTATGGCTTGATATGAATTTCATCAACCATTAGCGTCGCCGTATTTTCGTGCGGCTGCATGCACTTCACTCTTTCTCGAATGTAAGAGAGGAAGTTCGCTTCGTGTTGCTCCTTCAGTGGATCGCCTCCATACTTCGAACAAACGCGGCGCAGGGTTGAAGGATGGGGTAGAGTCAACGTCGACGCTGATCTGGCAAAGTTATAGGCGTGCGGAGGTATGGAGTGCAGGATGTTAGAAAACACTAATGTTTCAGCACTGTAGCGACGAATGGGGGCAGCGAGTGCGAGAGCTATGTGCTCATTTAGAAACGAAACAAAGCACTGTGTTCTTCGGTCGTGTCACTGTCTTGGGACAGTTCATTGAATAAGGAGCCGATATGCTGCAACACTGTCGCTGTTTTCGACAGACTTGCAACTTCAGGCGTCTCAGTCATGTGGTTTTCCAGCTGCTGGAGCAGTGAGGACAACGTCCGGATGTCGCGCACTGCGTCTGGAACTGTGCCTCCGCAAGGTAATAAAACCAGCTTGATCATATCTGCTGAGACTGCCAGTGAGAAATCAGCAAGCACAGTGACGGAAAACCTCACGTGCGGTGAAGGATTATCTTCGATGCGGAGAAACATCACACAATGATCGTTCGCCTTGATGGTCCAGAAATCATTACTGCATACAGCAGAAAGCTTGCCTCTTAAGTGTTCGAAAGAGGACACAGCATTTCTCTCCTCTTCGCTTTTTTTTGCGCATATAGAGTCCTTAATCGCTTTGCTCAAGGCCTCGTCTTCCATTCGAGCTCGTTTCGAGACAGGAGATTCTCGACGATTGCCAGTCGTGCTCAGGTAGGACAGACAGTTCGGAAACACCGATGGTATAGCATCTGACACTAGGCGCACCCTCTCGCTTTCGACTGTCAATGTCCGTCCCAACGCTGCGTCGAAATGTGACAGCTCTGTGATGAAGTCAGCCTCGAGGAAGTGGAGTTCACAGACCTGTGCCAAGCATAACAGTGACTTCATTACTTTCATACGAAACGGGCTAATGGGAACTTTGACACGAGCCTGAGTATTTCTGTTCTATTTTACCGCACTGCCCTACCTGAAGCGCGACAAAACGACCATCACCACTCACGATACTCGCTCCGTTCAACAGTAACAGAGCCAGAACACCAGTAATGCGATAGAGCCAGTAAGACAACAAACTTCAGCAGTTTCTCACCTTTGAGTGTATGCTTGGTGTGAAATACTTTCGCGGAATGGCTTTTATCCAAGACTTCTTCCGAGCTTCATCCTTAGGGAATGCGAAAACACGCACTTTGGGACCACTGTCATAATCGCCACGGCACCCGGGAACACAACAACGTCCCATGTCACACTGATCGATGTGTAATCACATACTCACAAATACAACACCAATAAAATAGGATACGTGGGAACGGACGAAGACTCAGAGCAGTGCGATGCAGCACCAAGCCTAACGCAGTTTAACCAGCGAAGCAGGTAGCGATGAAAGGCAAACCTGTCGTGGCTTGTCCGCCGTTCGGGGTAAAAAAGTGCGCGGGGTGACCAACACCACCTGAGCGACGCGTCCTCGGCCACTGGACAGTCGGTGCATGTCCGGGGAGGGGTTGAGGCTGCCACCCAGGATCCAGCGAAGGACGACTCTTGCGACGCGTCTCACGAACAAGTACAAGATGCGTTTAATTACATATTTGCAAGAGAAGTACATTGCAACGAGAGCGTACAGACGCGCCTTTCCATCACAAGGGCCCAGAGCGCACTCGAGACGAGCGGGCCAGTGAAGTCCAGAGAGCGAGCACAGCGCAATCCCGACACGCTCCTTTTATAGCCGTCCGTGCACGCGCTAGACGCCGAGTGTGTGTCCCAGCGACGCTGATGTGCATTTCCTGCGGCGCACACAGACGCCTCCCGCGTTCCTGCAGGACGCGGACAGCGTTTGACCGTTACGCCGATGAGCGTCCCTTGCAAGCCACCTCCTTGCTGTGCCGGTCATAACATCGGACAACTAGCTTGACGTATGCCGTCCGGAGAGGGGGGTATGAACGGGCCTTGTGAATAGTCTAGGTGGTGTTGTTATACGGCACGACCGTCGCCTGGCGTGGCAACACCGGCGTGACACGACAAAACGAACGCCGGCGCGCACGCGCGTCGTGTTCGTTTCGTCGAGCGTGTGCGCCGAAACGCATGCCGTGAGTATCTTGTTTGGTTGTGTCGTTGACCTACTTCATCCGTTCGCGTCACGTAATACCAAATTGAGTACATGTGAAGCTAGCGAAACGGCCGTGAGCGCATGATGAGCGTAGCATGTAGTCATGTTTTGTTACATGACACGCATCTCAATTTTATCATGTTTACAACAGTCTCATACCTTCGTCATCTATTCACGTCCCGTAATACCAAATGAGGTATAAGTGAAGCTAGCGAAACGGCCGCCAGCGCATCATGAGCACGGCATGTAGTCATGTCACATGACACGCATCTCATGATTATCATGTACACACCAGCCATATAATTTGTCATCCACTCACGTACCACAATACCAAATTTTGTATATGTGATGCTAGCGAAATGGCAGTGAGTGCATCATGAGCGTGGATTGTAGTAGTTGTTGTTGTCTTTATTTCAGACAAATGTATGTCTCGGATACTAAGGCAAAAGGCAGAGGTCCTCTGCCTGACGGGACCCAAGTACCCGAAAGCACCACTCAGAGCATACAATATAAAAATAAATACAATATAACACACTAATATTGCCTGTGTAACATTGTTTTTGTACAGAGTAAATTGATTAATTGATTGATTGATTGATATGTGGGGTTTAACGTCCCAAAACTACCATATGATTATGAGAGACGCCGTAGTGGAGGACTCCGGAAATTTTGACCACCTGGGGTTCTTTAACGTGCACCCAAATCTGAGCACACGGGCCTACAACATTTCCGCCTCCATCGGAATACAGAGTAAATTGAGTACATACTTGTACAGTAATAAAGAAAGATTCATAACACTACAAATAACAAAACCAGAGAAACACATGACTGCTATATACAGAACTTATCAATCTTGAGGGCAGGATAGAGGTAAGCTTTGATTTATTTTTTGAAAGATTTCAGAGACAAAGATTTCTGTGCGATTTCTATAACCTGAGTATGTTTGTTGAGAAGACTGGGAATTAAATACGTAAGTGCTTGCGTTCTGTAGGTGGTTCGGACAAGTGGAATTCTATAATGGTCGTATCTTAATTCATAAGACACATAGCTACTAGATTGCAGTTCAATATATCTAGAAGGATTAAGCTTAATTTCGTTAAAAATATAACACAGTAAATGAAACTCATATATTTGATTCACCTTTAGAACACATTGTTCTAAAAAGTATGAACCTGTGTGATCGTGGTATGATAGGTTTTCTACATATCGTATTGCTTTCTTCTGCAATCTTATTAGCCTAACAAGATTATTTTTAGATGTAGACCCCCCACTCATTATGCAATAGTGAAGTGAATAAATTAGGGTGTAATATGGCTGCCACTTTATAGATTTCGGAACAAGATCTCTAAGCTTGTGGACCGCAGCGAGGGACCTTGATATGTTGGCTTGAATTTTATTATAGTGATGGGACCAATCTAAGCGTTCTTCAAAAAAGACACCTAAAATCTTGTAGGAAGAAACACGTTCAATTACACTATTTTCAAATGCAAGCTGAAGTTCAAAATTATGTGGTTTGTTACGTGCTTTAATTATAATAACTTTTGTTTTACTAACATTCAGGTTAAGTTTATTTATATGGAACCGTAATGATAATTATTTTAACCATGCATTAGCTTGAACGCCTATTTTATCAAGTTGCATGCCAGAGAAAACACACTATTATCATCTGCGTACAGAGGGATTGCAGGAGTTCTTGGGATGGCTATAATATCATTGATATAGAAAATAAAGAATAGTGGACCTAAAATATATCCTTGCGGTACGCCATATAATAATTCTTTCAACTCTGATGGGTAGCCCTTTGTTGGAACTCCGGGTCCTGCCGGTCTCGTTTTCGGTAGCTGGCCCCGTCGCAGGATCCATCGTCCGACAATTCAGCGAGAAAGAAGCGCCCAAACGAACGACAGGGATTTATTTACATGTGGAGAAGTGATCAACTTATCCAAAGAGAGAAGAGATACAAAACGTCTTCGGCATTTTATAGCGCCGCGTTGCCGACACTGGGCGCACTGTCCGCATCGTCAGCCAATACGGTGGCTCCGGCACCTCGGCCACGAGAGAGGGGGAAACGCACCTCACAACACATGGAGTGGCACAACGATGTCCATATATGGTCACGGCGCCCTAAAAAATGCCCAAACATGGTCACGAACGCACGGCAGATTCCGGAGTTCTCCCGGCGAGAGGAGGAGCCTGAATGGGGAGGTGGGGGTGGACGACACAGTCGGTCAAGAACCGGTTCTCCCCCACTTCTCTTGCTTGGTTCCCTAGGGCCGGTCGTAACAGTCTCTCGCGCGGGGGGGGGGGGGTAAAGATCTCGAATGGGCTGAGGTTTGCAGCCACTGTCCGGAGAGATCAGCGCCGGCAGTCGGTTTGGTGACGACCGTCTTTGATGAAGTAGAGGGCACCACCTGCTTCATTGTGGGCTCAACAGACATCACATACGCACATCAAAACACAACTACTCAGCCGGTGAGCGCCGGACAATTCCGCCAAACTCCACCAGGCAATTTTCCCCTTTAACTGATATTAAAGCAAATACACAATTTATTCAAAATGTTACTCACACGTTAAGATGACACAAGACGACAACACTGAAAGCACACCGATCCCGAAACCCTGGACAGCCGTGTCTTCAACGTTTTCAAACAAGTACACCTAAAAGAGTAAAAGAAACAATCCCTAGCTCTTGTCTAGGTCAGGAAAAAAAATGCCAGAGTTTTCGAGACATCCTCTCGCGTCAGGGACATCGACTTAAGCCATCAGCGTTGCCATGGAGTACACCCTTTTTGTAGCGTATTTCAAACGTATATTGTTGCAAAACGAGGCTCCAACGCAGCAGGCGGCCGTTCTTAGAGGACATGGTCTGTAGCCAGGTGAGAGGACAATGGTCCACTTCCACAATGAACTTGCTTCCGGCAATATAACAAGCCAGTTTCTTGACTGCCCAAACCAAGCACGCACATTCCTTTTCGCTAGCGCTGTAAACCTGCTCGCGAAGGGTGAGTTTCCGGCTAACATAGAGGACGGGATGCTCTTCATCCCCCTCATCCCTTTGACTAAGAACTGCCCCCATGCCTCTATCACTAGCGTCGCATTGGACTATGAAAGGCCTCAAGTAGTCCGGTGAACTGAGCAAAGCTTGGCTCGACAAGGCCGCTTTCAAAACACGGAAAGCCTTTTCTTTCTCCTCATCCCAGTCGACCATTTGGGGCTCGGTCTTGCGCAACGCGTCAGTAAGAGTGCTGGCAATGTCGGAATATCTAGGGATGTACTTACGATAGTAACCAGCTATTCCAAGAAAAGCCCGAATATCGGTTTTCGTTCGGGGCTCGGGAAAGTCTCGGATAGCTGCCACTTTCATTTCAGAGGGACGGCGGTGCCCTCGACCGATAACATGCCCGAGATAGAGTACCTCTGCATGTGCTAGCCGACACTTGGGCGCCTTTACCGTTAAACTTGCTTCGCGTAGGCGTGTCAATACTACTCTCAAATGCGCCAAGTGTTCTGGCCAGGACGAGGAAAATACGGCGACGTCGTCCAAGTAAGGCAATGCGAAGTCCTCTTGACCCCGCAAAACCTTATCCATTAGGTTTGAAAAACAGTAAGGCGCGTTCTTTAGGCCGAAACTCAACACTTTAGGGCGGAATGTCCCCAATGGTGAAATAAATGCAGCATACCGGCTCGCCTCTCGGTGAGCGGCACCTGCCAGTAACCTCTCACTAGGTCTAGCGTTGAGATAAATTGCGCGCTGCTTACCCTCTCGACGCGTTCCTCAATGTGGGGAATTGGGTATGTGTGATCCATTGTGATGAGGTTTAACTTACGATAGTCTACGCAAGCACGCGGATCTCTGCCGGGTACCTCCACAAGAATTAACGGGGAAGTGTAATCACTTTCACACGGCTCAATCACGCCCAATTCCAGCATCCTGTTAACCTATGCTTTTATTAGCTCAAGCCAGCGAGGTGACACCCAATACGTCTTAGATCTTACCGGTTCCGACGAGGTAAGCTCTATGTCATGAGTGAGGACGGATGTCCGGCCTGGCTCGCTTACAAATCTGTCCTGAAACTCGGTCAAAAGACCACGCAATTCCGGCTTCTGCTTCATTGTCAGCTGTGAGTTTGATACTAAATCCTCAACTCTTTTCTCAATCCGGACTTCGTCCGATTCGGGAGCTAATTCAGGAATTTCTACCGGAACCTCTTCCGGAACATTTAAAGTCATGTTCACGATGGCTTCCCTCTTTTTATAGGGTTTGAGTAAGTTGCTATGATACACCTGGTGTACCTTACAACTTCCTGGTAATTTTACCACATAGTTGGTGTCAGACAATTTTCGAGTAATCTCGGCCGGGCCGACCCATTGCACTTCAAGCTTATTCTTTTGGGAGGGCCTCAACAACATGACCCTGTCTCCTACAGCAAGGTGTCGCGCTTTAGCTGTCCGATCGTAGTAAAGCTTCGCCTTCTGCTGTGCTTTGGTCATCGCACTCTCGGTCAGTGCTTGGGCTTTTGTTAGACGATCCAATAAGGTGAGGACATATTCCACTACTACAGGATCATCACCCTGACCTTCCCACGCCTCTCTTAGCATACGAAGAGGAGACCGCAGTCTGCGGCCGTAAACAAGTTCCGCTGGCGTAAACCCTGTTGTCTCATGTGGTGCAGTTCTTAGTGCAAACATCGTTGCAGGTAAGCACATTTCCCAGTCAGTTTTTCGTTTAAAACACAAGGCTCTTAACACTCGCTTCATCACGGAGTGAAGCTTCTCTATCGAGTTCGACTGCGGATGGTAGACTGAACTATGCAATAATTTCACGCCACACCGCTCTAGAAAGGTTGTCGTTAAGGCACTCGTGAAAATGGTGCCCTGGTCTGATTGTATCTCGGCAGGAAAACCTACCCGGGCAAACACGGACAGAAGTGCGTTCACTACTTCAACGGAACTTAGCTCTTTTAGCGGGACCGCCTCTGGAAATTTAGTAGCTGGGCAGATTACGGTCAGGATGTGACGGTAGCCTGAAGTTGTCTTGGGCAAAGGACCTACTGGGTCAATGGTCAGGATGTGACGGTAGCCTGAAGTTGTCTTGGGCAAAGGACCTACTGGGTCAATTACCAACCGACGAAAGGGCTCCGTGATTACGGGTACCAGCTTCATTGGAAATTTCGCCTTATCTCCCGGCTTACCCACTCGCTGACACACATCGCAAGATTTTACAAACCTCTCTACATCTTTAAAGCATCCAGGCCAGTAGTATTCCTGTAAAAGACGATTTTTTGTCTTCTTTACGCCTAAGTGGCCTGACCATGATCCTCCATGCACCAAACTAAGCAAATCCTGACGATACGCCTGAGGTACGACTACCTAGTCAAACTCTACTCCTCGCCTATCTAGATATTTTCGATAGAGTATGCCGCTCCTCTCTTGGAATCTCACATTTCGTTTGGCGATTCCCTCTTTCGAACGGTCCTGGAATTGCTTAGGCGTCGGGTCCCCCTTTTGTTCGGTTATTAATGAAGCGGTGCTCACCTGCAGCAGCCGACTGAAATTATCCGAAGTTGGCATGACACACAACTCTTTAGTATTTCCTAGTACCTGGAATGTGTCACCCTCTGTGCTATCCTCTGTACTACCAGGAATCGGCTTGGGAGCAACGGCATTTTCTATTTGCTCGGTCAACGAGGCGTAATTGACCCCTTCCAATTCGGGAGAAGGTTCATCGTCGCCTTTAGGAATGGTTGCCTCCGCGATTACGGCTTCTGCAGCCTGTTCTCGCACAAGTCGATTTGTTACCGTGGTGTCTAACTCGCGACCAGGCCCGTTGTCGATTTGAGGCTTGTTTGCCTCAGTGAATGTTGCTCTCCCAGCCAGCGCACGTGCCTTCGATCTAGTCAGTGCCTGCACTATGCCTTCTCCCAACGTTAGACCTTTCTCCTTCAGCATTTGATCTGACTTATTTGAAAATAAGTAAGGATACTGAGGGGGTAGATATGGCGATACCGCGGCTTCCGTTTCCAACGTACCAAATGCGCCTTTAAGGACAACTTTAGCTACGGGAAGGCACTGACTGTTTGCTTCTACGGCTTGTCTAATCCAGGCACAGTCTCCTGAATACTGTCCGGACTGAACAAAGGATGGATGAACTACGTCCATAGTGGCTGCGGAGTCTCTAAGAACCCGACACTGCTTGCCGTTCACGGTAAGGTCGTACATATAGGGCTCTAACAACTTCATGTTCTCGTCGGCTTCATTTACAGATAAAAAGGCCACCTTTTCTTTCGGGCAGTGTTTCGCGAAGTGCCCTGTTTCGTGGCAATTGAAACAAGCAGCCGGTTTTCTCGCCTCAAATTTCCTTTTGCTTGCCTCTGCCGACGCCCCATGGTTAGATGAATTGTTTTCCTCACCCTTTTGTGCGAGACTTGTCGGTTGTTTTCTAAACGGCGCCTTATTCGGTAGTAGAAATTTTTCCCTTTTAGGCTCGCTGTTTGCCCCGAGGGCGCGGCACGTAACGAATTCTTCAGCGAGCTCTGCGGCTTTTGTTACGGTGTTCACGTCCGGTCTATCCCGCACCCAGAACCTCACCTTTTCTGGTAACCTTTGATAGAATTGTTCCAGACCGATACACTCGAGCACCTTGTCATGATTCCCATACGCCTTTGCCTCTTTGAGCCACTCCCCCATGTTGGCCATTAACTTGTAAGCAAACTCCGGGTATGAATCATTGTTCTCTTTTACGGCGTTGCGAAATTTTTGTCTGAAACCTTCCGCTGACAACCTGTATTTCTTAAGAAGGCTCGACTTTACCTCACTGTACTCGTCAGCCTCCTCTTTCGTGAGGCACGCGATTACTTCTGAGGCCTCCCCTGGAAGTAGGGACAACAAGCGTTGAGGCCATGTATCCTGGCTGAAACCTTGCCTTTCACAAGTTCTCTCAAAGTTGACGAGAAACAGCCCAATGTCCTCCCCTAGTTTGTACGATCTCATTAGGTCCGTCATTTTGAACCTGACCCGCTCTGCGGTACCGGATGCCTCGCTGCCTCCTGCTCTACTATTATGGCTAATCTCTAGCTCGAGGCGCTTCATTTCAAGCTCGTGCTTTCGCATCTTATCTGCCTCGGCTTCTGCCGCTTTCCTTTCGGCCTCCGCCGCCTTTCCTTGGGCCTCGGCCGCTCGCCTCTCCTGAATCTCCTCGACACATTCTGACAGCTCGTCATCCTCCGCCCCCAATGCGAGAATCACCTCTATCAGCTCTGGCTTTTTTTGAGAGTCCGACACCTCCAGATTCAACTCCCTTGCAAGTAGCAACAACATGGACTTTCGCAGGGATTTCAGATTCATGGCTGCCTCCAGTACCGCTGTCTCTGTTCTACAAAGATTCCTGTCCTGCAACTAATTAACCTTGACGGCAACGACAGCTCTAGGTACCTGCCTTGCCTCAAGTTTTCCGTTAACTTAGTCTACAAATAAAGCTTCAGAAAGCTCTTATACGGAATCCTGCCCTGCCACTGTTAACCTTGACGCCACTGACAGAAAGAGCTTAACCAAGCTATCACACAATTTTTGCCTGACGCAAGTTACCTGTTAACCCAACGACCAAGACAGCCCCTCTCTACCAGCTTTTACTTAACACATAGAGTAAATGCCTGGTAAAATTTAACAGAGAAAGCCGGCACTCACCCAGTTCGCAGTCATGTCTCCGGTGTCGTGCCTCTCAGAAGTGCCGTTAGATTCCCTCTGGAAGTCGATGAGCTCGTGTCATCCTTCTCCTGTCGTCCCGTTGCTGGACTTCGGGCTCACTCCGTCCAGTGGTCGCTTTCGGGGTTATCGGCATCCCACCGCTGCCATCCAGTTGTTGGAACTCCGGGTCCTGCCGGTCTCGTTTTCGGTAGCTGGCCCCGTCGCAGGATCCATCGTCCAACAATTCAGCGAGAAGAAGCGCCGAACGAACGACAGAGATTTATTTACATGAGGAGAAGTGATCAACTGATCCAAAGAGAGAAGAGATACAAAACGTCTTCGGCATTTTATAGCGCCGCGTTGCCGACACTGGGCGCACTGTCCGCATCGTCAGCCAATACGGTGGCTCCGGCACCTCGGCCACGAGAGAGGGGGAAACGCACCTCACAACACATGGAGTGGCACAACGATGTCCATATATGGTCACGGCGCCCTAAAAAATGCCCAAACATGGTCACGAACGCACAGCAGATTCCGGAGTTCTCCCGGCGAGAGGAGGAGCCTGAATGAGGAGGTGGGGGTGGACGACACAGTCGGTCAAGAACCGGTTCTCCCCCACTTCTCTTGCTTGGTTCCCTAGGGCCGGTCGTAACACCTTATAACGCGTGTACTGCAGTCTATGCGAAATATAACTGCGAATTATTTTATTTATTTATTTACAGGTTACTGCTAGCCTGGGTGCAAGGCTTTGAGCAGGTGTGGGCGATACAAAAAAAGAAAACAGGATAACATACAAGCATAACAATACACTTCTAAGGGTACACTTTGAACCGGAAAAAAAACGGAACCGGAATATACTGTGCAAGTGCAATCGGTAGGATAACAACTACTATTGAAGACTAAATCATGCCGAATTCAACAGGGCACGAAGAAAAGATGAGACATCAGAACATTGCATAACATTAGCAGGTAACAGATTCCACTCATGGCACGTACGGGGAAAAAAGGAATTTTTGAAGACGTTTGTTTTACACGAAAATTCAGCGACTTTTATTGGGCGATTGGATCGTGTTGGGCGGCAAATGCTCGGCTGGATGTATGCTTCCTTGTCAATTTGAAGTCTATCGTTATACATCAAATAAAAAAGTTTTTGCCGATCATGATAACGTCTTACCGCAAGGCTTTCCAAACCGGCCCTGCGGAGAAGACTCGTAGGAGACGTTTTCCAGCTGTATGAACTGTAAACAAATCGCGCGGCTTTTCTTTGTATGCTCTCAAGCTTATTGGTATTAACTAGAGTGTATGGGTCCCAGATAATTGAAGCATATTCTAATAGTGGTCTGATGTAAGTTTTGTAAGCTAGCAGTTTGGTATCCTGAGAAGCTTTTTATTGGTATTAACTAGAGTGTATGGGTCCCAGATAATTGAAGCATATTCTAATAGTGGTCTGATGTAAGTTTTGTAAGCTAGCATTTGGTATCCTGAGAAGCTTTCGGTAACATTCATCTTAAGTATCCCAGTTTCCGCATTGACTTTTTCTGAATGTACGTGACGTGCTCGTTCCATTTCAGATCGGATGTGATTAAATCTCCTAAATATTTGAAGCATGATACTTCAGCTAGACTATGATTGTTTATTTGGTACGTGTGCTTCAACGGGGCCTTTTTGCGTGTAATGGTCATTGAAACAGTTTTTTTGTAATTAAGAGTCATCTGCCACCTAGTACACCATGTTTGTATTTTTTCAAGTGACGCGTTTAAGACGGCCTGATTGTTATGGTTGCAGATTTCATTGTAAAGAACGCAGTCATCTGGGAAAAGTTTAATTTTTACCGGTATGTCATGTACAATATCGAAATAAAAACGAGAAAGAAAAAGTGGCCCGAGAACAGAGCCCTGTGGGACGCCCGAAAGTACTGGCGAAGCCACAGAGTATGCGCCGTTAACGGCTACGCTCTGTTGCCTGTAGGAAAGGTATGATTTAATCCATGCCACTAAAGTTTCATTTTTCAAAATGGCCGTCAATTTACTCAGCAAATTTGAGTGCGACACATGGTCAAACGCCTTCTCAAAATCTAAGAATATGACGTCCACTTGCCCCCGTTTGTCCAGTGTTGCAGCGAAGTCGTGAACCGTTTCCAGAAGCTGAGTTACAGTGGACCGTCCCCGGCGGAAGCCATGCTGTCGGGCGTCCACAATGCAATTGCTCTCAAGAAATTGTGAAATGTGCTTAAATATGATATGTTCGAGCGTTTTGACACATGCTGAGAGAATAGAAATCGGTCTGTATGACGATAAGTGAGAACGGTTTTCGTTACCTTTCGGTATTGGAGTGATTTTAGCATACACCCAATCCTCGGGAAGTTCAGAGCACTCGAGAGATTTGTTAAATAGTAAACACAAGTACTTCGCGCACCACTCAGCATATCTCACAAGAAAAGCGTTGGGTATGCCATCAACACCTTGGGACTTTTTAACATCTAGATGAAGCAGAAGGGAAAAGACACCTTCTTCATTGACACACACGTCACTGATAGGAGGCACTTCAATAAAAGAAGGAAATTGCGGGATATTTCCATCGTCATCAGTAAACACTGAACAGAAATACCGGTTCAAAGCATCTGCAACATCTAGGCTGTCGTAAACAGGCTCATCGTCTACGTAAAGGCTGATAATAGTGTTCTTTTTCGGTGCGAGATAACGCCAGAACTTGTCTGGAGACGAAATCATGAATTCTTTTAACGACACTTGCTGATAATGCTCTTTTGCTGTCTTAATTTTGTTTTTCAGTTGCATTCGCAAATCGTGCATTCTATCAGAGGCAGCTGTTGATGGGCGCTGCTTACATTGCTTTCTTTGCTTTTTTAGTTTTCGTCCCATGCGTACGATTTCTTTATTCATCCACGGATTATCCTGCCTCAGTACTTTCCTCCGGAAGGGTACAAATTTATTCATTGTGTCAAACACTACGCTTTTAAAGAAACCCCAGATGTGGTCAATCGAAAATTCTTTTGATCCGCACATAGAAACAAATTCAGGAAACGAGCTGTCAAGCACATCAAGTATGTCTACATCACTAGCACATGTGAAATCGGGTATTAGACGTTGTTCTTTTGTAGCTTGAAGCGGAGCGTTTAATTGCATAGTGAGGCAGGTGATTTTATGGTCCGATATACCCTGAAAAACCTCAACTTGGGGATTTCGTCGCATAATGCCGTTATTTACAAGGAACAGGTCTAAAACAGACTCAGCTTCATTTTGCACTCGGGTGGGTGTAGTAACCAGTTGTGTTAAACCATGAAGCACTACGCAGTCAACAAACGGCTCCGAACCAGCACTAAGGGCTTCAGGTACGTCGTTTTGCCAGTCTACGGAAGGGAAATTAAAGTCACCCGCCAGGAGCATATTAGAGGAATGTTTGCCATAGGAGCACAAGAACTCGTTAAATATTTCGACAAACGTGTCGCAGCTAGGAGGGCGATAAAAGGTGCCAATAATGATGTGAAGTTCTTCAAATATTGCTTTAACGACGACACATTCTAGTCCATCCATATCGGGTAATCTGACTACACGTAAAGATTCTAAAAACAGAATAGCAACACCTCCCCCTCGAGAGCCTCTGTCCTTGTGGTATACCTTGAATCCGGGGGGCGTTATTTCAGAATCGCCAATATCACGGTGTAGCCAAGTTTCAGTTATTATCAAAATATGTGGTTTATACGTGATAATAAGGCTTTCTAAGTCCGCGGTTTTGTTTATTATGCTGCGAGCATTTATATTCATGCAACGGAGTGTCTTCTTTTTACGCTCTTTAGTAGTTCATTGCGCCGAGTCTGTTCTGGTATTGCGCCGAGAGATAGGAATTCTTTTCGCTTGGGCATTGTCCCATTCAAACATGTCATCGTCAATTTTGATTTTGTTGTGCATGAGCTTTACCTTCTGGCCCGCTTTTTTGGCTTCTTTTGCGCTATCCCAAAGCTGCTTTCTTATTTGCCGGGTAGTGGCCGAAAAGTCCTCTGATACGGATATGCCCCCCCCCTTTTAGTTTAGGGCAGTTTATCAACACGGCTAATTTTTCGCGGTGATCCATGAACCTCATTATAACCGGGCGTGGCCGGTGAGCAGTTTTGCGTCCCAACCTGTGCATTCTTTCAAATTGAACATACCGTGACGTCTAATGTTTTCTGAAATAAGTCTTCGATTACACTCTTAGCGAGCCCTTCTGCTGTCTCGTTCACGACTTCTGGAAGCCCGAACACTCAAATTATTGCGCCTACTTCTGTCCTCCAGGTCTACCATCTGGTTTTCTAATGCATTTATGCTGTTCTCGAGCTGACTGAACTTATTATGGAATTGTTTGATTACAGCCGTACATTCCTCAACGTTCTTAAGTTTTGTTTCTATAGCCTCAAGCCTATCCTGAATGTTCTTCTGACCATCCAGAATTTCCTTCAGCGCCTCCTCGATGGGAGGCCCTGGGTTGGGCTCTACATCCCCAGAAAGCATTAGGAGAGAAAGGATAACATTCATGGCCAACGAGAAGCATTCACATACGCTGTTTGGGCATGTCAGCTGGAGAAAACATCAATTGCTCGTTTTTACAGACGAGCTTTTTTCACTAACCTGCATTAAGAAGACGAAAGGATTTGACATCGCTGCTTTCTGCGGCCAGCTGACATGCCCACTGAAGCAGTCTTGCGCACGTTGGGTCTTTATATCGGTCGATGTAGGTGGCGGTGTCCAGTTGAATTCCACGCGGGGTAGTGCATCCCTTGCGCAGTTTCCGTGATCCGTGGCGATATGGTACGGCGGTGAATAGTCGCTGGCCGTCCGTGACGTTCCCAGCAGAAGTATCTGCATTAGGAAGACGAAAGGGTTTGCACATCGCTGCTTCCTGCGGCCAGCTGACATGCCCACTGAAGCAGTCTTGCGCACGTTGGGTCTTTATATCGGTCGATGTAGGGGGCGGTGTCCAGTTGAATTCCACGTGGGGTAGTGCATCCCTTGCGCAGTTTCCGTGATCCGTGGCGATAAGGTACGGCGGTGAATAGTCGCTGGCCGTCCGTGACGTTCCCAGCAGAAGTATCTGCATTAAGAAGACGAAAGGGTTTGACATCGCTGCTTCCTGCGGCCAGCTGACATGCCCACTGAAGCAGTCTTGCGCACGTTGGGTCTTTATATCGGTCGATTGTAGGGGGCGGTGTCCAGTTGAATTCCACGTGGGGTAGTGCATCCCTTGCGCAGTTTCCGTGATCCGTGGCGATAAGGTACGGCGGTGAATAGTCGCTGGCCGTCCGTGACGTTCCCAGCAGAAGTATCTGCATTAAGAAGACGAAAGGGTTTGACATCGCTGCTTCTTGCGGCCAGCTGACATGCCCACTGAAGCAGTCTTGCGCACGTTGGGTCTTTATATCGGTCGATGTAGGGGGCGGTGTCCAGTTGAATTCCACGTGGGGTAGTGCATCCCTTGCGCAGTTTCCGTGATCCGTGGCGATAAGGTACGGCGGTGAATAGTCGCTGGCCGTCCGTGACGTTCCCAGCAGAAGTATCTGCATTAAGAAGACGAAAGGGTTTGACATCGCTGCTTCCTGCGGCCAGCTGACATGCCCACTGAAGCAGTCTTGCGCACGTTGGGTCTTTATATCGGTCGATGTAGGGGGCGGTGTCCAGTTGAATTCCACGTGGGGTAGTGCATCCCTTGCGCAGTTTCCGTGATCCGTGGCGATAAGGTACGGCGGTGAATAGTCGCTGGCCGTCCGTGACGTTCCCAGCAGAAGTATCTGCATTAAGAAGACGAAAGGGTTTGACATCGCTGCTTCTTGCGGCCAGCTGACATGCCCACTGAAGCAGTCTTGCGCACGTTGGGTCTTTATATCGGTCGATGTAGGGGGCGGTGTCCAGTTGAATTCCACGTGGGGTAGTGCATCCCTTGCGCAGTTTCCGTGATCCGTGGCGATAAGGTACGGCGGTGAATAGTCGCTGGCCGTCCGTGACGTTCCCAGCAGAAGTATCTGCATTAAGAAGACGAAAGGGTTTGACATCGCTGCTTCCTGCGGCCAGCTGACATGCCCATTTTAAGGCTACTCCTCGAATGTCATAAAATGGTAGCTTATAAAATAAAATATCGTGTTTAATAGAGTCAAATGCTTTTTTTAAATCTAAAAAAAGTCAAGCAGTGAATCGCTTTTCATCTATATTAGAAAGTATTTTTTTCTTTTACGCTGAGTAGTGCCATCTCCGTTGACTTCCCTTGACGAAACCCGAACTGCTCATTCACGAGGACTTGTCTACTGTTAAAATAGTACATAGTCTATATTTTATCAAGTATTCTAACAGCTTAGAAAAGAAAGGTAGGACAGATATAGGTCTATAATTAGAGATGTCGTCATAAGGCCCACTTTTTGTGCAAAACAACCACTCTTGCAATTTTCATACTGTCTGGAAAAACACCCTGATCTAAAGCATCATTACATATGTGCTGCAGTGGGGCACTGAATAAATCGGCAACAGCAATAATTGGTTCTGCCTTGATTTCATCTGCTCCTGCGGCAGTACCTTTATCTAATATACTCAGGAAAGTGAACACTTCATGCTCACTGCAAGGTTTTAAAAATATGGTACTGACGACTGGAGCAGTCATGTACCCATTAATTTCATGCTTTCTATCTTCATTGTGAGACGGTTCTCCAGAAGCTAGGAAGTGCTCATTAAATTTGTCTGCCAAAGCACCGCCACTATAATCGATATTATCGAGCGTTCGATTGTTAGTGCACTAGGGACTTGACAGGTAACCTTGCCCATTAATTCGTGGAGACAATTCCATATTTTCTTTGGACAGTTTGAGACTGCGGTAAGTTTATTCGTGTAATATTTTTTGCGGGCTCTTTTAATGTCAGAGCCTAACTTGTTTCTAATTTTTTATATTCGTTAAGTAAAACTGGGTCTTTTACTTTAATAAATTTGTGAAATAGTTGATCACGTGCCTGAATTCATTTGTATAACTCCCTTGTTACCCATTGCTTTCGAGATTTTTTGTTAGTTTTTTTTTCACCAATAAAGGAAATGCGCTATCATGTTTGTCTTTTATTAACTCAACGAAGATATCGTACGCAATACTAAGATTTTTTTCATTGTAAACGTCGCTCAACGAGATGCTTTCGACCATGGATTGAAACGTAGCGAGATTATCTTGGTTATAACTACGGTATATATATATGTGTTGTGTTGGTGGTTTTTTTTAGTTTTCTTATTAATCTGGGAAAGAAACAAAATATAGGTAGGTGATCGCTTAAATCAAATGTGAGCACTCCAGCTAAAATACGTGACAACTCATGATTTGTGACACAAAGATCTAGCAATGTATCACTCTCCATAGTTATTCTCGTTGGTGACTGGATTACATTAGAGCAGTCAAATGTATTAATGACCTCAAGAAATAAACGTCGTGGCAAGCTGTTTTTCAAAAGATCAATATTAAAATCTCCAACTAAGATAACAGGCATATTGAAGGTACATGCATTTTCAAGGAGGTCACGCACGAATTGAACAAATTTGAGTTTCACTTAATGGGGGGCGGTAAGCACAAGCAACCAGAGCTCCAGAACACTTCACAGCAATATATTCTTAATGAGTGCAGACAAAAAAAAAATCTGACAATACCTCGTACTGAAAATTTTCTTTGAAGTACAATGCAACGCCACCAGCTTTGCGACTTTTTCTGCATACCCCCTCAGATTTGTATCCAAAAAACGGCACATCAGTTTCACTTATGAACCAAGTTTCCGTGAAACCAAGTATATCGAAACTGTGATTCAAGGAACGCAAAGCTGCCTGTATTTGAAACTTATTATTTTTCATGCTTCTAATATTACCGTGAAAAAGCGACATCCTGTCAGTTTCACAAACCAGAGAACTGCGCACCGCTAAATTAAAACATCAAGCATCGTAGTAAAGCTGCGTGTTTTTTGTTGCCATGAAGAAAAAAAAGTAAAACAGATAAGAATGACGAAGAAACAGCGGCGATCCTCTAGATTACCTTTTCTAGGTCGGCATCACATGAAATCTGTATTGCTGGTTCACCGCTCGCTTGCGCACAAACAGCTTCCCATGGTTGTGCCAGGCAAAGTCATAATGCTTTTCTGCGGCCTTTGCCCTCATCATTCACATAAGCTTTTTGTTCTGCGCAGTCAAATTATCAAGAAAGTACATCGTTCACTTACACAGCCGCATAGCCTGTCTTTTTTCCATCCACTGATCTTTCATTACACGCGAGGAAAAATGGACCAGTATTTCTGCGGTTTTGCCACGTTTAGTTGGCAGTCTATGAAGGCCTTCCACATCATGTTTAGTTAACTGAGGTAGCTCAAAGCCCTGTGCAATTGCATTGATCATTTGTAACAGATTTTCATTTTAAAATGAAAATCTGTTACAAGTCCATGCATTACCAAATTATTCCTTCGACTATATTGTTCGAGGCTGTTTATTTGTTGTCGCAATTCCATGTCTTCCCGGTCGGCGTTCGTGGTCTGAATATGTGCAACTCTTTTTTTAAACCAACAATTTCAGTTGACTGAAGCTTCATTTCTGCTAATACTTTATCGTACTGATCTGAAAGATGCTGGAAAGACTTTTACATACTTTCCACGGTTTCCTCGACCTAGAAAAAGACACACAGCTTCTGTTTGATTTCGGGCAGTTCATTCAGCTTTTTATTGATTTTTATGAGCATATGTTTTCAGAAAGCGACTGTTCGTTCTGCGCTTGCCTCGGTACTTTTGGAGGCCCTCGAGCGGCTAAGATCACGCACATCTGACATTTACAGCTTTTTTTGGCAGTGTCTGCCATTGCTTTGTAGTTTGACTTACTCGTACCAGATCAAGCCACCAAATGATAACCATAATCACACTCTGAACAGATAAGGCACGAACCTTCTGTTGGAAGCAACTGATCACATACCAGGCATATATCGGAAGCAAGATTAGTCATTGCGCTCACATTGATCCTCAAAGGTAACAGTACGGACCCAAGCGCAGGCGCACACTTAGGCCTGTGCACTGAAAATGGACTGGTAATGGTGTAACTGGAATAACTCAGCGGCATTCCCACACAACTTATATATATATATATATATATATATATATATATATATATATATATATATATATATATATATATATATATATATATATATATATATATAAACAAACTAGGAAGGTAAAGAAAACCAACCTGCGTAATAACAGATTTCTCAGTTGCTTGAAAAGGACCTCGTTGGTGCCACTGCCGCTGAGCGTGTGCTGATCCTTCGTCGGTACGGCCGTCTTTCATATCTTCTTGTCTGTGACGTAAGAACCGTGCCAGCTGTCATGCGTGCCATGTTGCTACATGGCACGCATGTCATACTTTTCATGTTAGGGTCTGTCGATTGTGTTTGCTAGGCAATCGTGTGATACCAAACCAATTTTGCGACATGTCATGTGAACGAGACCACCGCAAGCGCAGCAAGACATACATGTCATGGTTTTCATGTTATGACTAGTCAAATATGCTCGTCATACAGTCATGTGATGCCGCACCTAGTTTGGTATCGATACCATTATCCAAACGGTCAGGAAGGAGAGCTAAAAGTCGTAGGCGGTTAGATATATAGATAGATAGATAGATAGATAGATAGATACGCTCAAAGTCGCCGAAATTCGCTTAACAATGCTTCGCATTCAAAAAATCGGCAGATCTCACGTACGGTGGGAACCGACAATATGCGTAGCAGGAACAGGAAAGGATCATATGTTACCTAAAAATGCGCACAATGTTACGAGGCGCTGATAAAATATGCTGTAAATGACGTCCTTGTCATGATTATTATATTTGCATGTGTCATTTGCCTTTGTCATCTATTCATGTCACTTGATACTAAATTTGGTATATGTGGAGCTAGTGAAATGAACATGAACGCACTATGGTCGTAGATCGTAGCATGTAGACGTGTTTTACATAACCCGCATAACATCATTATCGTGTTTGGACCTGTCATTTACATTTTTCATCCATTTACGTCACGTAATAGCAAATTTGGTGTATGGGGAGGTAGTGAAACGGCCGCGAGCATGCTCTATTCGTAGCATTTATTCATACTTTAAATCGCACGCACATCATAATTATCAGGTTTTAACGTGTATTTTACCTTTGTCATCGATTCACGTCACGTAATATCAAATTCGGTATATTTGGAGCCGGTGAAACAGCCGCGAGCGAATCATGAGCTTGGTATGTTGCCATGTTATTACATGGCATGCGTGTCATGATTATCCTGCTTCCACCAATCTTCTACTTTCGGCATTGATTGATGTCACGCAACACCAAATTTCGTATATGTGAAGCTAGCGAAATTGCCACGAGGGCATCATAAAGTGCAGCATTCCGACCTACACTCTAAAACTGTCCGTCAGATGCACGGCAAAGATCGACGTAAAGCTCACGGGTGCCTCTCGGTTCGTGGGAAGAAGAAAATGGCCGTGGATGCCAACAGACGTAGTGCTGTTATTGTTGGTACGGAGACACTGTCCTTCTTCAATGAACCTTATGAAAAAGTATAGAAGTTGGCTGCTCTGAATTGTGATTTTCTAGCCTAAATACCCCTATTAGGCCACTTTTTTTGGGGCACGATGTGTTGACAATGAGCCTGGGTGCATGTAACTAAGATTCGTTTATTCGTACTTCTTCTTTAATGTTTTTACTTTGATATGAATACTCTTGACGTGTTTCCGGTGTCAGCATCGCTATCACGCACCATATAAAGTCCTAATCAATAACAGCTGCAGCAAATCGTATGTTCTTGCAGCGGGTAAATGAACGGCAGCGAGCACTATGAACGCGGCTGAAGCAAAGGGGAAGCAGGTCGACCCATCTTAGTCGCACGAAGGGCGCATGCGATAACATCACCTGCGTGCGAGGCATGTCGTCGTTATATACTGAGGCAGAGAGGAAACGCCCTGTCTGTATTTAGGAATGCCAAGACCAGCGGGAACTAGAGTGCAGCTGCCATATAAACAAATGGGAAGATATCCGCCAATTGGAAACTTGAAAAAGAATTTTCTTCCATGGAACAAAATTTGTAATGAATAAACTTGTAATATAAAAAACAGCTTATTTGCTTTCCAGTTGGATATAAATGTTATCTTTATTTAGACCACCGCGTGGTGCAGATTGGCCTCAATGTGGACAAAGTTGATAATTTAGGCAAATTTGTGATTTTTTCTCGTAAAGTTTAGTAACTTGAGGGGTGCAAAGGTAACCTTTTTTTGCAAAATATACCTTCTATGGAGTAATTATTAATTTCTCAGATCTTCAATGAAGGGCAGCAATGCAATAGAAAGCAGACATAACCCCTTACGGCTAAATTATTGTAGGCGTATGTGGCCCAAAAATTGCACTGTTAATATTCAGCTTAGAACACCTTGCATAGTCACCATTACTTGTTATATAAACTAATTTTTTTATTGAAAGAGAGAGAGTACCACTTTTAAAAAATAATGTTTTTCACAAACAACAGCCATATGAAAAGTGGATAAACTCGGAAAGCACTCACGTGACCCCAATTTTTTTCTTCCAGAATTATTCTAGGGATTCACTGCTTTCAATGCCGCAAATATTTCTTCGAATCCATTTTAGGTGGTTGCGAAAATGGCTGGTATGTTTGGCGTGGAATGATCCCACTACAAACGGCACTGGCGGCGAGTAATGCTCCCGGCTTGGAGCTAAAGCATTACGTTTTTGTGTAAGAAAAGAGTAGGATGAAAGGAGAGGTGGAGAAAGGGAAGAGAAGGGTCTGAACATCTGCATCCTGAGTGCGCCTCGGAGATTGTGACGGCAAGAATCATGTGGTGGCGCTGCGCGATGGCAATCTACCAAAATACAACCAAATTACTCAAAAATATGTGAACTTTGTTTAGCGCAATACTTCCGCCTTTCTAATAGAATTTCCGTGTTTTCGTCTATTTTTCATAATTTTTATTCATTCACTCTTTAAACGGCACGTAGTGAAATTTATAGAGACCACTACCACACGGAGTCCCTCATAACATTAGAGGGGTGTTGGGACGCGAACATTTTTCGTTTTCTTATTTCTTTTCGAGGATTACACGCTATGCCCATTAGCCCCCCTCCCTTTTTTTGGCACGAACACACAGCAGCAGCACTTGTTTGATATATCTGATAATGCGGCACAGCGGCATTGTTGTAAGTGGGTTGTTTTGCCAAAGAGAGAATATAAACATTGGTAGTTCCATCTCATTATCTTCACTGATATGTCGTTGAAACCAGTGTCGATGTAATGGTGGGTTCCACACGTTGTTATGAGTTTGCGGGAATTATGGAAATGTTGTGATCCCTCTGTTGTGAAAATTCATATGTCCTGTCATCAAGCGCTTCAGAGTTGTCAGATCATGATTACAACAACAAATAAAAAAAACCAAGTGCGTCGAAACTAACAGTGGTGGTGCACAATCTTTTTTTTATTCTCTGTAAGGATTTTTTTTGTTTTATTCGCTTCTCAATAGAAAAGTGGTTGGAATAGTAGGCAAAAAATAGCGTATACGTGCTTTGCACAACTGAATGTGTCAGTTCATCTCGTCAGTCAAACAGCGCGTACATCTAATTTCATTGTGTACTTATAATGTTTTTGCATGTGAAAGTTAACAACGACAGCCTCACCATTTCTACGAAGTGTCTTTTTCTCAAGTACACAGGGTACTGTACTGCATTCTAGATTGTGTAGCGAATAGAACGAGCTTATACCGCAACCGCAAAGCATGCTTTAAATATTGTTTCAACAAAAAACTCCTGAGAGCGTGGGCTCCTTCACTTGAAAAAAATATGGAGTAAAAAGGGTGTCTTTTTGCCCATAACAATAATCGTCATCAGGCTTGCGTGCGCTTCCTTTCTTGAAAACTTGGCGCTGGCCACTTTTCTATCGAGAATGCAATGTAACCCTGATAATGGACCTGTCGATCGTGACTGGAATGTACCGGGCGTGGGGCGATGGCGCAAGGATGGAATGCAATATAGATGACGATAATTGTTGTGGGACAAAATGACACCCTTTTTACTCGTTCTTTTTTTAGAGTGTTGGTGACACCAGAACACTGCCTCGCGCACCGATCCAGGAAGCTGTGCGCCGGCCCACTCGCGATAACATCTCTCCATAGAGGAAAGAATTTCTTCGACGTGGTCACGTGATGTATGTATGCAGCGCATGCAAGGTCGCGCATGCGCGGCACTCGCGAGACAACGCGGACGCTCGTCACAGCGGAATGTAGTGGTCGAGAACTCGCTAGAAACGACCATGTTCAACGGCGATTTGTGACACCAAGACGTGTATTCGTTGTCCTGTTCTGATCGGCTATCCTGTGGTTGCGTTAAGTCGGACAGTATGCCATCAGAAGTTTGCGCAAGGTCTGCGAAGTTTGCACTTCACTGCTTCGAGTCATCATTGTGTCGGAGCTTTCCCTCCAAGCTGACCAGTTTGTGGATTGTCGTTGTCGACGTAGTTTTGTGGATTTCGCTATCAGGATAGACCTATTTTACGGCTCTCGTGAATTTTCCCCACCTTCGGCCTGTTCGACTACCGACAAAATACTCATGCCTTGACTGTTTACGCTGCTTCGAAGCCGCACGAAGGCTCACTCGAAAGCGTTTTTTTTTTATTTGCCCCACCGCGGTGGTCTAGTGGCTAAGGTACTCGGCTGCTGACCCGCCGGGCGCGGGTTCGAATCCCGGCTGCGGCGGCTGCATTTCCTATGGAGGCGGAAATGTTGTAGGCCCGTGTGCTCAGATTTGCGTGCGGGTTAAAGAACCCCAGGTGGTCTAAATTTCCGGAGCCCTCCACTACAGCATCTCTCATAATCATATAGTGGTTTTGGGACGTTAAACCCCACATATCAATCAATCAAATCAAAGCAGTTTTTTTGCGCACGCAGCTTCGGCGTATTTGCGAATTCTGTGCAATGGTGTCGCGTGCCACTGACCGTGTAGTTGGTTAGCAGGGGTTTAGCGGTGTGGGCTTGGTAGCTGCTGTCACTTGTCATGCTACAGTACGCATTGCGTTGTAGTTGATGAAAATTTCTCCAGGTACCGGGTGAGTGACCGATGAAACTGCGCATCCCATCGTTTTCGCTGCAGTTGCGTTATCAGGCGACCCGACCGAAGTTCAGCTGGCGTGTTCCGTGTAGATAAACAGGCCACTCTGATTAGCAGGAATGTGACAGCTGGGCTGTATCTGATTGCAATAATGTACTTGTGGCTATATTTGTGGCATAGTCTGCCAGCAGCGTTTATATTACTGTTTGCAGGTGTTGTGCTGGCAGTAGTTGCTTAAATTACGTCCAGCTTGTTCTTATTGCTCTCGCTATTTTCGCTGTGTCCATTAGGAATTTTGTCGTTTCAGTTGGGCGCCAGTGACCTATGCTCTGGCGGAGCGCGACTTTCGCTAATTTGGTACCAAAAAATGTATTTAAAAAGAACAAAACGGAAACACCATGCCGAAGAGATCGCCTGCTTCGAGCAACCCCGAGGGATGCACAGCGCGTTAGGACGAGCGCTTCCCAAGCTCATAGGGCGAAAAGGAACGAAGAAGCTGCCTTCACTGTAACGGTTTAGCAAGAGTGCCGGCACATCAACTCCGAACGGTATAGTTCCCATTGCCGGGGCTATATCTACTTCCGTCAATGTCTGCACCTTGCGCCCGCAAGTTTTTTGAAGAGAAGAAGCTCACCCGGTTTTTGAAAGCAGGGTTCAAAGATCATTTAGTGTCTGCCGCCTTTAGCTGCAGCTCAATGAAAGACGAAGGTCTCTGAGCTATTCCGTTGTCATTGCTTTCAATTTTTGCAGTGATATCGCTAGCACTACTTGGTATATATAGTATGACTGTCACTGGTAAAAATATTTTAATACTATATTTGTAAAATATTTTGCCTATATCTCGATACCCAGCATCAGAGAAAAGATGACACGCGGAAGAACAAACGACAGGAATCGAACATGAAACTGAGATATGTTTGCATTTTTTATTCCTACGCTTAGGTACCTAGCCTTAGTAGCATGTCACTGTTAAATGGCTTCATTTGGTGCTGTAACCTGAAGTTGAAGCCAACGGTGCTTGCTGGAATGGGCGTACTTAAATTTGGCTTGACCACTTCGCTGTCTGTGCGACTTCAGGAAATTTCGGAAGCACCAGCTGAACAGCGAAGAGAGTGTTATACGTTGTCCTCTCACATTGGCTTAATAGCGTGCAAGTGTTAGTGATATTCAGCAATTTGCATACTTTTTATAGATGACACGGAATATAAACTGTAAAATCCCAAGTGAGTGTTTTCTGCCTTTTTTGGAGGATTTCAGGACGAAATGATGCTGCCATACTTGCTTTGTTTTTGTTTAAATGCCTAAGATTTTTGCCGCGCACTGCAGGTAGCAAAAAGACGTTCCCTGACGAAGTGTGCAGTGCTGACCACACGGTGAGCCGAGCATCCTATAAGAGGTGCTTATTCGGCATCTGTGGCTAACTCAAAGGTAATGTACAAAGTTTTATTTAATGAAGAAGAGTGTTGTTTTGAGCTAGTCATGTCAAAGTGAAACAATTGCAAAATAAGTGAGGGTATACAGAGTAACATCTGGGTGTATACTACCTACCGACTTACAATTATTCATGCCAAAGTGCTAATTATGTGCGAACCTTATTTGAGGGAGTAGTGCAATGGATTCCATGAATGAGCATAGTTGGAAATTGCTCCACAACCAGTCACTGTGTTTTGGCACACATTAATATGTGGCCCTTATTCTTGTGACCTCCCACTGAGATAAAATTGCTTCTCATAAACAACAGTAGAAAGACTCTCTCTAGCTATATGAAAAAACAATGTTGTTATCATAGTTTTTAGTTTCAATAAATCATGCTGTAGTAAAGTATTCCACCTATTTGTCACCATGGCGTGTGCAATTCTTCTGGAAATGTGACTTGGTTCCGCAAAGTGTTGCCTTTATGTAGATTGGAGTACTAGGAAGTAGAATTTCGCAAAAACTGTAAAACTTTATTGTTTCTTGCATCAAGAATTGTTATCTGTCTTGTAAATGCATGCATAGCGTGAAGAATAATGACCCACCTTAAAGTTTACAGCCTTATCATTGCAGTGTATTGGACTGTCTTTACTCTATGTGATTTTTTCTGCCAAACATAAACCTAGTTTTTACCTTTTCTCAAGGTCAATTGCCAATTTTTTTGTGTACGTTTGCAAGCAAACTTTAATCTCTAATGCTAAATAACTGACTTGAGCGGTGTGCCTGATTCTTGTCTATGAATTTTACAGAATAACTAAAGTGAACTCTTATACTTGGCACAATTATTGGCTACTGTGTGCACGTTCTATGCATCAAGATATAAAATAAAGAATGCCGCTGGTAGCATTGAATACTGTTTTCAGAAACTTGTATACACTGTGAAATCTTGCTGGTGCCAAAATTTGTTTTGGTTGTACGATGAAGCGACTGGTAGCGAGCAATACTGCATTGTTGTAACTAATTGCACAATCGGGCATTTTCCAGCTGCCAACGTAATTCAAGCAGATGTCGATCACGTTCACTGTGGTACGCCATAGCCACGAAGCTCATGCATCTGCATCCTGCATACCAGGAACCCTTATGTGAAGCAACATGATCGTGTGATGGGGGCAGCTAAAGGAGAACTGGGTTTTCCCTGTCTGTCAATATCATTACACAAGTTAGCTAAGTGCACTCGAGTAGTTTCAGCAAGCACTTGCAGGTACAGACTCAGCAATGACGGCAGATTTCAATAGCAGAATTACCTGTTATTTGGGTTTTCAAGAAACTCCCTCATTTTGTGACACTGTGACACGTCACAGCTTCCTGAATCATTTCTTGGTGGTGGGACATTAGAAGAATTATAACTAATAAAATTGTGTGAAAATATTCCAATATTTTTTATAATGTACATTAAATTCATGCTTTTCAACTGCTTCCTACACAAACAAAGCTTAACTTTTGCTGCGTTGCCTCATGGGTGAAAACAAAAAAACCAGCCCCGGGAAAGCAATAAGGTGCTCCAATATAACAGCAGAGAGTATTGCGGTGGTTCATTCTGTAGCTGAAGTTTTTTAAGAAAAGGGGACTAATGTAGATTTCATGTGAGTGTTTAAAGAGGAAAATTGTGTTGTGCTACTTTTGTTATCGCAGGAAGCACCTCCCAAATTCAGTGCTACAAGAATGTGAGCCACAAGTTCTTTTCAACGAACGGATGAGATGCCTGAAAGCCACGGGCCGGCTGCTTCTGGTCTACACAGACAGTGCAGCCACAACTGTAAAGTTCTTGCAAAGGTCTGAGGCATTCTTAAGTTGCATAGAGTGAGGTTGTTAATTGTCACTTTTATAGCATATAGAGATATGTATGCAAAAGTAATTCCCGGCACAGTGTGTTTTACATTCTCTCAAAGTGCTATTAGGCAGCTTTAGCTCTGTCTTTTCTGTTTTATCATCTTCCAGACTATCTTGCTAATTCATACAGAATGCTGAAGCAATCGCATTGTGTGAGAATCACAGCAACTTCATTTCGAAAAACAATTATGGTGACCCCCTTCATTGCCAGACCAGTGTATACTCTTCGCTAGCGAAGTGATGTAATGTTGCACCGACCGTCGGTTGGTTCTCTCTTCAATATGAAATAGTGTTTAGACCCTAAAATTACCCCGTATATATTTTGTCGTTGTGAGGCGTGCTGCATAATTGTTTATCTCACCTAAGCCTCACACAGTACTTCCTCACCATGCCGATCTAGCAGAGCGGCACATCAACGAGGCCTTTTTTAGTTGATGGCTGCATGTTGATTGCACAATCACTGACGTCATGCTTTGTTGCCATGTGACTATAGTCATGATGGTAACGTATGCGTACCCCTTTTCACGATGAGAATGATGGAGAAGCTGAGTGAGAAACTGAAAACAGCTACAATGTGTGTTTTATTGCTGTGACTTCGTCATTTTATCATGCGAACACAAAATTTGTGGCAACGTGCTCACATTTCACAATTTTGCAGTTATCAGAAATTTCAGAAGATGGGGTTATTTAGTAGCTTATTATATTTCAAATATAAATGCTCAATTAATGCGCTGCATTGCTGTGTCAACCCATATTTTGAAACGCTCATCTGTGAAATAGTCTGCAGCTTGGGTCGATATTTACATGTTAATTATACAAAACATTCCGTATGTTCAATATGTACCATCAAAATCAAAATTTGCGGGACACAAAATGTTTGATAAAGCTAATTTGTCACTTTGTCTGACAATGTAATTTTGAAAGAAATATTCCATACTGCACTTCGCATTCCGACCGATGCAGTCACTAGCCTAATTACAAGCGGTAAGTACTAACGTAGCAGAAATTTGCATTTGTTGTGGATTCAACATTTACCAAACTTTTCCTGTTGATAGTACTTTCATGAATTTTTCACCTTATTTTTCCTTTTTGCAGCTACATAGCTTGCAGTTAATTGCTTTGCTGCTTTGTTTTTCTGATACCTATTTAACCAGCGCATCTAAAATGGTGTTTTGGCTGTACTTGCATCAATAGGTGTTATTTATTTTATTAGTTAAGGAGCTTTTTTTGGTGTTTTGGCTTTTACTTTTTGGTAACTTAACTGCTGTTTTCAGGACAATCTGTAGACATCAATATTGAGTCTACTAAACTTTGGTTCAGAAAGAAAAGCTGAACAGTTGTGAAGGTGCATGGCCTGCGCCACAGCAATCTAGGTTACTAGAAATAGATTCTAGGCTGGATAATATGTAGCTCCCTGCTAGTTGCGTGTCTTGCCTTTACTTAGAGCGATTTTCATAGTCCTAAAATTTACCTTACGTTGCTTACAGTTATGCTACCACGTGAACCTCCACACTGAATGCATTTGATCTTTAGAGCAGCACGTGCACTTTTGAAGGAGACAAAAGTGCTTATGACATAAGTGCTTTTGAATTGACATTCACATTCAGAACCCCATTATAATTGTTGCCTCTAGTGAACAAAGTGGTAATGCTAGATTGTATACATACTGAAATAGGAGAGGTGAGCGGCTTAGTAGGTTGGTATTCATGTTAAAAGGCTGGGCATTAAAAAGGCAGTGGTAGAGTGCTGAATGGGTTGAGGCTACGGAAATGACGACGAAGTCCTGATCCTCTTATGTCACAGCTCCTTTTTCTCGCTCCAAAGGTGCCTTTACAATGTGTTTTCTGATGCACGCAGGCCTTTGCAGTGGTCTACAATATGTTTTATCTTGTGTAATATTTCATAATATAATGCCAAATTTTTTTCTTCTCCCCATATAACTCTTCATGGTGTTAGTATTTACAGAAAATGTAACTGCCACACCAGGGCACTAATTAAACGGAATTTGTTTTGTTAGTCTATAAATTCTTTTGCAGTGTGAATATATTGTGTTTAACGTTGAGTTCTTGTCTACTATATAGCAATAGATCTTCGTGTTATCGTGCTGCTTGTTCTGCATGTGACCAGTTCTTGTCCAGAAATACCGTCTGCTTTTGTGATTCATGAAGTATTGGTGTGACCAGAGGTGATGTACATAGCAGACACCATAGTGGATTAAACTCTGGACTTCTTTTACTTCCTTTTCAGACATACAGAAAAGAGCCAAGTGGAGCTGTTCATGGGCCATGCACACTGTTTCATAAGCGGGCTTTCAGCAATTGTCACGATGTCTTGTATGTAAGGTGATGCGAGAAAGACACAAATCAACCAGCACACAATCCAAGTTTTCGATTAATTTACGAGGAAACCTAACATGCGATTCCTCTAATGTGGTATACCTTCTCGAATGCAACATGTGTGGTATGCAGTACATCGGACAAACAGAAACACCATTTAGGAATCACTTCAATAATCACAGAGCCCATGCGAAATCAGCCCCAAGTCTACCTCTATCAAAACATCTCAATCTTCCCGACCATGCATTCGACAAACTATTAGTAGCGCTCTTACAGACGGGATTTAAATCAAACCGAGAACGTGAACAACGAGAGTCATACCTTACCCACTGATTTAACACCCTCGATAGAGGAATAAATGAGAATCCTGGTACACTTGCAGCACTTAAAGTATTAGAAAACAATAACGGCAATAATGAAAATAGTAACTGAGTTCACGGCACTGCAGCTGCGAAGGGCACTGGACAACTCAAAACAATTCCAAGTGTAACTACTCTTCCAAAGTACAGCTGTCGTCTGTTTTCTGTTTTATTTTACTACCCAATCAATTGTGCCATGCATGACATGCCCAACAGCAACCCTGTGCACAGCCTGGAGGTCCCCACTGCACGCGTAATCCAGAAGCGTCCAAGGAATTCGCATTGCGCCCGCTTACCAGCCTCTGCCGCAATACGTGGCACCCCTCTTTCTACGACGAAATGTTGACGGGGCACCGAGTAGTTAAAAGCTTAAAACTTCCTAAAAAGCCCGCTTTTCAGCCTCTGCCACAATACGCGGCACCCCTCTTTTTACGACGATAGATTGATGGGGCGCCCAGTAGTTAGAGGCTTACAACTTTCTAAAAAAAAGCTCTTTTTTGCCCCACACTGAACCGCCAGAGCCAGGAGGTGCCATCTGGTCGGGAAGAATGCGTTAGTGAAAGGAAGCATACACAGACCACCGACATCAGAAAGGTGAAGGGAAGAAAGGGGAGAGAGATGAAGGGGGAAGGGGAAGGAAGAGTGGAGGGGGGTGACCAGGGAGAGTCCACCTTATATTGTCACGGGGTCGTGACGTGGCCGAAGACAGGAGACTTCGTGTTGGGAACTAACTGTTTATTTGGGCGAACCTGTGCCCAGTAAACGGAAAGCCCGATTACAGCAGCAGTCTTGCACAGATAGGGGGGGCGCTGCGAGCGTCGAAGGCGATCGGACGTGCTTCGCATCGGCTCCGCACGGGATGAAGAAGATCTGCGGTTCTACTTGCCCCATCTTGACCGGAAAGGTGTGTAAAGATTCAGTTTGATCTCCGCTACGATCTGCCGAAAGAATTTTGAAAATCGGTGGACTTTTGGGCATTTTACGCCCACAGCTCCGAAATCCGAGGTGGCGACCACGCTAAGCCTAACGGGCCGGCGTGGTCCGGGAGCGGCCTCGGCCGCATCGGCGACTGTTTCGGACTTCATCCGCGAAGAGATGTCGTCATCGGAGCCTCTACCGGACATGGATACTACTCCAGCGGTGGATTGTGATGGACTTTTGGACCGCGGTTCCGGCCGCACGGTTATAACTATGAATGGAACGCCGCTCGACGAGGAGTCGTCGTCGGAGAGCCACAACGGTTGGGTCGTCGCCACTCGACGCAGCCGGTCAACTAAGAAGATTTTGCAAGCGCCTTCGCAGCAGGCCAAGCAAACCGGTAAGCGTTCTTCGTCGTCTCAACCTACGAGAGCGCAGTTTGCCCAGAAATTGAACGTCGCCTTTTCGAAAGCGGCTCGCATGCCCAACATGCCTATCGGAGAGCACAAAGTGGTTGTGCGGCCACGTGGCGGCTTGCTGGTAGGGAAGACCGATCCGCTTGAGCTACTTCGGGCTATGGCCGTCGCGGCTAGGATGGAGTCGAACGCCTTCCTTGCGGACATCGTGTGTCCGAACGTAGTGCAGAACATTTTCGTGATCGGCACGGCCAGCGAAGAACGCGCTGGGCGGTACGACCGCGTGCGGGAGATCGCAATAGGCGGACGCAACTTCGAGATCTTTGCGTACCGCGTGGCGCCGGAGAACACGGCCAAAGGAGTGGTTGACTAAATCTCGCAGGCACACTCTGCGGAGGTGATCCACAACGCTGTGGTGAACGAACGCAACCCAACGGTACTGGCAGCGCAGAGAATAGGAAATTCCAAATCGGTAATCATCCTGTTCGAGGGTAACAAAGTCCCCTCGCACGTTATATTCGGGGGCATGATAGTACGGTGCAGACTGTACAGGCAACATAAAGAAGTGTGTCGCACGTGCGGCAAAGTCGGCCAACGAAAGGATGTCTGCCCTAACCCTAACGCGAAAGTGTGCTTCGCATGTGGAAGATCCAACCCGGGTCCAAACCACGAGAAGGAGTGCAGACCGCGCTGCAAGTTGTGTGGAGGCCCGCACGCTTCGGGCACCGGTAACTGTAAGAATAGGTTCAAGACTCCATTCCTAGTCCGCCAGCGCGAGCAAGAGCGCAAGATGGCGGCCGAAAAGGCGGCAAAATCTGCCGGCCAGGCGATCAAAGTCCGGTTTCCCGAAGAAGAGGAGTTCCCCGAACTCGGCGCACAAACAACACGTCACAAGAGCCGCAGCGCGAGCCGGGGAAAGAGCAAGAAGAGAGGGAAGAGCAGTGAACGGAAGAGAAGTACGTCACGCAGCTCAAGGTCGTGGGCGACCGTGGCGACCGCGCGCGGCGGCGACGGTGACGCCCCTGGCGGGAATGTCGGGGGCGCCCCTAGCGGCGGCGCGCGGGCGGGTGGTGCGCGCGAAACGAACGGCAGTCCGGCCATGCCAGCGGCCAAGCAAGCTTCCCCGCAAGGAGAAAGGATGAAGCAATTGGAGAGCACTATCCAAATACTTCAGGAAACTATCAAGAAACAGCAGGAGACTATCGACAAGCTCCTGGCTGCACAAGAACGGCTGAAGGCGACTCCCACGTGGACGCTAGGATCGGCACCAAAGCCGGCCAGCTTCACGGCGCTGGGCGCCAAGCCACCGGTCGAGAAGATCACGCTACCAACGGCAACATCATCGCCACCGGCTCCACCGAAAACGCCGACGCCGCCGCGAACGCCGACGTTCAGTCCAACACCACTCAAGCTTCGGAAGCGGGCCCCGGCTCCCCTCACCGACAGCGAGGACGAAAGACTCCAGCAAGAAGAGGACATCACCGACCCGGCGTCGCCATCTAGCGGCGGGTTTGACTACGAAACGAGAATCAGGCAGATAAACGCGCGCCTGGTGAAACACGACAGGGAGATCGGCTCCCTCACCGCACGGGTGGGCGCCCTGGAGATCAAAGTCGAGAGAGGATTTGCTGAGGTAAAGAAAGAATTCGCCGAGGTGAAGCAATCAATCGAGGACCTGAAGAAATTCATAGTGAGCCAATTCAACATGATTGGTAAAGGAGCCCAAATTCAGGTGGAAACCCTACCCAAACATGGATAGACGGCCCCAAGGAGATCGGATAGTGATGTGGCACTGGAACGCTAACGGCTACCGGTGCCGCAAGGCAGTACTTCAACAGCACCTGCGGTCGCTTGATCAGAAGGAGCTTCCCGACGTGATAGCGATCCAGGAAACACACGCTGAAGACCCCAAGATCACCTCGCTGCCGGGTTACCGAGCGTACGCCCGCCCGCCGAGCGCCCGCACCTGTGGGAAAGGCGCCGCGCAGGGCGTGTGCACGTTTGTGAGGAAAGGTATCACGAGCGTAGGCAAGGACGAAATCCTAAACTACAAAGACTCCGCCATCGAAGCCAACGTGACGGAAATCATCATTGCGGGCAAGAAGGGAAGAGGCAAGAACAAGGCTTCGACCACGGTGTACATAGCAAATGTATATAGCAACCCACAGCACGGAAACCAAAGATTCAAGACCCTGTTGCACAAGATCCGCGACGCCGCCCACGGCTCTGGGGCCGCGGCGGTCGTCTGCGGGGACTTTAACGCACCGCACGAGGAACTGGGGTACACTCGCACAACGGTGAAGGGAAAGAGATTACTGGAAGACGCCGAGGAAGCGAGCTTCGAGCTGCTCACCGACCCGGCACAACCAACGCGAATCGGAACGTCGACAGCCAGAGACACCACGCCCGATCTTTCGTTCGTGCATCTGCCGCGAGGCGGGACTGCGCGATGGAAGAACACGGGCTGGAATCTCGGAAGCGACCACTACATCGTCGAAGTCACGATACCGCTCGCCCACGCTCGTGTGGTCGACGGAACGACCAAACGACGTCAGCTCCTCACCGATTGGCACAAGTTCAGGGAAGCCGATCTGGGCGAGGTGGACGACGTGGAGAGATGGTCGGCGAGCCTTGTCTCCGCCGCCAAGGACGCCACGACCGAAGTCGAGGTACCGGAGGAAGCCGATCGGGTGGACCCGCGCCTCGCCCATCTCGTGGAGGCGAGGAGATCGCTACAACGAAGATGGAAAAGACAAAGGCACAACCGAACGCTGCGCAAACGCGTCGCGGCACTCGGGAAGGAAATCGAGCGCTACAGCCGCCAACTGTGTGCCCAGCAACGGTATGCCATGTGTAGCGAAGCGGATGGCCAACTCCATAGGGGAGGCACGTGGGCCCTCCTGCGCCACCTCATGGACGAGACCAAGAGTAAGGAACATCAACGACACCGCATGTCGCAGATCCTCCACGCCGCGGCCAACCAGCTAGGCGAGGCGGAGATGCACAAGCGGCTAAACGACAAGTACCTCCCGGCCACAAACCACGTGGAGCATCCGGAATACGACGGCGCGCCCAACCCGCTGCTCGACCGCGAGATCGAGGAGTGGGAGGTGCGCCAGGCAACGAACGCCCTGAACTGTCGCTCAGCCGCGGGACCGGACAAAGTGACAAACAAGGCTCTACGTAACATCAGCGACGCTGCAGTCTCGGCCCTGACGAAGTACTTCAACGCCTGCTGGACGAGCGGAAGCCTTCCCAAGCAGTGGAAGACGGCCAAGACGATACTACTGCCCAAGCCCAACAAGCCGCCGGGAATAGAGGGCCTGCGCCCCATCTCGCTCACGTCCTGCGTGGGCAAGGTGTTGGAGCACGTCCTCAACAACCGGTGGCAGCGGTACTTGGAGGAGAACGGTCACTACAACGACTCCATGCTGGGATTCCGGTCTCGCCTGGGGACGCAAGACGCGATGTTGCTGCTGCAACGCGAGGTACTAGAGCCAGCCGGAGGCGTTCCGCAGAAAGACAACCGGGCCATTCTCGGCCTGGACCTGCAGAGCGCCTTCGATAAGGTGGAGCACTCGGCCATCCTTGCCTGCGTGGCAAAGCTCAACATGGGCAAGCGCACGTACGACTACGTAAGATCCTTCCTCACTCGTCGCACGGCGAGGCTAGAGGTGGGAGGCGAACGACTCGAAGAGAGGGAGCTAGGAAGCGTCGGAACCCCACAAGGGTCCGTGATATCCCCGCTTCTATTCAACATCGTGATGATCGCCGTCGCCAAGAGCCTTGACGCGCTTGGACCGAAGATCCGGTACTGCATCTATGCCGATGACGTCACGATATGGGCGACGGGCGGCAGTGACGGCGACATCGAGGCCGGACTGCAGGCAGCGATCGACGCCGTGGAGACCACGCTGAGAGACACGGGGCTGAAGTGCTCACCACAGAAGTCCCAGTTATTGGTGCTCCCACCACCGGGAAGATGGAGAAAGCGGGCCGCGGAAGAAGCGGAACGCAACATAGTCGTCCGAGCCAGCGACGGCACGCCGGTCCCGCACGTCCAGAGCCTCCGAGTACTAGGCATGTACGTGGACGCCCACCGCACGAACGGGACGGCAGCCAACCACATAGTAACGAAGATCGGGATAGCGACGAGACTCGTCAAGAGGGTCACGTCGAGGTCCCGAGGAATCCGAGAAGCGAGCCTCCTGCGACTGCTGCAGGCCTTTGCAGTTAGCCACGCAGCATACGCGGGGGCCTTTCACAAGTGGACGGAAGCGGAGAGGAAGCGAATCGACGCGGCCATCCGCAAGGCGTATGCGGGTGCCATGGACCTGCTCAACGGCACCAAGACGACGGCCTTGCTATCTCTGGGAGCGCACAACACGCTCTCGGAGATCGGCGAGGCCCAACGTACTGCTCAATTGACGCGCCTGGGCCGCACCGCGGTCGGCAGGCGGCTGCTGGAACGAGTGGGCCTGTCCTCCCCCGAGGAACAGGACCACGAAACGTCTCCACTCACGGAGTCAACCATGCGAAGACTGGTGGTGTATCCGCTGCCAAAGAACATGGGTCCCGGCGAAAGCGAGGGACGACGAGCGGCGCGAGCCAGGGCGCTGCTGCTGCAACATCAGAACGACGAGGGCGCCGTCTACGTGGACGTGGCCAAAGTCAAGAACAAGGACGCCTACGTGGCGGCGGCGGTCGCCGCAACGACGGGCAAGATCGTCACGTCATGCAGCGTGCGTACGCGGAGCGCGAGCCAGGCCGAGGAGATGGCGATAGCCTTGGCGGCGCGCTCCCCGGGCGTGCGGACAATACTCAGTGACAGCAAGACGGCCATCCGTAGCTTCTCGCGCGGAGCCGTGTGCGGGGCGGCTGCTAGGGCGTTGGCAAGCGACGAGTCCAAGTCGAGGCTGACGCTAAAATGGTTCCCGGCTCACATGGGTAGGGACCTGATACCAGGATCTCCGAACCGCAACGAGGAGGCGGATGCCGCGGCCCGTGGTCTCGCCACGTGCCGGACCGCGGCCGCGCCCGCCTCCGAAGACGCGACGGCGACCGAAGAAGAAGGCGAGGAGCAGCTGCTCGATTACGGCGACATCCTCGCGTGGTACAGGGAGCAACGGCGTGGCTTCCCGCCTCCGCACAGGGATCTTACCCGGTGGGAGGCGGTGAGGTTGCGCCAGCTCCAAACCGAGACTGTGCTGACCCCATCGCTAGCGCGACACGTGTGCCCCGAACTCTACGTGAGTGAAATGTGCAGTGTGTGCGCGAGCGCGAGAGCCACCCTGGCTCACATACTCTGGGGATGTGACGCAGACAGCGCGGACGGTCCGGTGTTACCGCCGCAAGTAGAACAGCGTGTGGGGTCTACGGACCCAGAAGACCAGCGAAGGGCCGTCCGGCAGCTCGAGGTCGCACTGGCGCTGCAAAGGCGAAAGGGGGACACCCTCAGTAACCCGAGCGGCGCCGGGGCACGAAGGCCTTGAGGTCTAGGCCCGCGTGACATTAGGACTTCTAGTGTAACGTGAGATAGGGTGAACCCCACGCCCTGCGCGGCCGGAGGGAATCCCGCATGCTGGAACCCAATAAAGTTTATTCTCTCTCTCTCTTGCACAGATAGCAGTCTCGGACTGATAGCGGCGAACGGAGCGTCGGCCTTCGTTCAACTACTGACAAGCGGCGAAGCGCGTCGGCATTTAAGTGCCAACCACTGGCACGCGTATGCTCGCGTCTACGCGTCAAAAGCGTCAAATGCGCCTCTCGGCGTCGGCTTCGGAGGGGCATACGCGAGCAGGCGCGAGGGATCAAGCCGGGCTTGAGGTTTCGCCTCGCGTACGCTACGTCACCATGCGTGCAGCGGTGCCAACCAACCAGAGGCTGCGCGCCAACCAACCAGAGGCCACGATGACTCCGAATGCTGTGCCTAATGGCCGCCGCTTCGAAGGCACAGCCGAGCGCTGAAAGCAAGCATGAAAACTACTCCAAACGTTCCTGAATGACCGCTTCGTAATCTAGAACGACGAACGACTGCGAGTGCTACCAGCGTGACGCGGTTTCGTGCAGAGTTCGAGCGACGCCGACAGATCCAGCGAATGCCGGCCGGCTGTGCTAGCGCCGGTCCCGTATGCGATCGTCGGCCGAGCGAAAGGAGCATGTCGGTGTTCTTGTGCTTCTTGTGATCTGTGACTTTCTGTGCTAAAAACGAGTGTAAACAGACTTCGGAGGTTTGAAGGTTTTAGCGTGAGCCCTCGCCTACCGCGGAGGCAATTCAGATCGGTGTCATCTGCATCCAGCGCAGGCCTCTACCATCTAGTTCGTATGAACCAGCACATGCGAGGCACATCGGCTGAAAAAACTCTACGGTAGTTTCCGTCGCAACATAGACAACATATACGGCGCCCGAAATATCGCGTAGTTCATACGGAGGAGTTTTTATCTGCACTGTGTTTGTTTTCAACATCAGTATTCATCATCGCTGAAAGTGAACCTCGCACTAGCCATCTCTTTCCGTGATGTGAAAACGTACGTACTTATATAGGTGTATTCGCGAATTGTATGACGCGGAAACATTCGTTGGCTTCGGTGCTAATCGTTTTCGTGTGTTGCTAAGCTAATAACAAGCGTGCACTGGTTGGTAGCAGTGAGATGTGTTTCGTGTGGGGTACCAGCGACGCTGACCTATTGAGCTGTCAGCGGTCTCATTTCCATTCACGTACAAGACAGAAACTCGAGCGTGCGTTGCTGTGGTGATCGAAAAAGAAAGTTGCATGAATAAGTGCTGCTGGTATTGCCTGCTATTTCACTTCTCGCTTCTTCTGCTTCTGTGCCACGCTCAGTAGCACATACGTTGTTTGGAGGCATTCTAACACACACATTCTTAATTTAGAGTTCATTCTGATACTTATAGCTATAGGCATACAATGGCGCTTCTCCGTCGTTTTACAGTTTACTATAATATAACGGGCGTTCTGTTTACAGCTGGACAGATAACTGAAAACCTTGTGAGAAGCACCTGATTTGAAATCAGCTGCACGATGACACGATTGTTGGAAGAGAAGATCACCACATGTATGGACAGAATGAATGAAGGTGCACTAGTGTGGTACTGCACTTTGTATAGAAGAAATGCAAAAAGTACCTCATGTGACTTATGAGACCTTTCAGAGCTGTGCATGTATTTATCTGTTCCTCCAGACAGTAATGAGCTGAAGATATTCGATGGTTCCGAACATTGAATATTTGTATGTGTTTGCAAGGAGTCCTTCATTTCTGTTCAGTTTTTTAGTATATGCATTAACTTGGATTATATATATGCATTCACTTAAGCAAAATCAGTTTAGTTGTATTGCAAAACTTGCCAAAACTTCTGTACAGTGCTCTGGTGTAATTCTTTGATCGGTATCTGACCCATCAAAAATTATTGGAATGCTTTATTGCATTATAGGGTATTTTGACAATTGATGACATGTGAAAGCCACAGTGCTTCGCTGTAATCTCAAAACCAATGTCTCTCTCATCAAGAAGTGTCAGATGCATTTTGTAGATGTTAAAGGATATTTAAACTACCTGCAAAGTGCTGAAGTCTTCAACACAGCACTGATCCGCAATGACCACCCAGCTTAGAAGTCATTTTTAGAGCTCTCTACCACGTTCAAATTAAGTTATCAAACACTGGATTGATCTACTTGGTTTGATTCCTAATACCAGTGTGTCTGACTTTTTGGAGGCACTTGTATTAAAATAATGTCCTATTTCTCTCATTTATACAGGGGTGTCCTCAAGGGTAGTGATATTTGTTTACCTTGGCACACTTAATGTGATATTACTGTTTAAATCCTTTCATTTTGTATATATGTACGCCACTTTTGCAGTAGCCTCACAGTGGGCAGCTGAATTTGAAAATAAATGATTATACAATCCGAAAATGTTCAACGCTGTGCTCGGTTCCAGTCTGGTCACTAATATCTGTTGTTGTGTCGGGTGTGTTTTATTGAATTGGAGAACATTTTGGCTGTCTTCCATGAAGGGTTCAGTTTCAGTATTATGACCGATATCAGTGACTTCATGAAGAGTTGGGCGTCATTTGTTGTTTTAGAGAATACTTTCACTAAAGACAACGTCCAGAAGGCTTGCATTAAGGTTGCAGTTCTAATATTATGACTGATATATGTGACTTCATGAACAGTTGGGTGTCGTTTTAGAGAATACTTTGACTAAAGACAACGTCCAGAAGTCTTACATACAAGGTTCAGTTCCAATATTATTACCGATATCTGTGACTTCATGAACAGTTGGGTGTCGTTTGTCATTTTAGAGAATACTTCGACTAAAAACAACGTCCAGAAGTCTTGCATTAAGGTTGCAGTTCTAATAATATGACCGATATCTGTGACTTCATGAACAGTTGGGTGTCGTCTGTCGTTTCAGAGAACACTTTGACTAAAGACAACGTCAAGAAGTCTTGCATTAAGGTTTCAGTTCTAATATTATGACCGCTATCTGTGACTTCATGAACAGTTGGGTGTCGTCTGTCGTTTTAGAGAATACTTCGAGTAAAGACAACGTCCAGAAAGCTTGCATTAACAGTTCAGTACTAATATTTTGGCCGATATCTGCGACTTCATGAACACTTGGGTGTCGTCTGTCGTTTCAGAGAATACTTTGACTAAAGACAACGTCCAGAAGGCTTGCATTAAGGTTTCAGCTTTAATATTATGACCGATATCTGCGACTTCATAAACAGTTGGGTGTCGCTTGTCGTTTTAGAGAATACTTTGACTGAAGACAACGTCCAGAAGTCTTCCATTAAGGATTCAGTTCCAATATTATGACTGATATCTGTGACTTCATGAACAGTTGGGTGTCGTCTGTTGTTTTAGAGAAAACTTTGACTCAAGACAACGTCCAAAAGTCTTGCATTAAGGTTTCAGTACTAATATTAAGGCCGATATCTGCGATTCATGAACAGCTGGGTGTCGTCTGTCGTTTTAGAGAATACTTCGACTACAGACAACGTCCACAAGTCTTCCATACAGGGTTCAGTTCCAATACTATGACCGCTATTTGTGACTTCACGAACAGTTGGGTGTCGTTTGTTGTTTTAGAGAATACTTTGACTAAAGACAACGTCCAGCAGTCTTCCATACAGGGTTCAGTTCCAATATTATGACGATATCTGTGACTTCATGAATAGTTGGGTGTCATTTGTCGTGTTAGAGAATACTTTGACTAAAGACAACGTCCAGAAGTCTTGCACTAAGGTTTCTGTTCTGATATTATGACCGATATCTGTGACTTCATGAACAGTTGGGTGTCATTTGTCGTTTTAGAGAATACTTTGACAAAAGACAACGCCCAGAAGTCTTCCATACAGGGGTCAGTTGCAATATTATGACCAATATCTGTCACATCATGAAGTGTCAGGCACAGTTAGTTGCATTAGAGCACATTTCGACTATGGAAAATGCCCGAAGGCATTCTATGCAGTATTTGGTTTCTATCTTATGGCCAATATCAGTTGTATCAATAAGAACCAGGTGTGCTTTGTTGCATTAGTGGATATTTCAAACGCACACATCAGCCGAAAGCCTGCTACTCTGGCCTCAACTGTAGCCTTATGACTGACATAAATCTGTCAGATCATGAAGTTGCAGGCGTGATTATTAAGTTGACTGATATAAAATATGTTGTGTAAATATACTGAAGGTACCAGCATATGCAAGATATTGTTAGTAACTTTGGTTGTGCAGGTATAGAAACCCGGTGGTTTGTAAACCTGATCAGGAGGGCAGCCACGCCTCATTCACCGCAGAGAGGAGGGGGGGAGAGTTCAATGTCAACTCCATATATTAACATAATAGGGAGGGGGTGCTAAGTTAGCTCTGGGGAGGGGCACTGAGACCAACTTTTGCCCCCCCCTTCCTTAAGGAGAACCCTGCACACGCCTATGATAGACGTACAGTATGTTAAACGCGAATGTTCATTCGCGGGGAGCGGCGCACGCACCGATGTTGATTTCTGGTGCATACCGCTGTAGTTACTTTGGGCATTGAAATGTCAATTACTTCTAAAATAGTCGAAACTGTGGTGGTTGAAGCACTATCAAGTTGTTAACGTGTTCTCATATCCTCTAAAACATACATTCCCGCTCCAGTTGAGAACGTGCCACTCTGTGCTGAACTTGGACAGTTCTAAGCCAAAAGATCAAGCAACATTGTGCATCGGCCTTGGACGCGTGGACGTCAACGCCGACGACGCGTGCCAGTAGCTGCACACCCTTTTCCTCCACAGGCGCGACTAGACGCTTTTGACGCGTAGGCGCGTGCACACGCGTGCCAGTGGTGTGCACTTTATACTCTTGCCGTCGAATGTTCTAGCGTTATCGCTGGCGGTGGCGTAGGTTCCAGAACAATCTGTACCGTTCACACAGTGGGCGTGATCTTATCGAAATGATCTACTACAGTCCAGAACCTTCTCAAAAACTGCAGGCACGGTTTGCGCTGAGAATCGTGTGGTGTTTTGGGACGATAACGAAAACTTGGGAAATGGAACGTGGCATTGCCCCCCTCTGAAAAAAAAAGCATCGTCCTGATGATTTAACTAAAGATGAAGGTACAATAATAATGCAAGAAAGTACAATGAATAAATTACGATGAAAAAATAATACAAAAAACACTGTTTCAGTTTGTTAACGCGCATGAAAACGGCTTGAGGCGCGCGACATGCACAACTTCAGGTCGCGATCGGCGTCGTTGAGAGTTCGTGATGCCGTCGGGGACAACCTCGTAATCAAGTGGGCCGAGACGTCGAACCACCCTGTACGGTCTGAAGTAGCGTCGCAGAAGCTTTTCACTAAGTCCACGTCGGCATATCGGCGTCCACACCCAAACACGTTCACCGGGCTGGTATTCCACGAAGCGTCGTCGAAGGTTGTAACGGTGGCTGTCTGTCGCCTGTTGATTCTTGATACGAAGACGCGCAAGTTGTCGGGCTTCTTCGGCACGTTGAAGGTACTCGCTCACATCGAGGCTTTCTTCGTCCGTGACGTTGGGTAACATGGCATCAAGCGTCGTTGCCGGGCTCCTTCCGTAGACTAATTTGTAGGAAGATATCTGCGTCGTCTCCTGCACCACCGTGTTGTATGCGAAGGTCACATACGGAAGAATGGCGTCCCACGTCTTGTGTTCGACATCGGCGTACATTGACAGCATGTCGGCGATCGTCTTGTTAAGCCGCTCGGTGAGGCCGTTGGTCTGTGGGTGGTACGCTGTCGTTCGGCGGTGGTTTGTTTGGCTGTATGCCAAGATCGCTTGAGTTAAGTCGGCAGTGAATGCCGTTCTTCTGTCGGTGATAACGACCTCCGGGGCGCCGTGACGTAGGACGATATTTTCGACGAAGAACTTAGCTACCTCGGATGCACTGCCTTTTTTGGCAGGGCTTTTGTCTCGGCGTAGCGGGTGAGGTAGTCGGTAGCTACCACGATCCACTTGTTTCCGAAAGCCGACGTCGGGAACGGCCCTAGCAGGTCCATACCAATCTGCTGAAAAGGTCGGCAAGGTGGATCAATTGGCTGCAGAAGTCCCGCTGGCCTTGTCGGCGGTATCTTGCGTCGCTGACAGTCCCGGCATGTCCTCACATAACGAGTGACGTCGGTGGTAAGACGTGGCCAGTAGTACCTTTCTTGTATCCTAGAGAGCGTGCGAGAAACACCGAGGTGCCCTGCCATCGGGTCGTCATGCAGGGCCTGCAGGAGTTCTGGTCGCAGAGCTGAAGGCACCACAAGGAGCTACTTAGCTCGAAGCGGTGAAAAGTTTTTCTTTTGTAGAAGACCGTTTCGTAGGAAGAACGACGCAAGTGCGCGCTTGAATACCTTCGGGACTTCGGCGGTCCTGCCTTCGAGGTATTCTATTAAGGCCTTAAGTTCCGGGTCGGCCCGCTGTCGTTCAGCGAAGTCGTCTGTAGTTATCGTTCCCAAGAAGTAGTCGTCATCAGGGTCGTCTGGTAGCGGTTGGTCGACAGGCACACGAGAGAGACAGTCGGCGTCGGAGTGTTTTTTGCCGGACTTGTAAATGACAGTAACGTCATATTCTTCTTGGAGGTGCTGCTTCGTTCATGTACCGGACACTCCCGTCAAACCGTGTACCCAGCACCTCCACCAGATGTCACGGGGTCGCGACGTGGCCGAAGACAGGAGACTTCGTGTTGGGAATTAACTGTTTATTTGGGCGAACCTGTGCCCAGTAAACGGAAATTCCGATTACAGCAGCAGTCTTTTACAGATAGCAGTCTCGGACTGATAGCGGCGAACGGAGCGTCGGTATGACGATAGTTATTGCGCGAGAACAAAACGAGGACACAGAGACAAGAAGGACACACCAACTAGCCCAAGCTGCCACACTTCTAAGGAGCGTCGGGCTTCGTTCAACTACTGACAAGCGGTGAAGCGCGTCGGCATTTATACTCTTGCCGTCGAATGTTCTAGCGTTATCGCTGGCGGTGGCGTAGGTTCCAGAACAATCTGTACCGTTCGCACAGTGGGCGTCATCTTATCGAAATGATCTACTACATTCCAGAACCTTCTCGAAAACTGCAGGCGCGGTTTGCGCTGAGAATCGTGTGGTGCTTTGGGACGATAACGAAAAGTTGGGAAATAGAACGTGGCAATTTTCTTTTTCTCTTTTTTTTCTTTTCTTTTCCTTTTCTTCTTTTTTCTCTATTTTGTTTTTTCTTTTTTTCTGCCCTTTTTCCTCTTTCCCCCTGATTTGAGATTGTATAAAGATGGGCACCAAAAAACTGTACCTTTAATCCTGATGAAGGCCAGACTCTAGGCCGAAACGTCGAAATAAACCACGTTGTGACCGCTCACGGAGGATCTACTTGACTATATATATATATATATATTGTTACGACCTCAGTAGGCGTCTGGGGGTTTATTGATACACGGTTCGAGGGACGAGCCGTATCGGCGCAGGCAGATGATGATGATCTTCTTCTTCCACCCTCCTTGCTTCTTTTTCCTTCTTCGTCCGGCACATACGTGGCGTAACATTTCCCCCCTCGCAGACAAAGCGCGCCGCGCGTTTCATACAGTGTCGCGTTGACTGAAAGGCTTCAGGCGAGCGACATGCGTGACCTCTGTCTTTCTGGAGCGTCTCCCGCTAGCTGTAAGACGTGCGATGCGGTAGTCGACTGCGCTCAGGCGGTCAAGGATAACAAAAGGTCCGATGTAGTGCGCGAGCAGTTTTTGGCACAAGCCACGTTTGCGTAAAGGCTTCCACACCAACACGAGATCTCCCGGAATATATGTGGCCTGCCGGTGCTTGCTGTCATAACGAACTTTCGATCTGTCTTGCGAGGCTATTGTACGTAAACGAGCAAGACGACGAGCTTCTTCGGCGAGACAAAAAGTTTCTGCTAGGGAGATTTCTGATTGGTCCCGATCAGAGAAGGAAAATATTGTATCCAGAGTATAACGGGGGGGTCGAACATAGAGGAGGAAGAACGGGCTGTAGCCGGTGGTCTCATGTTGGGAAGTATTAAACGCGTATGTGACGAACGGCAAGACATCGTCCCAGTTCTTGTGGTTCGAAGCAACGTACATAGAAAGCATATTCACCAGTGTTCGAATTGTTCGCTCGACGAGACCATTCGTCTGCGGGTGATAAGGCGTCGAGTGTCTGAGCTCTGAGCCACACATACGAAGAAGTTGTTCGACAACGTCTGCCGTGAATTGACGTCCACGGTCACTTATGATGACGCGAGGGGGCCCATGACGCAGTATGATAGAATGGAGAAGGAAGGACGACACTTGACCAGCAGTCGCGGATGGCAGGGCAGCAGTCTCGCAGTACCGAGTAAGATGGTCAGCACATACCACAATCCATCTGTTGCCTTTCGATGAACGCGGAAAAGGGCCCACCAGGTCAATGCCAATTTGTTCGAACGGAGAACTGGGAGGCGTCACAGGTTGTAGATGTCCGGCCGGAGCTGCTGAGAGAGATTTGTGCGCCTGGCATTGCGCACAACTGGCCACGTACAACTCAACTGACTGGCGCATACGTGGCCAGTAGAAGCGTTCCTGGGTACGATGAAGAGTGCGCGTCGTTCCGAGGTGACCTGAAGTGGCGTCATCATGCATGGCGTACAAAACAGATGACCGTAGTGCCTCTGGAACCACCAGCAGGAAGCGGGAACCGGTGCCGGAGATGGATTTCTTGTACAGTAGACCATCACGGACGCAAAAGCGGCTTTCCGGAGTGGATGCTTGTGCGATCACGAATAATGGATTCAAACTCACGTCCTTCCGCTGCTCAGTTTCAAAGGTGGCCTTATCCGGGAACGCTGGTGCTACGGACGCAATCAGATGATCGAAATCGTCAGCGTCGCAAACTGTAGCATCAACTGGCATCCTTGAAAGGCAGTCTGCGTCCGCGTGTTTCCTGCCGCTCTTGTACGATACCGTGAAGTTGTACTCTTGCAGCCGGAGGGCCCAGCGTGCTAGACGGCCTGACGGATCCCGAAGGTTGATAAGCCAGCACAAAGAATGATGATCCGTAACTACTTGGAAAGGACGACCGTACAGGTATGAGCGGAATCGCTGTACAGCGAAGACGAGTGCAAGGCATTCTTGTTCGGTCACAGTGTAATTGCGTTCCGGCTTACTTAAAGTGCGACTGGCATATGCGATCACGTGTTCCACTTGATTACATCGCTGTATCAGGACTGCACCTATGCCAATGCCGCTTGCGTCGGTGTGAACTTCAGTCGCCGCAGAAGGATCGAAGTGCCGCAGGATAGGCTGCGACGTGAGCAAGAACTTCAGTTGGTTGAAAGAAGTTTCACAATCAGGAGTCCATTCAAAACTAGCACCTTGGCGGAGAAGACAGGTCAGTGGAAAGGCAACTTCTGCAAAGGCGGGAATAAATCGGCGAAAGTAAGAGCAGAGGCCCAAGAAGCTCCGAAGCTCCTTCACTGAGCCAGGTGGTTTAAAAGCTCTAACAGCCGCTGTCTTATTCGGGTCGGGCCTGATGCCATCCTTGTTGACGAGATGTCCCAGCACCAGTGTTTGTCGAGCTCCGAAATGACACTTCTTTGCATTAAGAACCAAGCCAGCATTTCGAATACATTTCAAAACCAGCTCTACCCTTTCGTTATGTTCACTGAATGTACGCCCGAAGATAACAACGTCGTCAAGATAACACATACAGATGTTCCACTTCAGGCCGCGCAGAATGGTGTCCATGAATCTTTCAAATGTAGCGGGCGCGTTACATAGACCAAAAGGCATCACGTTAAATTCATATAGTCCGTCCGGAGTAACGAAAGCCGTCTTTTCTTTGTCCATTGAATGCACAGGTATTTGCCAATAGCCTGAGCGTAAGTCTATGGACGAAAAGTAGGATGCTGAATGGAGGCAGTCTAGAGCGTCATCAATGCGTGGGAGAGGGTAGACATCTCTCTTTGTGACGGAGTTTAGACGGCGATAGTCCACACAGAATCTCCAGGTACCATCCTTCTTTTTGACTAGAATCACGGGAGCCGCCCAAGGACTCGATGATTCTCGAATGACACCCTTCTGCAGCATATCACGCACTTGTTCATCAATTATCTTGCGCTCAGACGGCGACACTCGGTAGGGTTTCTGGCGGATGGGCTGTGCTGTTCCCGTGTTTATCCTGTGGAGAATCCGAGACGCGGGAATCGAGGGCGCATGGTCATGGGAAAAATCGAAAATCGTCACGTATTTTGACAAAACGTCCAGAAGCATGCGGCGTTTGTCAGTAGTAAGTGACTTGTCGATCATAGGTAAAAGTTTTGAATCGGCCGTAGAAGTATTGGCTGAGGCCCCACCCGGAGCATCACTGAGGGCAGCCACTGCCATCGGTGAGTATGTTTTGAACTTGGCAAGCTTCAGTCCTCCTGGTAGAACCACCGACTCAGCTGAACAGTTTACCGCCCATAGTCCCGTGCGTCCTTGAACGAGTGACACTATGCAATGCGGCACCAATGTGTTCTTCTTAATGCAACTGAGATGAAAGGGCTCCACCAATGCGTCGAACGCACTGTCATTGTTGTCAATGCGTGAAGAGTATACAGGAACACATACTGCAGAGAATGCCGGCACAATGCTATCTTCACTGACCCGGAGCGCACCGTGCTCCCTGTCTGAATTCTCTAATAGTTCTCCAGGGGCAGCATCACATATGTACACCTCTCCATTTCTACAATCAACAGTGGCGCCACACATTCGAAGGAAGTCAATCCCCAGGATTATGTCGTGTGTGCTCCTTGGAAGAATCGTAAACTCTGTGACAAACACTTGATCACCCAAGCACACTTCTGCGGTACAGACACCAATGGGACACAGCGAGTTACCACCAACGCCACAGAATGTTGTTGCCTTCTCCCACAAAAACATCACCTTTTGTCCTAAACGGTGTTTAAAAGCAGCACTCATAATCGAAACTGTAGCACCAGTGTCCACCAAAGCCATCGTACACACACCATCAACAAAAACTTCTACCTTGTTCTTGAACATCAACACAGACGGGGGTATTTCGTTTTGCAGCAAGTCACCAGCGACCTCACCCCCATCGGCCGCACTGTTCAGTTTTCCTGGTGTGGTGACGATGGGCGGCGCCGTGGCGATGGAGACCGGTGGGATCGAGGCGCAGGAGGTGGCGTCACACTTCGATCAGAGGCAGGGGAGTTGTTGCGCCAGTGTCCGTGCCAGGAGCTGCTGCCGGGTCTTGAGTCGGTGGGCCAGTGTCCTTGAAAAGGTGGGACAGCAGGTTTATCGGTCAAGCTTGTCCACTGATCATAGCGTGGTATGCGCGAACGATCGCAATACCTCGATATGTGACCAGTCAGACCACAGTTGTAGCACACAGGCGCAGGACGAGGTCGTCGCCGTTCTTCGAAGTGTTCACGTCTGCGAGCGTTCGCGTAAGCCCGAGATTCAATGAAATCAGTTGTCGGTGGGTGGTATGAGCGTACGGAACGGAAACGTTGAGGGTACTGTGATCGCTCGTAAAAAGCCGGACTTGACTGCTGAATACGCCGAGGCCCTGCAACCTCCGTTGCGTTGACGGATGGATGTTCATAAACTGTAAGCTGTGGGGCAGTGGTGTCCTGCGGGAAATAGGATGGAGACGTGGCAGCTGCCCGTTCACGTGTCATTTCGCCATGTCTGAGTAACTCTTCCCGAACAATTTGGCGGATGGTTGCCGAAAGGTCAACAGTTGAGGCAGCTTCTATGCTGGCTACTGAGGTGACATTTGCCAGACGACCAAACTTAGGCGCTATTCTGCGCTGCTTCAGGGTTTCAAACGTGCGGCAGTGCCGTACAACGTCAGACACTGAAGTCAGGCTTTCCCTGCTAATAAGGAAGTTGTAAACATCTTCTGCAATTCCCTTCAGCAAATGCCCCACCTTGTCCTCTTCCGACATGCTGTAATCGACTTCCCTACACAGCCTCAAAATCTCTTCAGTATACACGGTGCAGGTCTCACCGGATAGCTGGGCCCTCTGTGCAAGACTCTGCTCGGCAAGCTTCTTTTTTGCAGCTGAGTTGCCGAAACACTTCTTGATTTCTTCAACAAAGCGTTCCCATGTTGTCAGAATATCTTCATGGTTCTCATACCAAACGAGGGCAACATCAGTGAGGTAGAAAACAACGCGTGACAGTTGGGAGGCAGCATCCCATTTGTTGCAGTTGCTTACTCGCTTGAAATGTTTGAGCCATGAGTCCACGTCGTCGTTGGCCCTCCCGGAGAAGGTTCGTGGCTCTCTGTGATACGGCCAAGAACTGCTGGGGACTGGTTCCCGAGCTTCTGTTTCGTCAGGCATGATGGCCAAAGAAGGAGGCAGGCCGGCGAGGCGACGACTCCGGCGAAATCCAAGGGGTAGCGGTCCCGTCGTTGGTTCCTATACCCAGCACCTTCCACCACTCTGTTACGACCTCAGTAGGCGTCTGGGGGTTTATTGATACACGGTTCGAGGGACGAGCCGTATCGGCGCAGGCAGATGATGATGATCTTCTTCTTCCACCCTCCTTGCTTCTTTTTCCTTCTTCGTCCGGCACATACGTGGCGTAACAATATATATATATATATATATATATATATATATATATATATATATATATATATATATATATATATATATATATATATATATATATATATATATATATACCAAAAACAAAAGTGATGCTGGGTCCGGGAAATATTATTCGTATAGGAAAGAAGACGCACGTACGAAGTTATTTTATTGACGTTTCGGCCGTGGGTCCGGCCTTCATCAGCTGATGAAGGCCGGACCCACGGCCGAAACGTCAATAAAATAACTTCGTACGTGCGTCTTCTTTCCTATACGAATAATATATATAGATATATATATATATATATATATATATATATATATATATATATATATAGGCAGGCATGGTGGTTGAGTGGCCGTAGCGTTGCAAATAGTGTAGTAGATCCTCCGTGAGCGCTCACAACGTGGTTTATGTCGAATTTTTGGCCTAGAGTCTGGCCTTAATGAGGATTCAAAAATCGTTCCAGGTGTAGGTGGAGGTAACGGGGCAGCACGCATGAAACAACGAGCCTTTAGAGTTCCTGGCGTGTCCGAAGCGTGTTGTTCACTAGGCGGCGAAGGCGGCGTAGCGATTCCTCTTATCCGTACGACGCCAGCTCGTTCGTACCGACGTGAAAAACAAGCGTGGTCACAGATCGTGGTATGCCGGCAAGCCCTTTCTCGATGTCGAATGTGGAGGCTCCGCGGATGGAAATGATCGCAGGTGTCATCTTCTCATGCGGGTTGAAATGTCAATGTAAATACCTTGTTTGCGAGTTTCCGATAATGGCCGATGTTGGTGCATGTTTAGGGAACTTCCGTTAGACCTGCTCGACTAGAGAAGCGCCTGTGGCCGGTCTTGCGTAGGCAGGCATGGTGGTTGAGTGGCCGGAGCGTTGCATATAGTCCAGTAGATCCTCCGTGAGTGGTCACAACGTGGTTTATTTCGACGTTTCGGCCTAGAGTCTGGCCTTCATCAGTCTTGCCTTCACCTGATGAAGGCCAGACTCTAAACCGCAACGTCGAAATAAACCACGTTGTGACCGCTCACGGAGGATCTACTGGAATATATATATATATATATATATATATATATATATATATATGCTGGACTGCTTGTTCTGCTTTGCTTCGTTTTTGTCGTCTTCTTCTCGAGTGCGAGAGCCAAAGCTCCGTTGCCGCTTTTTATCACTGGATCGGCCATGACTGCGAGGAGCTGCCAAACTTGTCTCTGGAGGCCAGCATTGGGAGTTTCGTGTTGGTCGGTCACGTGTACGGCACGAGTTGTCTTGTTCAAATGCCAATCACTCTGAAAGATGACACTGGCTGTGTCATAGTGGCCGAACTTGGCTGTGCAGAAACGTCATGAGAGCACTCAAATTGGCGTCTGGCGGCTCGCTTGAGCTATGTCGCAAAAAAACGGCAGATATCTCATACCAGCATAACATTGATGGAATGGTATCTGAGGGGACTCCATGGGTGGCGTGGTTCTTCGGTGCTTTTCGTTGCTCACGTCCACATGTAATGCGATTCGTGACTGGGGAACACTGGGAAATGTCTCGGCTTTTGCGAGCGCTTCACTCGCACAAATTTTGTCTCGGGCCATGACTTGACATGTCTCGTCTAATGACTGCCATGAAGTCTCTGACGAGTAAGTCCGGAAAGTGAGTTCCGACGTGCAAGCCGACAGCCTAAAAACACGAAGCCCACTTCACAGCCTGATTATGTGTTTCGCGCGCGGTGTTTTGACGGGGCCGCAATGAGGAGCATTGCAAGGCACAGGCGTACTGTCGGAATGGTTCCCTGCGGATGCATCGGGAGAGTGGCACCCTTCAGAAGAGCCATCTTCGGTTTTGGTCAGAAGCATTGATATATTTAATTCAGGTACCGATGGAGAGCCCGGAAGCTCAAGTGGTATACGGTTGCTCACTGCTGTAGCCTCAAGGTGGAAGCGCTCGAGAGCTTCATCCTCGGTAGCGGTCAGGTTGGGCTTAGTGGTGGAACAGAGGTGGGAGGGAGTCCGGCTAAAAGCAGAAATCAGCTTGCAGCTCCATCCCGCCCAAGATTGCGGGCACTCACATTCGTACTTACGTCACGCCGCAGCAGGATTTTGAAGGTGGTGTATTGCCATTCACCACTTCTGCTGTTCTGTACATGCGTGGAGAGGTCTGAGAGCGTTGACGGTAGCCATTCAAGTGTCGGCGTTGCATTGGAAGCCACAGAATGGTGGTAGTTCGCAGCGAGCCAGTGATGGTGATACAGCCGGCGAAACTCCGGAGCATGTCGACACCAAGTAGGCCAGTTGCTCCGAGAGGTCCGCGAGAAAACGCCGGAACTGTCAACTGTTCTCGAGTGGGCTGGCCTCAAATTTTTGCGACACGCACAGTGTTGGCAATGCAGCTGGTGTTAGGTTGGAGGTCGGCGCTATTAAGGCGTCAGTGATGATGCGGAGTTGTGCAATGTGTGGTAGCCGGCGAGCAAGGCGATGCTGGACACAGTTGGTGGCGAAGGTTTAATGTGACAAGCAAGCGGCTCGCATGCCAATATAAGTACAGGCACATGACGTAGCCTGTGACGCCAGTACGGCGCGTCATACGTTGGCTACTACATTTCTTCTCCCTTTATTTAGCAGCATAGCCAAAACGTTCGGGAGGCTTTCGAATTCTTGTGCTTCGTCACAATTCAGGTGGCGCGACGTTTTCTTGGGAGCTGGCGTCAGGCGCCTGCGGTGATGGCAGTTCCGTCACGCTGGCTCGGTCAGGTGGCGGAAGTCGTCGCTCTGGTGCAGGCCCGTCCGGCGGCGATGCGGTGTCGCTGTCGCTTTGTGACGGAGTGGAACCCGGCTGTGCCATGCGGTTTTGCTCAGGAATCCACACGCTTCTGGGAAGAGGAGCAAGGCATGTGTTAGGAACAATATTGTCCGCATGCAGAAAGCGCTCGTGGTCTTCGATTCGGACTATGTATGTTCCTTTGCTAACTCGTCGCACAACTGTTCCTTCCAACCAACGTGGATCACTCGGTCGGTTTCCTCGCACACGAACGTGGTCGCCAACCTCGAACTCCCTCCATGAAGTACGAGTTTCCTGACCCTGTCTTCGAGCTATATTTGCTTAGGCACGTTTCGCTAGCTCCGGATGCAAGATGCTCAGCCTCGTGCATGGCCTGCATGAGAGAAACAGTTCGGCTGGCGTCTTACCGGTCGTCGAACGCGGTGTGTTTCGGTAGGTGAACAGGAACTGGTCTACCCGATGTTGCATCGTCCGAGTCAATCCCGTGCTCTGCTCGTCCCGTAGCTGTTTGATGAAGCTTCGCTTGACGGTCTGGACAAGCCTCTCCGCCGTGCCATTTGAAGCTGGGTGGTAAGGTGGTGTCTTGGTGTGCTGCACTGCATTGGAGTTGAGAAAATTTGAGAATTGAGCAGACACAAATTGCGGCCCATTGTCAGTCACAATTCTCTCGGGAAGCCCAAATGCAGCAAAAACAGTGCGGAGTTTTTCAACTGTCGCCTGTGCTGTAGTGGACTTCATGTGCAGAACATCCACCCACTTGGAGTGCGCATCGACAAGCACTAAAAACCAGTCGTTCTTGTAGTAGGCAAAATCCAGGTGAACTCTCTGCCACCTGCGGGTTGGCCATCCCCACAATAACATCGGCACGTGGGGCGCAGAGTTCTGCGTTAGTTGGCAAGTTGAACAACCTGTTACAGTTTCTTCAATGCGGTCGCACAACTTTGGCCTCCACACATGGCTTTTTGATAGCATTTTCATGCGAGTGATGCCTGGATGTCCTTCATGCAAAAGCGATAAGACTTCAGATTGTACCGCTTCAGGTATAACAACACGAGTTCCCCATATTATGCAACCACAGTCTACCGACAGTTCGTCTTTCCGCGAGAAGAATGGGGCTACGTTGTCTTCTGACACGTACGATGGCCATCCATTCAAAACATACATCAGCACCTTAGACAAAACTAGGTCTTTTTGGGTTTCGTCACTGATCCTTTTCGCAGATAGTGGTACGGCTTCTACTGCTGAAAAGAAGTGAACGTAGTCGCTTTTGTCGGTGTCGTTCGGAAGCGGTAATCGCGATAACGCGTCCGCTACTTGGGCTCCCTTTCTGTACACCCATTTGTAGCGATATGCAGCTAGCACTAGCATCCAGCGCTGCATGCGTGCTGCTGCCATTTGCTGAATTGGCTTTGTTTGCCCCAGCAGTCCCTCCAGGGAAAGGTGATTGGGATAAATGGTGAATTCACGGCCGTAAAGATACTTGTGAAACCGTTTGATTCCGAAAATCACAGCCAACGCTTCCTTTTCTATGTGTGCGTAGCCACTTTCGGCCTTGCTCAAAGTGCGTGACGCATAAGCTATCGGCCTTTCTTCCCCGTTCACGACATGAAACAACACTGCGCCAACCCCGTAAGGACAGGCGTCGCAGGCTAATCCAAGAGGCTTCTTTGGGTCATAGAATGTTAGCACGCTCGCTTGCGTAAGGAGGCTCTTACTCTCCGCGAAGGCTTTTTCTTCTTTTGCAGACCAGACCCATTTCTTATCCTTCTGAAGCAGTGCATACAAAGGCTTTAGCCTCGAAGACATGTTTGGCAAGAAATTGGAGTAAAACGTTATCATGCCGAGGTTCGCTTTAAGCTCACAGATGTTCTTAGGTGTGGGTGCTTCCCTTATGGCTTCAACCTTCTCGACGCACGGGTGCACACCATTTTCGTCGATGATATGCCCAAAATATTTGACAGAATTCAAGAAAAACTTGCATTTTTCTTTTCTCACTTTTACGCCGTGGTCCATGATAACCTGCAGGACTGCTTCCACCCGGGCCAGGCATTCGGTATGCGATGCTCCCGTGATGAGGACGTCGTCGAGGTAGCATACCACTCCCGGTAGTTTTTTCAACAGCTCGTTCATGATTGCCTGGAAAACTGCAGGTGCACTTGAGATTCCGTACGGCATTCGAACATACTGGAACAACCCCATGCGAGAGTTTATAGTCAGCAAAGGTCGTGAGTCAGGGTGCACCTCGATTAGCTGATATGCCGTCGAAAGGTCCAGAACGGTGAAAAACCTTGCCCCCAGCCAGTGTCGTGAACAAATCCTCCATTGCGGGCAGTGGGTAATGGTCGGTCTTCACACATGGTTTAACCGTCAATTTATAGTCTCCACACAATCGTGCTGTGCCGTCTGGCTTGTGAACAGCTACCAGCGGCGTGGCCCAGTCGCTGCGGGCTACGGGCACCAGTACGTCCTCTTTTTGCAAGTTGCCTAGCTCATGCTCGACAGGTTCACGAATGGCATACGGCACAGACCGCGCCTTGCAAAAGACTGGCATGCTTCCTTCCTTAAGCACCAGTTTTGCTTTGTAACCCTTTATCAACCCTAAACCAGGTGAAAAAACGCTGGCATACCTTGGCAGGATGCTGTCGACAGACGGTTGTGCGTGCACCTCGTGAATTCTGTTTAGGTCCATTCCGAGGTTCGCAATCCAGTCGCGGCCTAGGAGTGCTGGCTTCTCTCCTGGTACCACGATGATTGGCAGGACTTTCCGCTGTCCCTTATAATCGACCAAAACCTCCGCTTGGCCCTTCACTTGTAGCGTCGCTCCGCCGTAAGTCTTGAGCTTCATCTCGCACTTCGCAAGCTGCGGCGGCTGCTTTAGCTGCCGGTAAACGCATTCCGGAACGAGTGATACGGCTGCGCCCGTATCTACTTGCATCTTCACAAGCTGGCCGGCTATCTGTACTTCAACTTCATATGGTTGTTCCGTGCCCACCAGATACACACCGTGCAGCAGCAGCTCTCTTCCTCCGCTCGCTTCGTCACTCACGCTGTGGACGGTGCCAGGCGCCGGTTGCATGCGTCTGCACATGCGCGCCAAATGTCCCACGCGCTTGCAAAGATGGCATTTGAATTTACGATAACGGCAGCAATGGGCGTCATGCTCTTGACCGCATCGATAGCAGCTTTGCATTGAAATGTTCTTCGGCTTGCTGGCAAACTCCGGCTCCTTCCCCGTCTTCTTTAGAGCGTGAATGTCGGCATCCGTATTCGCAGTTGGTCGGAATTCCCTCGACTCCCGCTCCGCTAGCTCAACGCTCTTAGCAAAAACGCAGGCCGATTCGAACGTCAGTTCCTTCCTCTTCAGTAAACCCGTCTGAATGGTGAAATTCCGTAACTCAGCGACGAACCGGTCCCGTAAAGCGTCGTCGAGAAACGTACCGTAGTTGCACTTGGCTGCCATGTGCTTCAGCGTGACTGCAAATGCCGCGACGGACTCCCCTTCTCCTTGGTACCTCCTGTTGAATTTGAAACGCCCCGCAATGACTTGACTAGAAGGCTCGTAGTGGCCACTCAGCACTTTCACCAAGTCCTCGAACGTCTTCTCTTCAGGTTTTGCAGGTAGAAGAAGGTCCTTGAGCGTCTTGTACGCTTTCTTTCCTATGACAGAGATGAAGGCTGACTTTTTAAGCTCTGCGTCTTGTACGCCGGCTACTTTGCAATAGTGCCCAAGCTGTTCTACATACGAAGCGAAATCTTCGTCTCCTTCTTCTATGAAGGCGTCAAATTCCCACATCTTCGCCATACCTTGCCTTTCGCCTTCCAGCTGTCGTTGCTCACAGGATCCTCCCCCGTCGTTCGGTGCAGCCTGTCCCACCCTCGTCGCCATCTGTTGTAGCCGGCGAGCAAGGCGACGCTGGACTCGGTGGCGAAGGTTTAATGTGACAAGCAAGCGGCTCGCATGCCAATATAAGTACAGGCACATGACGTAGCCTGTGACGTCAGTACGGCGCGTCATACGAAGGCTACTACACAGTGTTGGCAATGCAGCTGGTGTTAGGTTGGAGGTCGACGCTATTAAGGCGTCAGTGATGATGCGGAGTTGTGCAATGGTGTGCAGCAGCTCCGCGGCACTGCCGGATTACTTGGTGGGAGACCCAGGGCCCGCAATTCCGGTCAGTGATTCCGGTCAATATACAGTGATTCCGGTCATCATGGTGGTAGTACTTTTGTCTAAGAACGCGTGAACGGCGTCAATTGAACACACAGCCTTGGTCGAAAGCGTGGCCATGGGATCGACACCATTGGACGTGCCACCGGCATTTGCAGCCAAGCGGAACCCGTGTGATGTGTCGTTACCTGGTTCTGTGGCGTCAATGAAGCAATGTTGAGCCGCCGAGGAGTCCTGGACGCCGGCCACCAACTGTGCTTGAAGCGCTGACATGTGGCCAGATTTTGAGGAAGCATGTACTTCGTCCCTAGGTTTGAGGAGCTCGTGCGCATAGTTGGCGCGAAATATCACGGCACCGGACAAGATTCCCGGGACCCCAAAGGAGGCCCGGACGCCGTCCGCTGGTAGTCACATCAATACTTGCTAAAGTGGTCGTCTTGCAGGTTCTATCAGCAGAGAAGTTTAATGACCTTCTTTTGGAACACGCGTTGTCTCAGCCTGGCAGCTGAGGTTCGCCAAAGCTTTTCGACGACTGCGCCAATGTAATGAAGCAAGACAAACTAGAGACAGCGTCCTTGCTGCAGGCTGGCTGTTCCTATTGTGCCTTGTCTGTCTCGTCTTCTGCTCGCGCTGTTTGAGCGCGAAAGCCAAAGATCCGATGGTGCTCTTTATCATAACAATATATATATCATATTATAGATTTCATTAGGCTATAACGTTTTTTTTACCTCCCCGCCGCTTGGTGGGCTCGGCGGCTGTGCCACGGGACAGTTGCCTAAGCTGCTACTTTTCAACATGCAGGTCATCGCCATCGCAGTGATCTGCGCAGCTCTGCCCGCTACCATACTGGCCATCCCGCACGCACCCTCAACCTGTGTGGAACCATGCATTGGCCGTATATCGGTTGCTTTCCCATATGATAAGCTAACCGCCCCTGACACGGATTTCGTCACCATTGCCACCTGGGATACGCCTATGTCAGCAACATCAATCGCCACTTCGGCTATAAAGGAGCGACACCCTCGCGCGCCCAACTGTGGGCTCGGCGGCTGTGCCACGGGACAGTTGCCTAAGCTGCTACTTTTCAACATGCAGGTCGTCGCCATCGCAGTGATCTGCGCAGCTCTGCCCGCTACCATACTGGCCATCCCGCACGCACCCTCAACCTGTGTGGAACCATGCATTGGCCGTATATCGGTTGCTTTCCCATATGGTAAGCTGACCGCCCCTGACACGGATTTCGTCACCATTGCCACCTGGGATACGCCTATGTCAGCAACATCAATCGCCACTTCGGCTATAAAGGAGCGACACCCTCGCGCGCCCAACTGTGGGCTCGGCGGCTGTGCCACGGGACAGTTGCCTAAGCTGCTACTTTTCAACATGCAGGTTAGTCGACCTTTGAGTCTTTACGCTAAGAAATCGAGCGACTTGATTCTGGTACTGCTGCCGAGCCCCCAGTGTTTGTTATCCATTATTGTAGAGTGTATTGATGTCTCGCGTGCCTTGCTATTGCTGTCAGGCGACATTGAAACTAACCCCGGCCCCGAATCTAACGCTATACTAACCGAATTGCAAAAACTGTCAGCAGGGCAATCACAGCTAATAATCGAACTGAAGGGTTTAAAAACGGAACTCGCCGAAAATAGCAGCATAATAGTTGAACTTAGCAGAAGAATCAATATCGTTGAGAGCCACTGTCAACGCATCGAATCCCTGCAACAACAGGTCAAAACCATCACGTCTGCTACTGCCGAGACAACCCAGGCAATCTCAGACATAGAAGCACGAATTGATGACGCCGAAAATCGAGCCCGCCGCAACAATCTAATCTTTTTCGGTATTCCCGACCCTGGCGCATCGGAATCTGCCTCTCAGATAGAAGAAAAAATCATTCGCCTTTGCTCAGATCAGTTGGGCTTAACTGTGAATCCCGACGAGATTGAGCGTGCGCATCGTCTCGGCCGCCACAATACTAGCCGTAACCGCCCCATAATTGCGAAATTTGCTCGCTTTAAAACCAAAGAAAAAATCCTGTCTAATGGACCCAAGCTCAAAGGCAGTAACTGCAGAATTGGTCAGGACTACTCCCGCGCAGTACAAAATGCCCGGAAACACCTTCTTGCTTTTGCAAAGGCGAAAGCTGTCGCCTTTTCTCTACGTTATAAAACCCTGTACATAGGATCCGCGAAGTATATGTACGATGACGCAGCGAAGCGTGTTAAAGAAATCAGATAGCAATTGCCACATCATCGACAGCCATCACAGCGCTCGATAACAATACGCCCAAGCACTACTATTTCAGCAATTTTTACTAACATACGGAGTTTTCTTCCTAAACGCGACGTCGTATGTAATATTGCCCTATCGTCTGGGTGTAATTTGTTAATACTTACCGAAACATGGCTTACTGCCGACGTATCCGACGCAGAGGTTATGGATGACCTACCAGGCTTTCATGTTTTCCGCAAAGATCGTCAGAACTCCAGAGGTGGTGGTGTGCTCATTGCCGTTAGTGATACCTTGCCTTGCACCATTGTTCATACACCCAGTGATCTTGAAATACTATGGCTACTTTTCCGTTCCTCTCCTCATACTATCTTACTTGGTGTATGCTACCGCCCGCCGCGAACAGATACGGACTTCATTGAAAAGCTTAGCTGCGTCTTGAACACACTCACGACAAAATACATTAACGCTCAGATATTGTTCTTTGGGGATTTTAACTTCCCTCACATAAATTGGAATAGTAATCCGCCTTCATCACTGAGTAAAGCCGATAATGATTTCCTCGATCTCTGTGTTAACTTCAATTTAAGTCAGCTTGTGTTACAACCAACACGCGTTGCGCATGGCTCAGCCAGCGTTTAGATCTATACTAACCATAGTCCAAATAGCCTATCTTCGATGTCTTACCTCCGCGAAATTAGCGACCATAAAATAATCCACGCAGTCTTTAGCTTTACCTTGCTGAAACGAGAATCGTGGAGAAAAACAATACGCTTATACGGCAAAGGCAACTACGATGCCATAAACAACGAACTTATCGCTTTTTACTCGACTTTTTGCACCGATTTTCACAGCCGCACACTTCATGCAAACTGGTCCGATCTTTCCAACAAAAGTTTACTGAGCTCGCCACCAACCACATTCCAGTTATTTCAGTACAAGCTAACCGCAATAAACCTTGGTTCAATAGGAAATTAAAATCTCTAGAAATAAGAAAAAACGACTTTACCGATTCGCAAGGCAACAAAATTGTACCACGGCCTGGGAAAAATATTACGTTGCTGAGAAAGTTACTTATCAGCTATACGTCATGACAAGCACTCCTTCTTTTATGACACCTTACCTTGTGTACTCAAGAGCAACCCCCAAAAATTCTGGCAAATTTTAACCCCAAGCCACCTACTGCTGTTGTCATTACCGACCATAACGACATTGCGATTCCTGAGCAAGAATGTGCTGATGTATTTAACCTTGCTTTTTATCATCTGTATTTACCACTGAACCTGATGCTCCTCTACCAGTGCCCCCACCCCCTGTCCAAGGTGTCATGCCAGCAATCCAATTCAGCGAACAAGGAATAATAGCCATAATTGAAAATCTTAAACTTTCATCAAACTTCAGGGGCAGATGATATCAATACAAAACTGTTAAAAAAACACCAAGAACATCTGCGCAGCCTATTTCGGAATTATTTTCGAGCAGTCCTTATCATCCGGTAGCATCCCCCCTCTCCTGGAAGGAAGGGCAGGTCGTTCCAATCTTCAAATCAGGCAACAAAAGCTCTCCTCTCAACTATCGACCGATTTCCCTGACTAGTGTACCTTGCAAGATAATGGAGCACGTCATCTACAAGCAATCATGCAGTTTCTTGACAGGCACAAAACTTTTTTCACGCATCTCAACATGGATTCCGGAAGGGCCTCTCATGCGAAACGCAACTTGCCATGTTCATCACGACTTGCACATCAACCTCGATACTAACAAACACGGTAGATGCCATTTTTCTTGATTACGCAAAAGCTTTTGATAAGTTACCCCACCAACGGCTGTTACTTAAGCTCTCTCAGTTGAATCTACATCCCGATATTTTTCATTGGATTAAGGAATTTCTTGCTAGCCGATCCACAGTCAGTACATATCAATAATTCCATTTCCGCCCCCCCTCCCTGTAACATCTGGCGTTCCACAGGGCAGCGTCTTAGGCCCTCTGCTGTTTCTTATTTATATAAATGACCTCCCTCTCTACACGTTTCCTCGCAAATCCGAATGTTCGCAGATGATTGTGTCATCTACCGTACAATCACTAACAATGCTGACCACGCTGTTCTGCAAGAAGATCTCAACAATATTCAGGATTGGTGCAACAAATGGCTGATGACCCTCAACCCCAACAAATGCAAGGTAATATGTTTCACTCGCCGTCTTCAGCCATTATACACACCTTACACTATTGCTAACACTTCATTAGAAACAGTGGATACATTCAAGTACCTTTGGTGTCCACACTCTCACATGACTTAAACTGGTCGCCTCATATAGCATGCATTACCGCCTCGGCCAACCAAACCCTGGGATTTCTAAAACGCCTCCTGCGTCATGCACCACGGCCACGTAAAACTTCTAGCATATAAGTCACTCGTACTCCCGAAACTAGAATACGCTTCTCCCATATGGTCACCTCATCAAGCATGTCTTATCAATACCCTAGAAGCCATTCAGAATCGCGCAGTAAGGTTTATTCAATCGTCATATTCCTATAACATCAGCATATCATTACTAAAAAACACAGTCTGGTTTAAACACGCTATCATACCGGCGCCGCATTGATTCATTAATCCTTTTTCACAAGTTTTCTACAGCTCGCTTCATCATGCCCATATATTTTGGCCCCGCCACCGCGCACATCGCTGCGCACAGGGCACCACTTGCAAGTTTCTCGTCCACGCAGCCGCACTACAACTTTTCTCTGCATCTTTTCTTTTGTCGATCATCAGTTGACTGGAACGGCCTGCCCCCGCCATATCGTCGAAACCACCTGCTCATCATCATTTTCGGTAAAACTAAAAACTGCTGTTTTCAATTAAATGTATTGTAGCCACTATTTTGTAAAAAAATGTGTGTTAACCCCACCCCTTATGTAATACCTCCAGTGCGGGGGGTCTTTAAGGAAAATAAAGTGAAGTGAAGACAAGGTACTCAGCTGCTGGCCCTGCCCCGCCGCGGTGTCTAGTGGCTAAGGTACTCGGCTGCTGACCCGCAGGTCGCAGGTTCAAATCCCGGCTGCGGCGGCTGCATTTCGATGGAGGCGGAAATGTCGTAGGCCCGTGTGCTCAGATTTGGGAGCACGTTAAAGAACCGCAGGTGGTAGAAATTTCCGGAGCCCTCCACTACGGCGTCTCTTATAATCATATGGTGGTTTTGGGACGTTAAACCCAGAAATCAATCAATCAGCTGCTGGCCCGCAGGTCGCGGGATTGAATGCCGGCTGCGGCGGCTGCATTTTGATGGAAGCGAAAATGCTGTAGGTTCATGTGCTCATATTATGGTGCACAATAAATACCGGAGCCTTTCACTACGGTCTCTCATAATCACATGGTGGTTTTGAAACGTTACACCCCACATATAAATCAATTATTAGTGTAATATTGTGGGATTGAGGGTGAAATAAATGTAATAAGGTAAACCTATTTCAAAGAAGTCACCAGTAAACACTTGTTTCGAATTGAGAAACCAAGTGCTTTTGTAAGCTCCGCACTACAGTTTTAGTAGTTTCTGCAGCAAAGTTATTGTTCATGATACCTTTGCAGTTGCAGGGCGTCACCATGCTCATTTGATTGTCGCTGCCCAAGCAGAACCGGCACGTGTACACGTGTTGCTGCTGCTGCTGCCCTGGCTTGACCTCAGTTCAATACGACTCTCCATCACTGAGGGAGGTTCCAGGCGTTGACGACTCATCTGTATTTGTGGAGCAATTAGGGGGAATTATTAAAAATTTTATCGAAATCGTAGGAACTTTCCCAATAATAACTTGCCGTCGTGGTCGACGGCATCGTGATGTACGGTGTAACCACAAAATGAGACAAGATCTAGTGTGGCGCCACCATAGTTTGCTTTGGGCACTAGGATATGCGTGCTAGCGTCAAACGAGCAGGAAGGCTGAAAGACGCGTGGTTTGTGAGCGTAACTTTTTTCCTGCTGGCTCTACTGCGGTGGTGTCGCGTTCTTTTTACTCCAGGTGTGTAGGAGACAACGCGACCTGTTTCGCCAGTAACCTAAAGTGACTTCAAAGCATGGGCAATCACATCTGACTTGTGACTTTCTGTGCACCACCTTCTTACGTGCTTGTTCGAGTCCACTTTATTTCAATGCCATGTTGCTTTGTTGAGGAAAGACAAAAAACGCACCTATACTGTCACGATTATTCTCAAGAGTGCTCGGAACTTGGGTGGATTAGGGAGAGACGGGAAACTGCGGTGGCAAGACAAATACACTTTATCTCGCAAAGAGTGGAAAACACAAAACTCATAATGAAATTAGGCAATGCACACACAAAAAAACTAGGCTGTACAGAGAAGCGAACGCCAAACTAGCAATAAGCCACGCCTGGCGTCATCTTCAGCCCTAGGCAGTCTCTAGCCAAGACAGTGTTTCAGTAATGAAACGTTGTTACAGTTCACGTTGTCTCTGTGCCTTTCGCGTGTCGACGGTTGGTCGAGTGCGTCGTCGACGTCCTCCGCAAGCTTCTATCATCGTCACTTGTGGCTTCGGCCCAGCACGCCGTTTGTCCTTATCACTAGTGCACCAGTCTTCTTCGTCGTCTTCGGCCCAGCTTTGTAAAACCTAACTCACCAATGGCGCCGTTTATGTCGATGGGGCACTTTGATGGCAGAGGTGCAGATCAGCACCTGTCTTGGCGCGAAGTGGAACACCTGTACGGCCAACGGAACTACTGTACGGCAGAAGGTGGCAACTCCGGGCAGCCTCACTCGGGTTTCAGAGGTCGATGGCCACTTTCCGGGCCTCTATGCCGACAGCCTTCAACACCGGGCGGCTACTGCTTAAGTCGCTGTAGCGACACCGACTTTCTTGATCTTGGAAGCTCGAAGCTCCACAGCACAGTGACAGCCCATCCTCTGAGACTCTCCATCACGGCTGGGGTCGCGTGCCTCAAGCTTATCTGTGTTCAATCTCGTTCGTGAGTGTGGCACGTATGCGCACTATCGTGGCTTTGCGAACTGCCACCACATGCCGGTATTTGGCACGCGCTTCTAGGCCTTTTACTCAGGATATATACTCTGTCTCAGAAGTTTCTTTCAGCACTATGTAGAAAAGAGGTCCCATCATTCTGTGGGAAGGGTCATTAGCCCCTCCACGCGTATTCATGCGCGCCACATCATCTGCTAAGCATTCTCCCGGAGTCCGCACGCACACACTCCGTGAGTAAACGGCTGAGCATAAAAAAACCATGACTGCACGCAACGACACTGGTGCCCTCCACCTCACGTTTATCACGACTTCGTCGCCGTGCCTTTCGTCAAGATAAGCTTAAGCCAACCAGCTTGCATCAAACTTCTGCGCCCAAGCTTCATTTGATGATGTCGGGTCGCTACAAGCTTGTGGGCTCAAACTAAATGTTTAATGTTTAATGGACTCTGGTTATCTCGTACGCCTGGTAACTGTGGTCGCCGAAACTGCTAGCGGGAAAGGAGGGCGAAGGCAAGGAACAGGCAGCCACTACTAAGGCAGACAAGGTTGCTGTTTTGCACTAAACGCATGTCTTTTCGCATAACTTGCGAAAAAGAGCGAGAAAGACCTGGGTGCACGTAGTGTTTTCTGCTCACGAGTGGTTACAAAGATTGTGCAAAAAGGTTAATACAGACAGTAGCGGAAACAGGACTGGAAAAATCAAGCACCCGAGAAAGGTGGTGCGAATTGCAACTGAAGTGTTGTCAAACTATTCCTTCGACATGTGGACGTGTGTACATAGGCCAAGTTGGAGGTTTGTGAATCAAAGACTTGAGGAACACCATTACAACGTAAAAATAGCTGTATTTGGTCATTCGCAAGTTCCGTGTCTGAAGTGTGGTTGCGCCCCTAGGCTTCTCAATAGGGGCCATGACAGAAGCATGCGTAAAATCACTGAAGCTCATGAAATTGACGAAATGAGAGAAAAATGTGTGAGTGCGGTTTTCTATGGCCTCTTTTAAATACCTAAAGAAGGTATCTAGAATAATCGCTTTGACGTTGGCAATTGCCGATCGTCGTGACCAGTGATGACACGTCCATGAGCTGTGGTGCACGTTTACTTGATTTTTTCTAGATTTTATTATTATTCTGTAATTGTACGAATAGCATGTGTGATCACTAGTAAAACATTATTTGCAAGTTGGCGCTCTGTGTTCTTTTTGTGTCCTATAGAAGTGTGAATGCTATAGGACACATGACCATAGCGTTCATGTGAACGCATTAGTCATGCGAATGATGAAGAAATACGGCGTAAAGGCTATAAAGCATCATATTAGTGGCTGATGTGCAGCAGCAGATAATAAACAATGGCAAACGTACCAACTATGCCAATGGCGAGTCAATAATATATTGAACTTTGTTTTCCTGTGCAAGCATGTGGCTTGCTTACACGCTGTACCTCGGGCAGTCCTGAAAGGCAGTGGTGAGGTGGAGGAGTATAGCAATGATCACCACATAAAAGGCTTTCGCTATAGCGGCAGCATAAAATCCTTTGTGCCGAAGCTTCACAGTCAGGATAATTTTGTTGCATTTGGATTCTAAATATAAACAAAATATTTTATGTAATTTTTCACATTGATAGGTAACACTTATATGCTACTACCTGAACTCGGAAAAGAACCTCCGCAGCGTCACCAAAACAGTAGGTACGAGCTGGCAGGCGCATAGCATGGTAAAGTGCGGGAGTAAACTAAAATGCCGAATTCGTAAACGTGAAAGCCCTCACCCCTACCAGGCCATCACCCCTACCAGGCAAAAAGCCCTCACCTCTACCAGGCAAAAATCAACATCGCAAGCACAAAACTGTTACTGAATAAAAAACGCGCTGCATTTTGCTTTTGAAAACGCCCTACGGTGAAATACTTACAAATAACTTGCATTTTTACTAATTTTTGCCTCATGTCCAGAAGGCGATAAGAATCATATCCATGACTATAGTTGCACAAAGCGTCCCAACATGTCGCCACCATCAACCGCTAACGCGGTGTTTCTGCGCCCCTTTGAGTGGGTGCGTTTAGAGTAGCTAAGAGTAGCCACAGATTGCCGGCTGTTACTGCCAATTTTTTTAGGGGCGAATGCTCCTTAAAGCGTCAGCCGTTCGTCCCTCGTCGTAGTACATAACATGTCATATGTTTTGAGCTGCAAGGTGGTGCCGGTGGGAGATTTTCCTGTGCGTTGTTTAAAAATAAAAAAATGCAGCGTGCGCGTTAACTAGAAGCCGAATTCGCCTGTCTCTCATTCCCCATTAGCAGCTATTGGCATGTACACTGAGCAAAACAGGGTTGCTCAATATACATAAAAGGGTTGCTATGTTATACTCACTGGGCGTAACCTCCTCCTTGGTTTTAGAAAGGTTTAACAAGCGTTGGGCCGCAGTGCCATGAATACAATGAACTAGTATATACCATGAACTCGAGGTGTTTAAAGGTGGGAAGTAGACAGGAAGTGCAAGCCGTAAGAAATTGTGCGTGTGGCACCTCTCGTTTAGTCCTTGGAAGGTCCACTGGATGACGGTGCTTCTATATGCGGAATATATGATTAAAAGATGCGAGATGGTGGTACTTGGAATGTTGACAAGATGGACGAACGGACACACAGATGGCTGCAGGAACAGATGGACGCATATACGGACGCAGGGGTGGATACATGGACGAACGCAGGGACGGACGCATGGATGTACTTGCGGACGCATGAACAGACACACGCGCGAGCGGGCGAATGGACGGTCACACAGACAGATGCATGAACGGACGGAAGCAAGTAAGAATGGCCGAACGGATGCTTCGCCCCACTCTCCGTCATTCACCCTGTAGATATGCTGCCATTTTTTTTCTATTATAGCCATTTCTCGCTTTTTCTGCTAATCAATAAGTACAGAGGTTTTAAGATGAATTGTTTGATGCGTATGTGCGTACAGTTTTGAGTAATAGGTGCAGTGTTCTTACACAAGTGACTTTATGGCAATATGACGATAATGTCGTTCATATCGATACCTACAACTGAAAAACCACCTAAGGAAATACTATTGCGACCCACTGAGAAAGTATGCCAATGTTCAAGTACACTAAGGCGTACCGAATTGCCGATTGAAAATTGCATGTTCGTACATATGAATCCGAGAAGTACCAGCTCCTGCACGCGGCAGCTTTCAGTGACAGCCTGCATTGCTTAAAGCGCGACGCATCGAACATCGTCACTCATTGTGCGAGCACCGCAGAGGAGTAAAAACGGTTGATTTATATTTACGAATGTCAAAACTATCGCTTACAGTCGTCCTTATGCTAAAGAAGTGTGTGTACTCAGAGCAAGAAGCGCCGGTAACATGTACACTGACGCGGCCAGCACGAGAGGCAGAATGCTCGCTGGGACAGGGCATTGAGTAAGACCGCAGTCGAAGCAGCTGAGTTGCAATGCTTGATGTTTCTGCATTCACGCTTCGAAACGTTTTTAACTGTTACCTGAAGTAAGTGAACGGACAAGCATTATCAGTCATGCATTTACGGTGTGGCGATGTCTAACGACAGCTGTTTGTCTCGCTTCCGCTGGGAAAGCTTGTGATGCGTCGAGAGAGCTCATTTACGTCTCGTCAACTATCTGGTGTAAACGATTTGCTGTTAATGCTAGGTGTGCTGACTAGCTCCTGATTTACAAACACTGCAACACGAAAGTGTAAAAACAATACATCACTGATACGAACTCAGTATATGCAATACACGGGGCACTTGCGAAAAACGAGAATTAATTCCTGCAACGCACGCGCACTGCATGAATTAACGCTGTTATTGACACTGCGTGAGTTGTAAAAAATAAAGTGTGCTAGTGAGGAAAATCTTCAACGTTGCCTGCTTCAAGTTATTACCGCATTTTTCTCCTCATTATATATTGATATTTATTGAAACAAAATGCTCCAACGCCTGTCTACAATTTTGACACTTAATAAAAAAAACTACACATATATTAGTAAACATAGTCATAAATTTTGTCGCTTTGTAATGGCGTTGCGCCAATTATAGTATTAGGAAAGCAGTGCAATTCAAGCTGGCGATACAAAATAAGAACTGGTTACAGTGAATTTGCGCAGAGTGACAGACGGGCTATGTATGCTATACAACTGGCACTCTTTAATATGTTCAAGATAACCCCGTTTCCATAGAGTTCTTTACTAGGAGGTAGAGGTGTTCTTTCAACTCGGCTCCCTGGCTCGGCTTCCTGGAGCTTGCATAAAAAACAAAGTGAGCGCGAAAGCACGCGATTAAAACAAGAAAGCCATTCAGAAAGCATTATTATCTTCCGCAAAACTGCAATGATGAAACGAAGTCGTCACCGATATAAATGTGGTGACAACATTACTTATAATTGGCTTTCTCACGAAACAATCGACGGCGTGTGGACCTATATGAGGAAGAATGCTCTGGATATAGAAGCTGCCAACAAAACGGGCGTATGATTCATTCGTAGTTTTGACACTTCCCTCTTTGTAGCTCGCCAGTAGCCACTTATGATGAAGCGCCACTCAAAGCGTTTCTTGAGTGAAACGCTAGGCAGATCCGTGCAAATTCTGAGTGTACCACATGTTTTCTTTTTTTTCGTCGGCAGGCTCTTGAAAAAGTATATGTCCCAGCCTAATTTCTGCTTGTCTGCATATTTACTCATGCACTATTGCGCTTAGGAGGTGTGCATACACTGATAAAAGCTCTGAAACGCATTAAACGCACTAAGAACAAGCATATAAACGCTTTCGCAGGTTACTCGCGCGCGCTCCCAATGCAGACGCTTCTGAGATCTTGAGTATCATGCGACTCGGGCGCCGCCGCTACTGTCACCCGCCGGAGAATCAGACGGGGTACGGCGCGGGCACCTCGTTTACTCCACTGCCCCCTTGTAGCGCGCCGGGAGCTAACGCGCGAACATCCCGACGCTCGATATTGCCGACGGACGCTTCCCTCCTTCCAAGTCCAGCGAGCGACTGGTTTCACGCTCCGCGAGCGAGGGCTCCACCTATCTCCGAGAACCAGCTCCGTGTGGCCAGCTGAATGGAGGCATCGTCTGCGTGGCGTGAGCTCTCCGACCTGCGCTGACTGCGGCGCGGTGAAAACACCTCCTGTGCGAGTGTCCTGCTCTCGGTGAAGCGCGCAAGCGGCTCGTGGGAGAGATACCGTCTCCTCAGACTGCCATGTGCGACCCCGCAGATCTCTCACACCCCACATGCTACGAGGTCCATCGCCGCTCTGCCCTTGCGGCCTTACAGGAATTTCTTGAGGACACCAGCTTGACCGAGCGACTCTAATAAGCCACTCTCCACGGTGAAGTATGTCCTCCTCCCATCACGCTAGTTACCTTTTTTCTCCTCCTCTACTTCCCCCTTTCCTACCTTTCAGCCTACTTTCGTTTCAAGTGCGAAGCATTTCTTAGCGAACTTCAGCGACATTGAGCGTATCTATTCATCTATCTATCTATCTATCTATCTATCTATCTATCTATCTATCTATCTATCTATCTATCTATCTATCTATCTATCTATCTATCTATCTATCTATCTATCTATCTATCTAGCCGCCTGAGGCTTTTAGCTCTCCCGGCCGTTTCAATAATTGTATCGATACCAAAGTTGGTATGGCTTTACATGATTGTATGAAGAATATATTGGAGTAGTCTTAACATGAAAATCATGATATTGATGTCATGAAAGCCATGAATTACCTTTCATTGTCCTGCAGCTCTTGCGGTGGTTTCGTTCCCATGGGAGGTTGCAAAACTGGTATAGTATGACATGATTGCATGGCGAACACAAGCAACAGACCCTAACATGAAAATCATGACATGCGTGTCACGTTACAACATGACTGCATGCCATGCTCATGATGCGCTGGGGGCCGTTTCGCTAGCTTCATTTATTTATTTGTTTATTTATTTACAGGTTCCTCAAAGACCCCAATGAGTGGGGTTTTACATGAGGGGTGTTGAAGCACGAAAAATTACACAACTGATCAACAAACACAAAAAAAGAAAACAAAAAAACAAAAACTGCACGGGCGTATCACGAAAGGGTATCAAGCACGCTCTGTTAATAAAAAGCATACAATGCCAACCAACGAAGCATACCAACGAAGCATAAAAAGCATACAATGCCAACCAGCGAAGCAGATAACACCACTAAGGATAATCGCATACATGACACAAAAAATAATCAGTACAGAAGTTTTCAACGGCAGCTTTGAACAGAGTAGGGTTTGTTTTGGTGACGACACTTTCAGGAAGGCTGTTCCATTCGGTGGCTGTCCGAACAGGAAATGAATTTAGATAGGCGGTCGTGCGTGCACGAGGTGGGTATACTGCTTTTGAGTGGTTGAGGCGATTCGATGGGTGGTGAGCAGTTTTCATGTGGAGGCTTTCGCATGATAACGAGTTGTAGAATTTGTGGAAGAGGCAAAATCGTGCTACTGTACGTCGTGTTTTGAGACTTGCAAATTTAGCTTTACGTTAAGAAGTGTTACGCTTGTGTGGTATGAATAATCGGAAAAGATGAATCTGGCCGCACGGTTCTGAACGGATTCAAGGATGGTACTTGAGTTAGCTTGTGGTAAGTTGATTGATATGTGGGGTTTAACGTCCCAAAACCACTATATGATTATGAGAGACGCCATAGTGGAGGGCTCCGGAAATTCAGACCACCTGGGGTTCTTTAACGTGCACCCAAATCTGAGCACACGGGCCTACAACATTTCCGCCTCCATCGAAAATGCAGCCGCCGCAGCCGGGATTCGAACCCGCGCCCTGCGGGTCAGCAGCCGAGTACCTTAGCCACTAGACCACCGCGGCGGGGCAGCTTGTGGTAAGTCCCAGACTACACACGCGAATTCCAGCTTTGGGCGAACAAGCGTTTCGTAGGCCAATAATTTAACTGTGGACGGAGCCAGGTTAATGTTACGTCGGAGGAAGCCCAGCGCGCGATTCGCGTCACTAGTAATGCGATTTATGTGGGATGATCATGTAAGGTCATGAGAAATAAGAAGACCTAGATATTTAGTGGACGAGACAGGAAATATAGCGGAGCCACTTAAAAAATATTTGTACGTGGAATAGGAGTGACACCTGTGGAATGACATGATGGATGTTTTGTGAACGTTTAGCACCATGAGCCATTTGTTGCACCATTCGTCTATCTTCCTTAGGTCTTGCTGGAGTGCTGCGTTATCACTGGGATCGATAATGGGGCGATAAATGACGCAGTCGTCCGCGAACAACCGAATGCTTGAAGAAATATTGTCTCGTAGGTCGTTAATGTATATGAGAAAAAGTAAGGGCTCGAGGACCGTCCCTTGAGGCAACACCTGATAGGACAGGAGATAAGGATGAAGAACTGTTGTTAGCGTAGACAAACTGCTGTCGGTTAGTTAAAAAGTTTGAAAGCCATGCAAATACTTGTCCGTCAAGGTTTAAATGTGAAAGTTTAGATAGCAAACGCTTGTAGGGAACTTTGTCGAAGGCCTTCTCGAAATCTATGAAAATAGCATCGACGGGGACGTTAATGTCTAATTTAGAATTATTGTCACTTAGGAAGAGTGCCAATTGAGTGTCGCAGGAGAGACCTTTTTAAAAGCCATGTTGATTAGGATGAAAGAACTTTGCGGATTTCAGAAAGCTAGCTATGTGCGTGTAAATGATATGTTTCCATTATTTTAGAGCAAACACATGTAAGAGAGATTGGACGAAACGCCTTATCTGAGGCTTTCTTGGGGACAGGTACCACTTTTCCTGTTTTCCAATCTCGGGGAACAGAACCTGTTGAGAAGGGACTGCTGGACACCAGCAGATACCATATTGGGTGCTACGTGATGTCTATGGTTGACGAAGGTATGCGACTGGTGCAAACGCGATAATCATGAGAAGTGTGATGTGAGAACATGACTACTTGCCACAGTCAAGGCATTAATAGATTTCGACGGGACGCGGTGTGCGTGCTCAGCGCCGTGATGCATAGAAATGAACGAAAATCACCGGAGTTCATTTCGATGCACCACGACCGGTGTTGTTACGCCAGGCGCCGGTCCAGCCATATACTCTCAGGCTCGCAACGCACTGCGTTGCTTTCACGCATGCGCATCTCAGCGCGTCCGGCGTTCCTCCGTCACGAAAAGAGGGAGACGCAGTGTTGTCTGGGTAACGCATCGGCGCGAAATACAGCATGCCGCAATTGGCACCGGGTGCCGTTGGGCCGCGCCGACGCACGCTGGTCGCGCCGATCGTGCCTGGCGAGAGCTCGCATTTTGCTAACGCAGCATCGCTGTGCCCTGCGTGCGTCTGTGTCGACGCTACATTGAAACATATTGGGCCCTTCATGATGCGCTCACGGGCGTTTTGCTAGCTCCACATATACCAAATTTGGTGTTAAGTGACGTCAATGGATGAAAAGTATATAACTGGTGCAAACAGGATAATCCTGACACGCGTGTCATGTAAGAACATGACAACCTACCACGCTCATCTGAGTGTTTGCGGTCGTTTCGCAAGCTCTACATATACTAAATTTGGTATCACGTGACGTGAATAGATGACGAAGGTATAGGACACACCCAACCATGATAATCATGAATACTGGCATCATATCCTCCACCTCTTACGTTGTGCTGATTTTATACAACATATCAACCTTTCTATTTTGTGCGTCGCATATCATCGATTCCCACTGTACGTGGGATCCGCCAATTTTCTTCACTCCGTCTTTTCATTCCCCGTTCCCCCTTGAGTGTATCGGATGAGGTGTACTCACATGAAAGAGATTTATCGTGAACTCCACACCACAATTTCTTGCCTTTGCGCCTTTTTTCCCGTAAAAAATCACCCCTCTCCCCCTCACGTGAGTAGAATAACTCACGTCACCTCCGTCCATCTCTAAGCGAGAATAAGCTGTCAGCCGGCGGGTGCGCTGTGCGCGCCTCGAGAATCCCACGTCACCGTCAATGTCAAAAGTGCGCCGCTGCTCTCAACGTGGTAGTGCAGATGGGCGGAACGCCATCGCATCATGCTTTCCGCTAGTTTGTGCGTACCTTTCCCGTTTGTCGCCTGCGTTTTGAAAGTTAGCGAAGCTGATCACGTTGGCGAATGGCGGCGTCAACACCGACGAAGCGCCAACCAGGGAAGCTGAACGCAAGCGACGGCAGTGAAAGAACAGCGACAACGACGACGTGCGATGAGAGAACACTGCTCGTGTTCGAGAATACAGACGGCATGCGGGCGATACCGACGAGACGCGAGCCAAGAAAACAGAGCACAAGCGTCTTCAATGCACCCCACCTCCCGTGTCTTTGCGTTTCAAACAAACGGGTACCGGAGTAAACTCTACACCAAGTTTACCTTCAAACCGTTCTTTCTGCACCCATTTCGACGCCCGTTTCGACCAGGTCAACGCCACGTGCAATGCTGCTGCTTCGCATTTCATCAGGGTTGCCTTCGGGGACATGGTATATAGCTCATTTCTTCCTAGTTCTCGCCGCAACGATGTAAACCTACGGACAGCATAAATTATACAAGCCACCAGCTGGCCGAAACGATTTACTTTTCATAACTTATTGTTAAATCAATGCAACCCTATTGAAAATTCTGCGTTGGTGGATGCTGGAATCGTTGGTGGATATGGTGGAAAGAATAGTGGATATGGTGGAAATATTAGTGGATATGGTGGAAACTGTAGTGGGCATAATGGCTGATGACGGCGAGAGTGGAAAAAATGATGGCAGATGGTGGTGGTGGTGGCGAGCCAATAGTGGTGACGGTGAGAAATGCCGGCTCATGGTGGCGAGGCAAAACGTGTTTGGTGAAAAGCTTGGTGAGCAAGGTGGATGACGGTGGCATGATGGAAGCTTGGTGGATGGCGGTGGCATGACGAAAAGCACATTACAGTATGTGAAATCACTTTTTTGTAGTGTTTCTTTCTTGAATGCCCAGAGATATATGTTTACGGTCAAAAGAAATCAACGCTGCTCATTACGCTTCCTAGTAGGCTTTTTTAATTCCTGTGGTGACGACAACGCTTCATTTTTATGAAGCATAGACAATGCAGCCGGGAATATGTTTACATTTTGCGCACGTACTTACATCAGTTTGACATCCGCGATGTGTTTTTTTTGTTGGGATGTTTAGAAGATGAAAGTTGTCACTGTGAACATGACAATAAATGTTTTACATCGGCGCGCAGTTGTCGACAAGTAAACGGTCTCCAGTTCGCAATTGCCCCTTTTAATGTAGAGCAGAAAGCAGCGCAGTCACATGATGTCGCCACGCTGGAAACGCAACTCTGGTAATTCTGGCACTCTCTATTGTTTAAGCCACACCTTTAGGTTAACAAAGTGCGTGCGAAAACGCATAAACTTTTAACTTTCGACATGCGTCGAGATGAGCCCCAGTGAATTTGACTTTCACCCTTCTGTTCTACCACCTTGATTTCCACCGAAGGTTAATCCTGCCGATCGAGCCCGTACAAGTGTTATTGGCGCTTCTGGGTTTCAGAATACACAATTTTGATGAGTAAAAATGACAATACATCACAGCTGTGGCATCATTTAACCTAATAGAAGCCTTTTTTATTGTCTATAGTGTCCGCGCAAGAAGCGACAAACATCGATGCGACGCACTTGTAGAACTTCTACTAAAAGTTCGCCTCCCCTCACCGACAGCCGCCAGTCGCACTCGCCAGCACTTCGCTGCCTCTTATGCGAGAACATAGACACGTCAACTCGTACTTTGCCTGAACCAATATGATAGCATAATATTTTTGGCACAGTGCATTCGTTTTGGACAAGCCGTTACGTAGGTGTTCTTAACGACAGAGCAATAGTGGTGCGCTGGCACGACGGCGGTGCGCGTTGCGCAAAAAACATCAAAATAATTGTGTGGGTGTATCTAGTGAAAGAGCATAGCAGCGTAATGAAGCCTGAACTGATATCGCTTTTTGGAAGAAGCGAGAAACGGACAAAAACTTGCCAGTAACCGCCGCTAAACTCTACCTGCTCCTCAGGCCACTGAGTTGTTTTTTTCCTTGCGGTTGTAAATTGTAACAAAAACATAGCGCCGTTGCCATTATCGCAGTGGCAATCGTTACAGGCAGCAGTTGTTCGTGTTTATCAAATGTGCAAAGTTTAGTAGCAGGTGCACATCCCGTCGCTCTCGAGTAAACGACAAACAGAACTGAAGTTAAACAGTGACTTTCTGAGTCGACTACTTCTTTAACAGCTTACGCCGTCATCTGTCGGCGTTGTGCAGTGTGTCACGCGTCAATGTGCAGAAGCTTCACAGGATTTTTGCTGTGTTTGTGTGGAAATCGCCGTGGGAACGTACAAACCGGTCTAATGTATTCCAGTATGTTAGCAATTGTGGACTCGGTTTCTGTCATTTAATTATTAGACAAGTTGTCTCTCGGTTTATTTTCCTTCGCGATCAAAGAAACAAATTTCTGCAAACATTGATAAAAGTAAGGCTGTCATCACGCATCCCAGATTTTGTTGTGTCTACAAACAGTGATACGTGCCGATATGTGACTGGTTTTTTGAGAGTAGTTATACAGTCTTTTGAGTTTTTGAAAGTGCGCTTTTCGCTGGAATATCTTGCCACCATTAAGCAAAAAAATTCTGTACAGAGATCTCCGTGATGTCTTGTTCCTAACACCTTTGTACAGATCTATGTTCAATGGAGGACCCGGACAGGACGTTTTGAAAAGGGTCAAAAGGATGAAAGTGAAAGCAGGGGCAAAAACTTTCTTTTTTAAATTGCATCCCGGGACTCTCCCCGTAAAGCTGCGGCTAGCGGACAAGGGAATCGATGTACCATAGACAACTAATTTTTTACTTTGTAAAACACCTGAGACAATAGACCATGTGTTTATTCATTGCTGGGACGCTGTCTTTCATCGGGACATCCATCAAAGAACATTGAAAAAAGATCTTCCGATTACAAGCCATAGCATTCATTTTCTCTGTGTGGATGATGACGACGGCATACCATACGACATGGTTATGTTAATTAGGCTTCACAGCATCTGGGAGACCACAATGGCTTACGGACATCTTGACCAGAATATACGTCCTGTCCGGGAGAACTTCATTGCAAATATGCGGTATATCACTGAGGTGTATAAAGAAGAAGAACCTCCCAGCTGGCTAACAATGTTAGAGGATTGTGCAACCTGAAAAAATTTTATTGTGACCACTTCGGATCAAATGTTGGTCCAAGTGTATTTCATCATTCATGTTTCTGTGTGAACACCTGTAAAGAAAAACAGGTAATAAAGAAAAAAAGTCGGCGTTGTGCAGTGGTTAGTTTGCTGAGTTCGAAATTCGGAGGTGGCAGGTTCGATCCCACGCTGGCGCACCTTTTTTTACGGGGTGCTTGCTAAATTCTTTTTTACACAATTATCTTCATTATTTATTTAGTGGCAGCTCGTCACGGTGGTTCTGACGCTGCATCACGCTCCACCATTGCCGGCTGGAGCGCGCCATCCACCATGCGCTCCACCATACGCCACCATACACCATGTGTCACCAACATTTCCACCGCCATAATCCACCAAAATGGTGGTTGGTGGAATGCACCATTCCTATGGTGGACGTTTTTTCAATAGGGAAATGAAGCACTATGGTCTGCTATTAACACAAGTGTTTTGCGGAACAACTTTCTTCTTCGCGAGTTCAATAAGCAAAATTGTACGTAAAGTGCAGTAGGTAAATCAATGACTGCACCCTTTCATGTTATGTATCATGCGCTGTAATGACGCTTACTCACGCAAGATAATTCTTTAAATGAAGAAGTGTTGCGCACGTGTTAACATACGACAGAAGCACATGCTTCTCCTGTACACACATTGTTGTTACCTGTAATATAAAAAGCGAAGGTTACGCCACCGACGGTTACATGTCATGCTTGATGCACTTAAGAATAAGTGTCGACTCCGACGCTGGAAACCACCGACGGTTACGTTTCGAGTCTGATGCAACGGGAGGTGTCGTAAACGTTGTTGTGCTGACGTTGGATGGTGCCACCGACATTTCATGCCTGATGTATCGAAGGCATTTGCCAGAATCAGGTTTTAGCCTGAAAAGGGGCCTTTGAAAATACACTGCAAGTTACTAAGATTCTTGCAGATCACGAGTAGCGGGAGGGATAGGTATTGTATGGCTGGCCACAATTATGCTAAACTTTGTGGAAGCCAAATTGAGCATAATGTTTAGCATATTTAGCATAATAGCGTGCCCGATTACACGCTGCTTTTGGCGGAGTTTTTCAGAACACATTGATATGTCTCCATTACAGCAAGAGTGGTCATGCAGGCTACCTACTGACGTTCATAATGTTGGCTGTCACGCTGGCTCTGTGAAAGATAAGGCGTTTTGAGATAGCGGGTCGCCGTTAATGGCGCTGTGCAGGCAATCAATGCAGAAGCATTACTGCAATGCAACTGCATGCGCCTACTTTAAGCGCTGTGATGCATCGGAGGCATTGCTTCGAGGCATAGAGAAGGAGCCTGAAGGAACAAATCTGACAGACGTATGGCATTACAGTGAAAAAAATTATACCGAATTGTCTGAGGAAAGCTCTCAGACGTACGTGTGTTGCGAGCAGCGTGACGCCTTGTATAGCGCCGCATCACGACCATTCTTTGAACCCAGGCAGACCAAAGGCATTGCTTCCCGCCACAAAGAAGGAGCATGAAGGAAAGAATCTGACAGAAGTGTGATTACCAGAGAATAGCACCCGGAAGCACCTGTGATGCAAACAGCACTGCCCCTCATGCAGCGTCGCATCACAAAAACTCCCTGAACTAAGGTGGACCCACTGATCTCTACCAGGGGAAGCTGGATAGCACATCGAGCGCACGCGGTTGAAGCCACCTGAAGATGCCGTTGCTGTCCCAGAAGCCACCACCATGAACGTGGACAACCGCAACGAGGATGCAGACGCAGTGGCCCGAGAACTCATCAGGTGGAGGGACGACAGCGAGAGCATCCGTGCGCGGGTCGGCGACGAACAAGACACCGAATCCCTAGTCGACCACGGCGCGATACTCAGGAGGCACAGGGAAGGAAGAAGAGAATACCCGGCCACATATTGAGGACTTTCCCGAGCGGAGTCGGTGTTGCTTCGTCACCTACAAGTGAAGTGCGCGTTAACCCCGGCGATGGTGCGCCACATATCTCCCGAGATGTTCGCAAGTTCGGTGTGCAGTATATGCGAACAAGAACTGGCGACACTAGGACACATAGTGATGGTTTTGGGACGTTAAACCCCACCTATCAAATAGGACACATAGTGAGGTGTGACAGTGCAGCGATACCGGGCGGCGGTTCGTGCTACGGTGCCGACGGTGATGTGTGCGACAGGACTGGGGAATCTTATGGCGGAGTAACTGGTGCCGACGACAGCACCGCCCGCCAAGAACTGCCAGCGCAGATGGAGCGGTGGATCCACTCGGTGGACTGCCAGTCTCAAAAATGGGCGATCGAGCGGCACGACAGGGCCCTGGCTAGGCAGAGTAGAACGGGAACTCATGACCCGCTAGCACGGGGAGCGGGAACACAAGTATCCTCTGTCGGGTTAGGTTCAACCCTCGAGTTCTCGGCCCAGTGTTTCTAGGACTGCATAGACTGGAACATTAGAAGGGTAGACCGCAACCTGCGAGGCCGGCACCTACCCCACGCAGGATTCTGCGAATAAAGTCTTTTCTGTTTCTCTTAATATTAATGAAATGTTGACCTGTAGAAGCTCTGAACTTGACGAATCAACCAAAAATGTCGTCACAAAGACATTTTACACATGAGTACCTCAATAGTATGTTCTTTTTTTACGATTTTGTGAGGAAATAATGGTCTTCGACCGCTTTTTTTTATCGAGGTGTGTTGGAGGAGTTTGGTTTTTTTTTGTATGCAGTTTCCTACGCTCAAGGCCTCAAATATACGAGAAGTGGGTCAGTGACTGAAAGAGAGACAACTCGACGGCATCTTCAAAAAGCAGACATTGGAGAGACCATTTTGTATAGTCGTGTTTGACACCTCGGTTTCGAAAACTCATCTTCGAAACGAATGTCATGCCAACGTTGTTTTAGATGCGGAAGCATCTTATACTCGCGCCTTGTAGTGCGCCGTCCGCGCCGTCCGCGCCATCCGCACCAGCTTCTCGAACATTCGACAGCTGACGCGCGCGCATGCGCCGTCGCGCCGTCGCCCACCATCTGTGCCGCGCGCGCTTCTCCTTCGAGAACATTCGACAGCTGACAGCGCATGCGCCGTCGCGCCGTCGCCATCTGTGCCGCGCGCGCGCTTCTCCTTCGAGAACATTCAACAGCTGACAGTGCATGCGCCGTCGCGCTGTATATATACTCAAGGTCGGCGCTCGCTCGCTCAGTTGCCGCTCGTCGGTTGGTTTGTACGGCGCGTCGACGTCCAAGGTCGCGGTGAAATGAATTCCAACGAATCCACAAACACAATGATCGACGTCCCTTCGACCAGCGCCGTCCTTTCGCATACGTGTGTACGTGTTCACTCATTTAACACCCCCTCCTACAACCACGTTAACCAATTTAGCCATCGACCCAAGTAAGTCGCAATTTAACACCCCATTTCACAACCACGTTAACCAATTTAGCCATCGACCCAAGTAAGTCGCACTTTAACACCCCGTTAACCAATTATTTGCTCCGCATCCTCCTCAGTGTTCCCCCGAGGGAAGCTGCGGGCAATTTTTTTTTTCGGATCGATCACAAAAGAACCTTTGCACTCCTGGCTACGAGTGAACTCATTCTTTTTTTCTGTACTAAAAATTCTCTGACAATTTTTTTTCTGTCATCTAACTAACAATCGAGTGATGGTAACGTTGTACGTAACAGCGCTGCGCTATATTCGAACAGCGTCGCTACGGCGTCTGTCATTTTTCGTGTAGCGTTAGTCAGCGTTTCAGGTGATGCCTAGTCGTAGGGTTTGTTGCATACACTAGTTGTAGATCACAGCACGCCAATGTTTCGAACGGCGTTGCTACGGCGTCTGTCACTATTCATGTAGCGTTGGATAACCGCGAAAATTATATAACATAAAAAGAAAACACAAAAATTACGTTCACAACAACTGCCACCAGATGATATATCAATTGCACGCCTAAACGCCCAGAATACGTTAGCTTACTGACCACTGAAGGGATCTTCCGGTGGCTTCACAAGCGCCCGCATGGGTGAGCAGAGATGCGTCGTCCAGCCTTTTAATAAAGGTCAGTGGGTGTACCTACAGCCCCCGTTAGAAGCGCGCGTTTGGGTTGCAGTGTCATTAAATGAAACGAAGGAGACATTGCTACATCAAGGAGTGCAGAAGACAGAGAGTCATTGGTAGTATTAAACCCGTGGCAAGATTACAATTCCTTCCCCTTCACGACGATTACGCAAGGGGCCATTCTAGCCCTTTGCATAATTTTCTTGAAAAATGACTGGGGCGCAATCTTGCCTCCTGTCCCATGTCTTGGATTCTTGCGTAACCGCGTCGAAGTGTGAAAGGGTTGCAATCTTGCTGCTAGTCTTATATCCCGGTTTCTTGCGTAATCGCGGCGGTGCACATCCCGGCTTCTTGAGTAATCGCCTCAGAGGATGAAAGCGTTGTAATCTTCTCGCCGGTCTGATATCCTGGCTTCTTGCGTAATCTTCTCGAAGAGTGAGTAGATTACAATCTCGTCGCTAGTCTCAAATTCCGACTTTTTGCATACACTGCTCGGAAGAGGGTGAGGGTTGCAACCTTGCCGCCAGCCACATATCCCGGCTACTTGGGTAATCGCGTCGAAGGGGAGATGGAGGCAATCTTGCCACTGGTCTCACATCTCGACTTCTTGCCTAAATGCCTCAGAGGGGCTGAGGATTGCAACCTAGCTGTCGTTTCCATATCCAGGCTTCTTGGGTAATCGTCTCGGAGGGGAAGAGAGATGCAAACTTGCCGGTGGTCCCATATTCTAGCGTTTGCGTAATCGCCTCAGAGTGCAGAGAGTTCCAATGTTTCCTCCAGTCCCATATCCTGGTTGCTTGCGTAAACACCTGAAAGAGTGAGAGGGTTACCATCTTGCTGCTCATCTCATATCCCGAGTTTTTGCGCTTTTGCCTCCATGTAGGACAGAGTTGCAAATCTCTCCGCCAGTCCCATATCCCGGTTTCTCACGTAATCGCATCGAAGGGTGAGAGGGTTGCAATTTTACCGCCAGTCCCTTATGCCAGTTTCTCACTTAGTCGCCTTGGAGTGAAAGAGGGTTAGAACCTTGCCGCCGTTTTCATAAGTTGACTAGCTGTCTTGCTCGCTATTAGTTGACGCGAAAAGAGACTGTGGTTGTTCTCGCTCGCACTTGAATGCGCTGCAAGGAACCACTGGGCTACCACCGAAGCACACAGGGCACGTTCTCGCGTGCTCTTTTATAAACATTTACCGCATACGTTCAGTTTTTTTTCTTTTTCCAGGCACACGTCTGCCATAATAAAGTGCTCAGCATTTCCTAGCTTTGCTGAAGATTCCTTATCAATAACAAGCACGTGGCAACATTGGCTAGTGTTGGACACTTGCGGGTCATAATCATGACTTTATGACTTCGCACTAGGGAAACCAGAGATAATTTCGGCCACCCTGTATTCGGCCACCCTGAGAAAATTTCAGCCACCTTTATATCTAAGCACACGAGTGTTTTCTGAATTACGCCGCAATACCTTTGAGGTAGATTACCCAGAAGATAAGTGCATTGGTCGGCTAGCCACATGTAGCTGAGCTCTCTACCAATCTTCGAAATGATTTGTGCACCCCATTTATGAAACTGTTGCTGAAGCTTTTCGATACTTTTTTGTGTGCGCAAATCAAACTCACCTCAGCTAAAGAGCCGCATGTGCGAATAGTCAGTACCTACAAGAGCTGCGACAAGTAAAGTTTATTTATTATTGGTGCCTCTACAAAATACGGGTTACATACTACACATAAAATCAGGAGGTCTCGAAGTAGAAGACTGGCAGGGGTGTCTCCTATAACTACTGGCGTATATAAAAGGTAACAACAACAAAAAGAGAAAACAAAGAAAAAAACGCAATTAAACAGAACGATCTATACTAAAAAAGAAAACGGCATATTTACCGTAGCAGCATTATACAAAAAATTAAAATACCTATACAAAACAGTGTAGTGATGATGAAAATAACCCTATTACATATGAACAAAAGGTTCCTTTCCTAACCACTTTTCATTGTGTGTTTTCAAAGATTGCAGTCAGCGAGATGATTTATTATGAAGAGGTATGCAAATCCGAAGATGAATACCTTGAAAAGAAGCTGTAAATTTGACATACTTACACCCTATTTTGGGTGAAAGAAGGCTATTGTTTTTTGAGAACCTTGTATTGTTGTCCACAAGGATATGGTGAGGAATACTATCTAATGCTATTTCACGGTGAATGAGACTGTATGTGATGAGGAACGTTCTGTGATAAAACTTCTTGAATCGGTAGAATGCGCGTCTGTTGAGATATGGGCATAAAATTGGAACGCAGTGAGCTATACGTCATTTTTTATCGCCTGGTTTTGAAGGCGCTGAAGCAGTTTGAGATGAATGGGGTATGCTTTACTGCATGATAAGGGGCACTATGATGAACGGCTGGTAATATAAGCATTATAAAGCGAGAAAAGTATATGAAAATGAAAAATGGACGTGTGTTAATGATAATGCGGATACCAGATGGAATTTTTTAATGACTGAGTTGGCAGGAATATTGTGCTATCCAGAGTAATACCAAGAAATTTAACATTCCAAGATGCCGGTATATATAACTATTGGATGATACAGTTATGAAGGAAGCAAACACCGTTTGGGAGCTATGATAAAGCCCAAGTGTGTTTTAGTAAGATTAATTCTAAGTCAGCTATTTATACATCATGAGTAGACGTTTTTAAGATGAGTAGTAAGAGTGTCTTGAAGTGCGGTGACTGATTGATATGTTAAATAAATTTTCGTGCCGTCCACATACAGCAAACAGTTGGAAGAGGTAGGCGTCTTGGATAAGTCAATAATAAATAGCAGAAATAAGAAAGGGCATAATAAGAAGCCTTTGGGAACGCCGCAGTTAACTCTTTCGTTACCACGTGAAAATAACTATTTTTCATGTATGTCTCGGGAATATTGTTTTTGCCAGTTCGAAAAATACTCGCACACGCATCGCACCATGCCAAGTTTTGCAAAATGTAATGCTTTTTCAAAAAAAAAATATGCGATGTATAGCACCGAAAATATCTGACAATGAATAAAAAGGTTAAAAATGTGTAATTTTTGGTTACCAGCTGGTAAACCGTAAAAAACAGTATGAATGCTAAAATGTTCAAATAAAAAATACAGAATATGCATATTGATAATAAATGACCCAGGAACAGTAAAAACAATAGTATTTAAATGTTTTAGAAAATGTTTTTCTTCACATAGCCAAAGAAAATCAGAACCGAGGTGGTGCGTTGTTGCTCACGCCATGTTGTGAAGCATTGCTTGTTGGTTTTTCTTGAGACACAAGTGAAATCGTACTCTTTTCTCAGAAAAATATACTATTTTTTGCAATAAAAGCCTCCAGGTGTTGAAAAACAGATGGATACCCGTGATCTGAGTAATACATATATGTACCAGATATCCAATGAACTTCGCGATTTTCTAGCCTAACCTCTTTCCATGAGCAACCTCACTCAGCATGGATTGGGATTCCAATATAAGCATGCAAGCACATTTCTTAGCAGTGCGCACATTGTAATGAAAAAAGAGCAATATAGCGTGAAGTTCTAAAATGTTTCTTACGGCTCCATCGTCGGGGTCAAGACGTGCTCCGGTGGCTTCCGTGTCGTTAGAAAAATCTCTCAATCTGGCACTAGGAAACCGCGCCTCAGTGAAGTGTGGACCTCGCACGTTACCAGAGTAGCTTTATGGCTGTACACAAAGGTGAGAAGCTACGCACTTACGGTGGAGAAGATAATTGAAGGCCGTACACAAAACAAACCCTTGAACGGCTGCGGATGTGTCAGGCTGACGCAAAACATCGTCGGCACAAAGCTTGAAGCTTGAGTTCTCTTATTCATGGACTCTAAGCCCGTCCTCACTCAATCCAGGTGCGGTTGCAAGACTGTTTCTAGCGGTGCGTGTGTTTTGAAGTCCTGGTGTTCACCCATACACGCGTGAATATACTCCATACGAGCGACTGGGGGCACTAGATAAAACCCTGTGTCTAATATAACAATTCAATCGCAACCAAAGATGCTAGAAACTGGCTGACAGGGCTACCTTAATATTTTACTCATGTGACGGACCTTCGAAAAATAATTCGGTAGAAGATATTTTGCCCAACTCTGAGCAACAGCTCTTTATTGAAAAGCATCTATAACTGGTGATCGATTTGAACAGGCGTGGTAACGAAAGAGTTAATTAATTTAGTTTATGAAAATTGTTCATTAGAGGGGTGGTGACACCAAACTTGTGGAACGCGTGTTTTGTGGTGCAATGGTGCAAGCGTTTCCTTCTGCTCCAAGAAGCATGATACACGCACCACGGTTCGTGCATTTTCGCTAAATAGTTTGAAATTGCTCTACCTATGTGGACCTTTTTCTGTTTCAGTCTTGTGACGCCGAGTTGAAAAGTGACGTCAATGCATAGGTGGCTTGGCCACGTGACCACAGAAATCTGTGACGCACATTGTGCTGAGTTTCGTCTGCTCTCACACGCACGTGCCACACAAGTGCCCGCAAAACAAACGCACTGACAGTCACCGTGGCCAGCTGCAGTAGCATCCAGGCAGTGTCAAGCAAAAAGCAGTCAGAAGAAAACAAAGTGTTTATATTTACAACGTATGTACACAACGTGGACGAGGAAGTCGCCTGACGCTAGATGCACCGGCCTTTTATAGGCGCCGATACGCTGAAGGAGCACGGGACTGCCCCGCTGTTTGATGCGCGCGATGCCTCTGACGTACAAGGACGTGTCGAGTGTCTTTTCGAAAGCACCCAGTGCCCTTGACGGGTGCTTAGTTTCTCTGCCAGGGACGCCAACACACTCGCCACTACATATCTTGTGTAAACGTCACGACAACTGCCGTTGCTTCTCTTATTCTGAAACGTCGGTGTTGCTGTGCAAGCAATGGGTCTGAATTGGGACAGTAGGCATACAGCTACACTTTTAAAAGTGAATTAAAATATATTCTACGCAGTTTTGTCCACCCCTTCCTGTGGAGAGTCCTTGCATACAGAGGAAACCGACGACAGGCTTGAGATAGCCTTGAAATTTGGTGGCACCACCCCTTTAACATATACTTGTGGCCTGTCAGACAGGTAGCTACGGAATGATTTATGATGGTTCAGTAATACAATAGACTGCAGCTCATACAGAAGAATTGAATGTACTAGTGGGTTGAATGTCTTTGTTATTTCAATTATTATGACTCCAACGACAAAGCCTTCATCACTAAATTGCTTAATGTTATCCGTGAATATAATAAGGCCTGTTCCGTCGAATAACTATTCCTAAAACCAAACTAGTGTGGAGCAAAAAAATAAAAACTTGTTTAAACAGGTTAGTAAAGGAGTGCACAGAATCTTTTCACCTACTTTAGTAAAAGATGGCAAAATACTAATTGGATGGTAGGTGATAAAGTTATCACGAGCATGTGTTTTGAACACCGGCATTACTTTCCCACTTTTGAACTACCCCAGAGAGTTACCTGTTTTGAAGATTTGCCCTATTGAAAAAATTGGCCCGAATCTACATGTTACACTGTAAATGTCGTCGGAAGACGATAGTGTTGCATCTGGAGAGAGTGAACAAAATGTTTATTTACCGTTCTGCGCAAGAAAATCGGTGAATGGTATTCTGAAGGCGCTGCGTTAGAGTGCCTCAAGCGTGTAGCGGAGGCGAACAAGCGCACCTAGGCACGTTAGACACGAGCGCCATCTGGCAGTTATCTTCGAAAACTAAGCCGTGCGCGGCCGCAGAGAAAGATGCGCGCCAGTCACGGAGGTGATAAGGTGTAGAATGGAAAGCGACGGGCAGGTGCCGTCGTAGCAAAGCGTTGCAAACACCTTCTTAAGCATCGCGTTGCATTGTGAGCGCAGGGTGTTAAACGCTACAGTCCTTAGAGTTACTTGCGTGTGGCTCTTCTAATATAAAGGCATACATACAATACATAGACATATTGTTAAGGCGCCTCAGATATGCGCAATATTCACCTTTTTAATTGGAAAGCACACAACTATGAACGCTTAACCTTGAGAAATACTGGTGGGGGCTGCAAATGAGGTCGGCCGCTTGGTGCCGTTTGAGATATCGCTAGGGCAGACAAACAGACAAATGTACAGACAGACAGACAGACAGACAGACAAACAGACAGACAGATAAAAAAATTTTCCGTCGAAGGTCCCCAAGAATGACTATCGTAATTAAGAACGTCCACCATAGGAATGGTGGATTCCACCGCCAGCCATTTTGGTGGAATATGGGGCTGGAAATGTTGGTGGCACATGGTGTATGGTGGCGTCGGGTGGATGCTGGAGTGTCAGCGATGCTGGAGCACGAAATGTCGCGAGAACCACCGTGACGAGCTGCTAAAGAATAAATGAAAAATTCACAGTATATCCACGGACTGAATGGGGATGAGTGGGGCGAAGCGTTCATCTTTCCGTCCGTCCAACTTTGGGTCGATCTGCTGGTCCACGCGTCTGTCCGTCTGTCTGTCTGTCTATAGTGAACACTCCAATTACCATCATCTCGCATCTTTTCATCACATATTGATCATATAAAAGTACTGCCATATAGCGGACAATTTAAGAACTAGGCTCCCCTGTGGCTTATACTTGAGAGAGGCGGGTACTACATACCCAAGAGAGGTGGTTACTACAGAGGACGATCAGGTGACGCCTTAAGAAGCTTCGCCACTGAAAATAATGGTATAGAAAGCGATGCAGAAAGCACCCGCAAAAAAGAATGAAAAGAAACGCGACCACGGAGACTCGAACGCGCAAACTTCGTATCCCAACTGAACGCACCAACCACTGCGTCGTGCGACCAGTGGAAAGTTCGCTGTTAAATAAATAGTCAATTTCCGAACTCACAGTGCTCCTAAAGTTTTGTTTGTAGCGTACACGACATAAACAGGATCTGCACCTGCTACTGAAATTTGCACATCTACTAAACGCAAACAATTGCTGTCTGTAACGATTGCCACTGCAATAGCGCCAACAGCACTACGTATGTTTTAGCTACAATTCACAGCTACAAGTAAACAGAAAAAAATAAGTGAACTTAGGAGCAGGTAATGTTTACTAGCGTTTATTGTCAAGTTTATTATCCGTTCCTCGGTCTTTTCAAAGGGCGACATCTGCTCAGGCTTTATGGAGCCTCTAGGCCTATCTGACATATTCGCCCACACTATTGATTGAGTAGTGTGATAACTTTAACGCGACGTATAGCGCAGAAATTCCAGCCCACTGCTTTAGCTCCGTCGTTAGCAACAACTATTTCATGGCTTGGCCAATACAAGTTCAGGGCGCCGGAAACAATATTCTATCGTATTGGTTCAGTACTTATAGGAGTCGACAAGTCTGTATTCACGCGTAAGAGTAAAAAACGTGCCTGCGAGCGTGACTGGCCGCTGTCGGTGAAGAGAGGCGTACGTTTGCTGGAAGTGCTGGAACCGCGTCGCATCGATGTTTGTCGCTTTTTGCGCGGACACTGTACGCAATACAAATGCGTCACTTAGGATAAATGATTCCATGGCTGGGCTGTATTGTCATTCTTACTCGTCTATTTTGTGTATTCTGAAGCACAGAAGCGCCGATAACATTGTACGGGCTCGGTTTATATGCTTAACCACTGTTCGCAATCACAGTGGTGCAGCTCAAGAATGGAAGTCAAAGTCGCTAGGGCTCATCTCGACACATGTTGAAGGTAAGTGTTCATGCATTTTAGTGTCGCACGTAATCTTTAACTTAAAAGTACGGCAAATGAAATTGAGCGTGCGAGAATTGTCAGTGTTGTGTTTCTAGCATGGCAATATCAAGTGACCGCTGTATTGTGGTCTACCGTTGAAAAGGGCAATTGCGAACTGGAGCTCATTTAGTTCCCGACCACTGCGCGGCGATGTAACACAGTTACTGTCACCGTTCACAGCGACACATCATCTAGTATTCTAAACATCACAACAACGCAACACTTCGCACATGTCAAACTGTTCTAAGTACGTGAACGAAATGCAAACATTCATGACCGCATTCAACGCTATCGTGTTTCAGTACTCTGGTGTTTTAAGCATCGTGTTTTCGTGCTTTCAGGATTATCAGCAAGTTGGCGCAATGAGCGTGCGGCGGCTCTAATCTCTCACGCGCATTTTGGCCAGCGGAGAGGAGGGGAGTGGATGATCTCTCGGGCACCCTTATCTCCTGGTAGTTAGAATTATACTTCTTGGCTGGCATAGGGCTTGCACTGGAATAATTCTGTTGTAGTTACGGGACGCACAAAGGTCACTGCAATTGTTGCACAGCCTCCGTTTGCGAAAACAGCGCGCCTTTCAGACACAGTGAAGTAACAACCGAGACGCTTATTCGCGTTCATCGGTACATGTGAGTACGTTCTTGGTACGTGTGAGTACCGTTCATCGGTACCCGGGCACGTTTCGATCTGCTTGCCACTCTGCGCGTGACCTTCCAATTTGTTGCTAACGCGCTCATTCCTTCACCTTTGCGGCAAAGCTGTGACTTTTTTACCCTTATTGGACTCTTACATTAAGAAATTCTTTATTGAGCTCCCACTTGCACCTCGTATTTCTTGTCTATTTAATTATACGACGTTCACAATATTCCCGCTTTGCACACTTAAGGATGCCGGAATGAATGCTGTTTTAATTTTTAAACATAGCTTGGAAAAAGGCATTAAAAGATTGCAGTTTGGCGTTTTAGGAAGACTGATTTTCATAATTATAGAGCTCAGAAGCGCATTTTTGAATCACGGATTACTAGAAATGGAGAATGTGTGCTTACAAGATGGGTTGTGCAGTCATTAATGTAATCTTTTATTGTTGATAAGAACAGGCAATATTCTTTCTCAGGACAATTTTCATGTAAAACACTGTTCGAGCTTGTGTCGTGCACCTTTCGTGTAAATAAAGCTCCATTAAATAAACGTTTGGTTTATTGACGATGACTGAACAACAAAATCGAATAATGATCCGTAATGAAATAGTCTATCATTCCAGTAGTTCAGTCGGACGATTAAGACAAACATATGTGGTTTATTAACGTGCAAGAACTAGCAGTACCACGTCTTGTTGGAACATCAATTACAGGAAAAAAATATAGCTAAATAAGCAGTTGATATAATCAAACCATGACTGACAGTAGCGATAAAGTATGTTTATGTAGGTGCTAATTCAAATGATATATTTATTTTCTTTTGTGAATATGTCAAGTTTTTTCCTAGCTGTGAAGAAACGTCGGAATGCGAAGGTGACAAAACATAATTATTTATGTTAGGATTACATGCCTGCTGATGGACAAGGCATTCCGGCCAGACTCTAACCGGACAGACTCGCACCATAAACCACACAACGAAATGTGACGGCGGGTGTACGGAACTGACGAATTCCCAAAAGTGGCAGTTCAACCATTTTTCTGAATTCAATGGTAGCTATGTTCACTAAAGTACTATAGGAGATATGCTTGGATCGATAGGGGGCGGTAAAAATAGAGATTGCGCAAAATGTAACCCAATGGTGCCATTTAAATACACCTTTCTTATATCACGCTTATAGGATCTGTCTGAAGTAAATTTGACGTCTGGCTTCAGGAAACATGTCGATATTTGCATACACTTTGGCTAAAACCTGGACGCGCAAATTGCTGTATCGGGTTTTTATTCCACGTGATGTTTTAGCTTATTGGGCCCGCTTGTTGAGCCTCACAAAAAATGCTTAACGCCAATTCCGAAACTGTAGCTCACCCGAACAAATTGTAATTGCTTGTCATAGGTGAGAAAACTATGCAAGTGTCATTAAGTAAAGTTAAGTTCCTACATTTCATTTTGTATGAACTCACGGGCCGCTAGTGAAAGGTGCTTCACAACGCGTGCTTGAGACCTCTTAAGTAGATGATTTTGGGTAATATACATAATTGCTCACCTTTTGTTACTAAAGAAATCCTTTCTCACTTTTTCATATGCCACAAACCCCGTGTGCTCAGATTTGGGAGCACTTTGAAGGACCCCAGGTGGTCGATATTTCCGCAGCCCTCCACTACAGCTTCTCTCATAATCATATGGTGGTTTTGAGACGTTAAGCCCCACATATAAATCAATCAATCATATGCCCCAAACTAATTCATATGAGTATGCTGCTACCGTATAGTACTATACTTGAATTTGTAAATGACAGGAAAGGTAAAGGCTACACTACAAGAACACTGACTCTCGTTTTTATACATGTGAAAGTCCCATGTATAGTGCTCCCTTTAAAGGGGCAAATTGACTTGATAGGAGATTATTTGGGCGCATGATTTTGAAAGAGAGAATAAATGTGTGACGTCCAGTGCTTTTCTTAGCTATGTCTGGTGTCTGTTTTACCTCATCTATAGCACGACGTAAATGACTCGACAAAGTCCCGCTGTTCACAATTACAATGATGCCAATAATTTCTCCTTGATCCACTGCTTTCAATGTGCAAGCGCATGCGGGATGAGTGCCCTGCAGTGACTTGTTTTTATTCTAATCACAGAAGCTGTAAGAGACTGTGAAATCGGATGAAAGATTAACGCACCTCATATGTCATGTCGCCTTTCCAGAGAGTCGGCTTCTTCTTTCTTCAACTAGCACATTCGTGTTTTCAAATTCCGCTTCAAGATATCGGGATGCCTTTCTTGCTAAATGTAATGGTTGATTCATTTATAGCTTATGGGATGTTTGTCCAGCTGTCTATAATTACACTTGTTAAAAAAGAAAAGCGCTGCACAAATATTCCCTGCTTTTGCGTTATTGATTTTCTTCTCTTAAGCACCTTAATAATGTCTATCAACGTTATCTCGTTCATTCAAGCATTTTTACTTAGTACTTTTCATCTTAAGGATGAATAATTACTGTTACATTCTTCGTATAATGTTTAGCAAGCTTCTTTCATATGTTTTTGCGTGTTTTTGTCTTTCCTCATTAGTAGCGTCAGTATTTCTTTCATAGACTTGATGACATGGGACTTACTTTCACAGCGGGCTCGTGCCAGCATTCTGAACGCATCATCATCATTGAAGTATGTGTTTTTGCGTGATCATCGGAATAAAAAAGTCACAGCTTTTCTGAAAAGGCGAAATAATGAACTTAATATCAACAACTCGGAAGGTCCCGCGCAGAATGGCAAGCAGATTACAACGCGTCCCGCGTTTCTCACACACAAATGACGTATAAAACGTACTTACAGGTACATATGAACGCGATTATGCGTCTCAGTTGTCCCATGAGTATGTCCAGAAGCGTGCTCTTTTCGCAAATGGGGACTGTGGAACGATTGCAGTGATCTTTGTGTGCCTGGTAACTACGACATAATCGTTCCGGTAAAATCCCAAGGCGTGCGATAGTCCTAACAGCGGGATAAGCAAGCCCACGCTAGGGCGTCTACCCTGCCCCCTCTCCGCGAGGCAAAGTACGCGTGTAAGATGAGAGCATGCGCCACCGCGTCGTGACAATGTGGCGACGCGCACTCACTGCGCCATTCCGCTGGTAATGCTGAAAACACGCTAGTTCCGCGCGAGGGGCTCATTACCAGAGGTAAGTTGTGGATATAAAAATCTTGCGATCTCAGCGTTGAAGGAGGTGCTCCTTCGTTACTCAGTGGTTAACGCTTCGCACTCACGAATAAAAAGTCCACTTTTAAATTCCACACGCCGGAATCTCTTTTTATATTAACTTTTTTCTTGCGTTTTCATATATATCGATTTGTATACGACGTCGACACCCGCGCCGGTGGCGCCACGCCGCCCAGTGTTTCCATATAAATGCTATCGCTATAAAAATTATTGACGCGATAGCGCTAAAATGGTCGTTTCGCAGAAACGCCGGCGTCGGCGTCGTTGGTTTTGAGCACCTTTTCACGACCGCAAAACTGAAAATTATGCAAATAAAATAAACAATAAACACTACTGAGTCTGAGTAGGAGTAAAACCCGGGTCGTTTGCATGGCAAGCGTGCGTTCTACCACACCGCCACGCCTTTGCTTATCCATGCCGCGCTATCAACCACCCTTTCATGGAAATGCAGTGAAAGTAACTCGTGCTTTAGAAGCACTCGCATCTCGTTTATATGTTTCACAGTGCAACATAAAATATTGATTGATTGATTTGTGGGGTTTAACGTCCCAAAACCACCATATGATTATGAGAGACGCCGTAGTGGAGGGCTCCGGAAATTTCGACCACCTGGGGTTTTTTAACGTGCACCTAAATCTGAGTACACGGGCCTACAACATTTCCGCCTCCATCGGAAATGCAGCCGCCACAGTCGGGATTTGATCCCGCGACCTGCGGGTCAGCAGTCGAGTACCTTAGCCACTAGACCACCGTGGCGGGGAACAACATAAAATATTGCTGTGTTATTTTGTGGCACAAGCGTACATTCACAACGGGCGTCAGAACATGAGGTTCACATTAATACTTCATAGTTTATTATATTACTACTGTTATTATTATTCAGTTTAAGTACGCAGAAAACACGAAGACCGAGAAAATAGGGAGGGAACAGGCTGACAACGACCACTTGTAGGGGCACAATGCCTGCCAGCTTCTTCGGGAAGAACATGCATAAAGGAAATGAGCGAGGAAAAAAGGAAACAAGAGAAAGTTAAAAAGAGGTAAAAAACACACACGCTGAGAAAGAAATAGTCACATGAAGAATGTATATAATCGTGACGCCAAGTTCGTTTTCGTTAGAGGGGTACTCACACAAATAACCTTGGCCTCGCGTTTTTCTGCTGCAATGCGTGGCTGGGAGCCTGTTATTCAAGACACAGCACATCGTTTATTGCAGCACGCGACAGATAATTATTTACAGGCCCATAATTATCAATAAGTTTCAGTTTCGGTTAGAGAGAGTTCCAAAAACTGAGTGCAACTGTCGCCACCTAGCGTTTGCAGCTCCTGACCACGTCATCAGACAAAACAATGACGCACTTTTGCATGGTCCGCATAAAGAATTATTTTCGAATAGGAAACGAGACTTGAATGTCGCCAAACACATAACTTTGTAAGCGTGTGCCACGGCCATGCACTCGCAAGCAGCCACCGAGGAATATAGACTTCGGAAACTAACGCGCCAATAGAAAAATGATGGCTATGACCTCAGCATAACTTGTTTTGTTGACCATAGCGTGGTGACGTGGGGGATGTAGGGGGTCACCTCGGGGACACCTCCGATGGTGTCTACAGTGCTGTCGAGTCAGTCGCTTACGCAAACATCAAAATGAATTTAAAATACCTCTCAAGCTATATTCGCTGTTGATATCTTGCAGGTGATTTATTTATTTATATTTTTTATTTGTTTATTTATTTATTCATTTTTCATATTGCCAGTCTCATAAGAGACTAAAGCAGAAGGGCATAAGTTCTTTGATACACATTACAGTTTTCAGTTTCACGTTTATACAGTGGCATATTCGTCAGAACGTCTAAGAATGGCTGGAGGCAGAAATGCCTGTAGGGGTCTTGAGGCAAAATTCAATAGATACATTCTGAAAAAATGGCGTTATTTGTATACAAAAACTGAGGAATCGGTACATACTTAAAGACGGCATATAATACAGCTCTTATCTAGTACACAATAGAACACTAGTTGTACACAAACACAAGAGCTCTGGGAACAATACACCTGAAAAATACACACTTAGGTAACTTTGTAGCAGTTACTGCACCCAGCAAAACAACTGTGTTTACGCGCAATTGAACGTGAACATTAATTCCACAAAAATAACCGCTAGCAAAAACGATAATACAGCTCATCAAAAGAGAAAAAGATAACTGGAAAATTATTTGCAGAACATGTCCTCGATTTTTGAGGTGAACTCTGACAATGATTGTATACTGGTAATCAAGAAATCTAGACTATTTTATTCTCTTATTGACAGGGGAAAGAATGAATACTTGAAGCAATCGTTGTTCAAGGTGTATTCTGTATTAGTGAACGCATGTTTGTGTCTTAGGTCTCTGGATTCTGCTAGGGAGATGTATTTTGATGCATCGATACGGCTTCGGTTATGCAGCAGGTTGTGAAAAATTTTAATCGTGCCAGATTTGCTCTTGTCACTACCGTAGGAAGACCGCAAGGTTCTAAATGATTAGTGGGCGAGTCGGTGCGTTTATACTTGTTGTAGATAAACCTTAAGGTCTTCCTTTGTACCCGTTCTAACTTTGCGATATGAGTGGCATATTAAGGGAACTAAACACTGTTGGCGTACTCTAAAATTGGACGAACAAATGTTGTGTAGGTTAAGAGCCTAGTTTGTGTTGGTGCAAGCGGGAGACACCTTCTTAAGAAAAACAGCTTGCACAAAGTGGCAGCAGTGACGTTATTTATGTGTGCTTCCCATCTCAGATCGGAAGTTAATGTAACACCGAAATATTTCTGCAGCTTGACTCTTTGTAAAGGTGTGTTGTTTATTGTGTAAGTAAACTCAGAGGGTGCCCTTTTTCTGGTCACCATCATACAGACTGTTTTTGTTAAGTTTATCGACATTTGCCATTCTTCACACCAATGAGCAATTTTTTCCAATGAACTATTCAGTGCCTTGTGGTCATCGCTGTCCTTATTTTCCTGCAAATAACGCAGTCGGTAAGTAAATAACGCATAGGATGGTTCACGAGAATCCACTCCGTAGGCTGTCTCGGACCCAAAATCTTGTGTCAGTACCCCTTTAAGAAAGTTAGAAGGGTAGGCCAAATCTTTCGGAAAAAATGGCAGATCCCACGTACTGCGGGAATCGATGATAAGTGAAGCCCAAATGAGGAAGGTTGACACGTCACTTTAAAATCAGCACAGCCTCAAGAGGTGGAGGTAAACTATGCCGTGCATGACTTCCGTGTCATGATTATCATGTTTAGATGTATCATTCACTTCGTCAGTTATTCATGCCACATTATACCAAATTTAGTATATGTGGAGCTAGCAAAACGACCGCGAGCACGCTACGAACGCAGCTTGTAGTCATGTTTTACATTACAGCATATCATGATTTTCATGTTTAGACGTATTATTTATCCTTTTCGTCTATTCACATCACGTGATACCAAATTTAACTTAAGTGAAGATAGAGGAATGGCTGCGGGCGCATTATGAGCGTGGTATGTTGTCATGTTCTTATATGACACGCGTGTCATGATTACCATGCTTGGACAAGTCATATATTTTAGCCATTCATTGACATTAATAACAACAAATTTGGTATATGTGGAGCTAGCGAAACGGCCGCGAGCGCATCATGAAGGTCCCTACATACCCCGACGTAACGTTCACGTGCGCGCATGCTGGGTGCAGCTGTGCTACACTAGCAAAATCTTATGGCACTCCATAATGTGATGCCAGGCGCGACCGGCGCTACTAGCGTCCGTCGGCGCTTCTTGATGGAGGGACGCTGGGTGAAAGGAAGCGCGCATGCATCAAAGAAACACAGTGCGGTGCGCGCCTACGAGTATATAGCAGGCAGATCGGCACCTTGCGTGGCATCGCCGGTGTGAGGCGACTTCACTTCACTTCACTTCGCTTTATTACCTTAAAAACCTCCCGGGGATTTACATAGGGGGTGGGGAACATACAACAAATGTAATAGATATGCAGGATGGGTATACGTATGAACGGGGGTAATCAATACAGAAATAAAATAATACATGTGCAGGATCAGTATACATATTAACAGGCGTAACTCCTTGCAAAACACAAAGCGAGAGCCAGTGGCACAAAAATGAACAATGTAATGTATTCAAACTGAAAAGAAACGAGTGACATTTTGTGTTAATGTTGAGTTGCACCTTATGGTGGCGAGATCAGTGGAAAGGCCATTCTAGTCGGAAGCTGCACGAGAAAAGAAGGAGGCAGAAAATGTCATGGTACGGGCACGTGGCCGGCCGACATGAAAGGAATGAGTGGTGCGGTGAGATGTGCGGGCAGGAGGCAAGTAATAGGGCGGGTGGCCGAGTTGACTGTGATAGAGCTTGTGGAACAAAATGAGGGTGGCAACTCAGCGACGAATGTTGAGGTTTGAAACATTCGATTCTTGTTTAAGAGATGAAACAATCACGTTACGCGAATACGAGGAATGAATGAATCTAGCTGCTCGATTCTGCAGGAGTGATTCTAGTGCGTCGGTTAAGTACGCTTGATGAGGGCTCCAGACAGACGACGCGTATTCAAGTTGGGTGCGAATTAAAGATTTATAAACTTGCAGTTTTACAGGAGGGGAAGCATGACGTAAGTGCCGCTTTAAGAATCCAAGCGATCTGTTAGCTGATGATATGATATTGCGAATGTGGCGCGCCATGATAAATTGTTCCTCAAAGTGACTCCCAAGTGATAACATTTTCGAATGCAACTTTACCAATTTGATAAGAAAAGGTGAGGGGGCTGCGCCAACGGTGAAACGAGAGGGACTTGCATTTATTAGGGTTTAGTGTCATTAGCCAACGATTGCACCAGTTAAGCACAGGGTTAACGTCATCTTGCAATGCAACTTGGGCTGAAGTGTGATGTGACGTGAGACAAAACGAGGTGTGTGTCGGGTTACGTCGAAGTAGATTGGCGCCTTGAGTGTGGCAAGTAGTCATGTTTTTACACGACACATATCTCATGTTATCATGTTTGCATCAGTCGCACAATTTCGTCATTCATTTCCGTCCCGTAATACCGAATTTGGTATATGCGAAAGTAGCGAAACGGATGCGAACGCATCATAAGTGTGGCATGTAATCATGTTGTTAGTTGACACACATGTCATGATTTTCATGTTCGGGTCAGTCACTTGTGTTCCTCATGCAGTTATTTTATACCAAAACAGCTTCGCAACATGTCATATGAACGAACCACCACAATAGCAGCAATACAATGAAATGTAAAACATGACAATCATCACATACATGTCATGAATTTCATGTTATGACTAGTCGCTTATGCTCGTCATAAGAGCATCTCAAGGCATACGACATGTTATGTCATACGTGTTTTGGTATCGATACAATTATCGAAATGGCCAGGAGAGCTAAAGTTGTAAGCGGCTAGATAGATAGATAGATAGATAAATAGATATATAGATAAATAGATAGATAGATAGATAGATAGATAGCTAGATAGATAGATAGATAGATAGATAGATAGATAGATAGATACGCTCAAAGTCAGCAAAGTTTACTAAGAAACACTTCGCATTTAAAACTGGCGCTTTTAAAATGGAGATACATGTAAAACTTTAATAAAAACGTTTTTATTACCCTTAATAAACTACCTTTACCAAGGTCCTTGATTGGGCTGGTTGGTGCTTCATGGTAGACGAAGAAATTGCCTAACAGCGCAAACGACAGGAGCTGATACACTGCAATCATTCAACTTTCAGGAGAATTTCATATAACGATTCCACCTCAGATATTCAACAAATTCTATTATTTCTCCCCCTCCCCCCTTTTTTTCTTTTTTTTCTTGACATTGCGCCAAATTATTTTCACAGTCAAAACACAGTAATCATATTCCCCTAATCTAGAAAATCTATAGGTATTCACTTGCATTAACCACCGGCTTCTTGGCCAATCCCCCTTAGTGGGTGAGAACCACAAAAGAAAGGAACAAGCAAGCAAGCAAGGAGGGGATAGAAGAGACGAGAACAGAGCACTTGTGGAGCACCCAGTTCTCGTCTCTTGTATCCTCTCCTGTCGCTTGCGCTGTTAAGCACTTTCGTCGTCTACCAATAAACGACCACACATTTTTATTCATGCACGAATCGTTCGCTTTCAAACATGTGCCAGAGCTACATTTTTGCAGGCAAGATTCACTTTTTATGGCTATACGAGAAGAAAACACCTTTATTGCTCAGACTTTTCTGCGCTTAAACTGCTCAATATTTTGATATTTTCATGAAATACTTGTTCTTAAACATAGCGTAAAAAATTGTTTAACTCTTCCGCAGAAATGAAACCTTAAAATCAGGCTTGTATGCCTATCAACATGTTTTCTGTTTTCATTATTCTTTGAAGTAGAGTAATAATGTGTGCACTTTTCTACAAGAATTTTGTTGCCTTTTGCTTAGACAGTTTGTTGATGAGTGTTGATGAAAATGAATGCCAGAGCAACGCCGCCATGGCATAGGAACAGTGCAATACAGAATCAAAACCGAAACACAACAGCGCGCACACGCAAGATTTCTTTAATCGAAGAATGCCTCATAAGAGCCATGCTGTCTTGTGAATCGTTGAGTGCGGTTGAACGCCACCACCAGCGCTACCATCTCCGTGCCGGTCATAAATGGACTATATAGTACACAGAGAGCCATCCGCAAGCGAACGTGCATAGGCCCTCCTTTTCCATTGGTCTTGAGGCGCGGTTTTCTGAAAGTCAAGGGCCTGCAAACTTCTTTCAATCCAACCTCGCTTCATAAAAGTAGGAAGCTCAAAAAAAACGAAGTGTGGGCGCAATCCAAAACATGTTTCATTTATTTCGGCATGCTGCAACAGGCCATTCAAATGCAAGCGAGCATCGCATGACATCGAGTTCGAGGCAAGCACTCCGTCGTGAGTTCTGTAAAGCCTAAATGTGTTGAACTTGGGAGTGAACATGATGGATGCGAAAGAGAGAAAGTGCACACACGAATCATCTATGCTGTCAATGTACGAAGCTCGCTTTATTCGGCACGAATGGCCCTGGTGAATTTCGCTTTGCAGTTGCATTCTCTCACGATTTCTCGCTTCCTGTGCATCGAACTGTTTTATCACGCATGATCCAATGCTCTGTTGACGATTTTCCTCCGAATATATATACTGCAAATGGGGTGCATGCGTATCCACTTTCTGAGTGTTCAACGAAAGGCAAAATCAATGCCTCCAAGATATATCTTCGGTAATCTCGGAGACCAACCGCCAAAAAATTTATTGCCCTATTGCAAATCCTTGGTTGGTGGATGCTGGAATCGTTGGTGGATATGGGGGAAAGAATTGTGGATATGGTGGAAACTGTAGTGGGCATAATGACTGATGGCGGCGAGAGTGGAAAAACGGTGGCAGATTGTGGTGGTGGTGGCGAGCCAATGGTGGTGACAGTGGAAAATGCCGGCTGATGACGGCTATAGTGAAAAAATGGTGGCAGACGGTGGTGGTGGTGGCGAGCCAATGGAGGTGACGGTGAAAGATGCTGGCTCATGTTGGCAAGGAATAACGTGCTTGGTGGAAGGCTTGGTGAGCAAGGTAGATGACGGTGGCATGATGGAAACTTGGTGGATGAGAGTGGCATGATGAAAAGCACATGACAATATGTGAAATCACTCATTTGTAGTGTTTCATTCTTGCATGCTCAGAGATACATGTTTACGGTCAACAGAAACCCACGCTGCTCATTATGCTTTCCAGTAAGTTTTTTTTTATTCCTGTGGTGTGAACAACGCTTAAATTTTTGTGGAGCATAGATTATGTGGCCGGGAATATGTTTACATTTCTCACACTTATTTACATCAGTTGGACATCCGCAATGTGTTTCTTTGTTGTTGATGTTTAGAAGACTTGAGTTGTCACTGTGAACATAACAATAAATGTTTTACATCAGCGGACAGTTGTCCGTAAATAAACGGGCTCCAGTTCGCAATCGCCCCTTTCAATGTTAGAGTAGAACCCAGCTGTCACTTGATGTCGCCGTGCTAGAAACGCAACTCTGGTAATTCTTGCACACTATTGTTTGAGTCGTACCTTTAAGTTAACAAAGTGCGTGCGAATATGCATAAACTTTCACTTTCGACATGCGTCAAGGTGAGCCCCAGCGAATTTGACTTTCACCCTTCTGTTCTACCACCATGATTTCCACCAAAGATTAGTCATACCGACCAAGCCCGTACAAGTGTTATCGGCGCTTCTGGGCTTCAAAATGCACCATTTCGACGAGTAAAAATGACAATACAATACAGCTGCGGCATCATTTACCCTAAATTAAGCCTTCTTTATTGTGTACGGTGTACGCGCAAGAAGCGACAAACATCGATGCGACGCGCTTGCAGCACTTTCACCAAAGGTACGCCTCGCCTCACTGACAGCCACCGGTCACCCTCGCCGGTGCTTCGCTGGCTCTTATGCGAGAACATGGACACGTCAATTCGTATGCTTACTGAACCAATATGATAGCATAATGTTTCTGGCGCACTGCATTCGTTTTGGACAAGCCGTTATGTAGCTGTTCCTAGCTACAGAGCAACAGCGGTGCGCTGGCACGACTGCGGTGTGCGTTGTGCGAAAAACATAAAAATCAATTGTGTGGGCGTATCTATCAAATCAGCATAGAAGCGTAATAACGCCTGAACTGATATCGCCCTTTGGAAGGAGCGAGAAACTTTGCAGTAACCGCCGATAAACTCTACCTGCTCCTCAGTTCACTGAGTTGTTTTTGTATTGCTTACGGCTGTAAATTGTAACAAAGTTATAGCGCTGTTGCCATTATCGCAGTGGCAATCGTTACAGGCAGCAGTTGTTGGTGTTTATCAAATGTGCACATTTTAGTAGCAGGTGCAGAACACGTCTCTCCCAAGTAAACGACAAACAGAACTAAAGTTAAACAGTTACTTTGTGAGTTGAATACATCTTTACCACCCGTATCGCCGTCTGTCAGCGTGGTGCAGCGGATAGCGTACTCCGTTCAATATTCAGAGGTGCTAGGTTCGATTTCACGCTGGCGCATCTTTTTTTCTTTTTTACGGGTGCTTGGTACATTCTTTTTTATACAATTATTTTTATTATTTTTTTAGTGGCAGCTCGTCATGGTGGTTCTGACGCTGCTTCGCGCTCCAGCATTACCGGCCGGAGCGCGCCATCCACCATCCGCTCTACCATACGCCCCCATACACCTTGTGCCACCATCTCCACCGCCATAATTTACCAAAATGGTGGATGGTGGAATCCATCATTCCTATGGTGGACGTTTTAGGGGCGAAGCTCCTTAGGGCGTGGGCTGTGCGTCCCCTGTAGCCTGTATGTAGCCACCTCTAGTTTAGTTCTTGCAGTGTTCACTAGATGGCGGTACGGTCCCCTGTATGTAGCCACCTCTAGTTTAGTTCTTGCAGTGTTCACTAGATGGCGGTACCATCTCCTGTATGTAGCCACCTCTCGTTTAGTTCTTGTAGTGTTTACTAGATGGTGGTACTTGTAGCTGATGATGAAAAGATGCAAGATGTTATAAACTAGAAAGCGGTACTTGTAGTTGATGAACGACGCGAGATCTTATAAAATAGGAATGATGTCACATATGGCGCGTGTCATTGGTTGAAGGCAATCGTTCGATTTAGTGCGGCGACGTACGCTAGGGGGAGTGACGTAATAAAATCGAGTGAGCAAAATGTACAGATGATTCATGGTTTACCAGGTTTACCTCCGGAGCTTCGCCCACTCATCATCATTCACTTCGTGGATATGGCGGAATTTTTTTCAATAGGGTGTGGTTGCGATAATTGTGCGATTTACCTGTATGACGCGGGTGTTTGCACTTCCTTGTAAAAACCGGGACTTATAGCCTTCAAAGCCCTACGTACGTAATGCTGTGTGGTGGTGGCAACTTCAGTTTATCGGTGGTCGCGACGTGTGCGACGTCCGGACCAGCGGTCATGCGCCTGTCTGCTGTTGTACGTCACGCACTGTGGTGAGAGGGTCTATTAAGCTTCATAATAAAACTTACCACGGCTCTCCGTCAAGGCTACTAAAGCAATAGCAAGAGACAAGGGCGTCCGCAGAATTTCTTAAAGTGGGGGCAACCGCTTGGTAGGGGGTATGTTAGGTTAGCTCTAAGAAGATGGTATTTATCATCTGAGCTACGCACATGCTAAAAAATCGAAAAAACAAATCATTTTATTGGAAAGTACATTGAAGTTTGGTAACGAACATATATTTAAAAGTAATAAGCAAACTGCGAAAACAAAGCACCACTCTCAAGGTGGTAATTTTGGCGCAAATCTAGACAAAAGATGTCATGTGAAAAGGCAGAGAAAGAGAGGGGCACCAAATCTACGCACTATTTATTGCTATCTGATTGATATGTGGGGTTTAGCGTCCCAATACCCCCCATTTGATTATGAGAGACGCCGTAATGGAGTGCTCCGGAAATTTTGATCACCAGGGGTTCTTTAACGTGCACGCAAATCTGAGCAGAAGGGCCTACAATATTTCCACCTCCATCGGAAATGCAGCCACCACAGCCGGGATTCCATTCCACGAACTGCGGTACAGAAGCCGAGTACTTTAGCCACTTGACCACCACGGCGGGGCAAATTATTGCCGCCTGACATTAGAAATCAAGAAAACTTGTACGCATCTGCCGTGGCGTGAAACTGTGGCGTAAGCGTTTCAATACATATGCTCTCGATTAAAGAGGGATCTCTCAGATGTATACAAATTAAATGATGTGCCACTGACACAGAAGGACCCATTCCTTAAAATATAAAACGCTTCTAAAAGTTATCTCGCCCATTTGTCTCTGCTCTAGCCAACAGTCCTAGCTTGCTCGAAACGGAAGATGCGCACCATCACTTTTACCAATCTATTAGCATGCTCCCTTAGGCGGTCATTGCGTCCCGTTTGTCGTACGTATAGGACAGCCACTGCTACAGCTCACAGGAATTTGGTAGACAAAACCTTCGGCACACCACTATAGAAAGGTTTCACGTGAATCTTTTGGCACTCTTGCTACTTAGTACTAGAGCTTCGCTGGCACACCTGTGCCATGTAATTTGGAGCGGAAATTACAGCAGGAATTACATGCATAGTGGCCCCCTTCTTCGGGTTATGGCTCACTTAGGTCACGTACGGTAGCACTTGTTTTGCAGGCTCCCGTTTTCTCATGTGCTCTTCCAGAGTACCCATTTTCACTTTCCTCCGCAAAGACTCGGCGACGTCAGCCAAGTCCATCCGAAGAAAGCCAACCTTTTCCAGCTTGAAGATCTTAGTGCAAATGACAGTACATCATGTGCGCACACGAGCTGTGCAACGCAGATTGAAGACAATACAGAACGATGTGTATTTAAACACCATAAGACAATACCGCCTTTGCCCGGCGGGGCAAGTAACCACAAGAAAATGTATCGTTTTTCACAGCCGGGCCAACATCTAAAAACGGCAAGCAATTCTCGCTCTAAAGCTTATGAGTGAAAGTTAGTCCCTTAGAATTCTTAATAAAGGCACCTGTAATGAAATATACCATTTCATGCCCCCATATAGGGCAGCGTACCAAATTACAAAATGGAAGCACACAAGAGAAGAAAACAAGACAAACAGGACTGGTTCTGTTTTCTTCTCTTGTGTGTTCTAATTTTGTGCGCTGCCCACTATGGATGAGTTCCAACTCACCCGCCTTTCATTTCTAGTACCATTTCATGGTACGGCACATAAAATATCTCACATTATGCAATCAAACTATCATCAACATATACCTAAAACATAAAATGAATTAAATAAAGTAGAAACACATCGTAATGCCTGGTCAATGCGAGATAAAAAGATATATTGAAATTGATGCTACACTGGGCCCCTTACGAATGCCTTTCTTTTGTATATAAATGCCACCATTAAAAGAAAATAATGTGCTGTTGAGATACATTTTTAACAGAGTCATCGAAATAGTGCCCAACACTTCTACCCTAGCTACAATATTAGCCTCGCACTTTCTTCAATCCATTGCTTAATTGCGGAAAAGCATTCAAAGTAGAACAGCATGAAAAAAATCATTCACATCTACTAAAAAGACTTCTTGTATTGACTTTCCAACGAAAAAATTCAACAACATACGTCCCCCGCTCACTGATAATCGTTCGGAACACTCAATCAACCTTGTGGGTTTTCACGCTAACATAATAGTAAGCTTTCTGCTTTGGACTTGGAAATCTGCTAAGAAAACCACTTACCCTTCACTTCTTCACACAGTTTGCCTTTGTTCTTCTCGACCTTTGCCAAGCTCACTTTCACACACTTGAAATTCATAACAGCCTGCAAGGCTTTTACATTAAAGGCACATTGAGACAATGTCACAAAAGCATCTTCTTTGTCCTATTGCATTGTGCATAAGTCATTGTCTCTGAAAAAATACATTACATGATTCAAAGCGTGCACCTGGCGTCCAGTTTCTATTTCGAACGCAGATCTCTGGAGACTGTCACCTCCGTTCAGAAAGCACCACTCAAGTTGCTCCGAAGACGCTTTTTTTCATGTTTTGCTTTGCGCCAAAATTAACATGCTTAGCAAACTCAGGCGCTAACTTGTCCAAAAACAAGTGCCTTTTTAGCGCCTCTCGATGAAGAGGAGTGCATGACCAGTCTCGCTGCATGCCGGATTTCAACTCGTGTGAACTGATCACCACCAGCACGCAGCACAACAAGGTCACATAAGTGTAGTCCAATCCTTCAGTTTTCTTTGAATAGTAGCTGCAACCGTCTGGTGTTTTTCTGTGCAAATTGCGTGATTACTCATGTGATAAATTAATTCTTGTGTTTCAAATTATGCTCTCGGTTCACACTCGTCATAGAAGGCCTTCCAACCTGTCATTTGTCATTGTTGAGCGTAGCCATGCTTTGACTCTCCTCGTTGTACTTGAAGGAGCGTGCGACAATGCAGGTGGTAACTGGCAATGCCAGAGCTACCTTAATGGCTTTTGCGACAGCGGGGAAGAATGTTTTGTGCTAAAGCAAAAAAAAAATCTGAATAAATCAGTTCTCAGGTGTCCCTAGTTTCCTTGTGCCACATTTCGTACCAAGATATGCTGTCTTCCTTGAAGTTTTCGATGCTATAAAATTCTCGTAGTTCATCATCGAGGGAGATGCACCGCTTGGGGGATGTATAGACCAGTCGCGTCTTGCATTGGCTCCCGCTTTTCGTGCTTTTTAACCCGAAACAAGGCCAGTGACGAACCCAAGAGTTTCACAGCCTCAGCCGCCAAGACACGAGGAATCGGCGGACACCAGCTTATTTTGAGAGAGTGCATCCTGTCTCAAGATATAAGACTTAATTCCCGACAAGCGCGCGACCAGTTTAATAAGCCTAACGCCAAGTTCGTTCCTGAGCAACTGCTGCGCGGCGCGTGCACAATGCGCTCAGGCGTTCCTGACGGCACGGCACGAGCGCTCGCGCTCACCGTGGCGAAAAGCTTCGAATGAGCCAAGACGCAGCCGCAGCAAGCGAAATGCAAAATAACTAGCAAGACAAAGAAAATACAGTACAAACTGGCCCAGTGGAGGCAAACAAAACAACAGAAAATTCGTGGACCTATGACGCTGGCAGTGGCAGAACAATTGCAACAGAAAGCGCTTGTATCACGAGAAATAAGAAAGACAAGAAGGCTGTCTCCAATCCAAGGACACCGGCCAACCAACCCACAGAGCAGCCACCTATCAATGAGCAGACGCTAAAGTCATCACCAACGCTGCAACAACGCAGGCCCAAGATGCCACCTCTGCCGCTCGATCACTTTAAGATCGTCTACCGCCAACAAGCAGGTCTTGACATCGGCAAATGGAACACCGTCGCTGTCACGCATGCCATCGGCAGAGTGAGTGGACTATCACAGCAAGACTTTAACGACTAGGTACTCGTACAATTCCACAAAATAAAAAACCTAATCATCGCAAGCACCGCCGCAAAGAAGACGCCAAGAAGCTGGTAAGCATCCAGAAAATACAGCTTGGAGGAAATGTTTACACTGTGAACGGCAACACCAGCACATCGGACGATGTCTCCAGAGGCGTCATCAGTGGCTTGATAGCCGGTACGAGCACAGCAGAACTCATGGCTGGAATTCGCGCACAAGCAAGATACACAGTTCTTCACGCCCGAATGCTAGGTCAATCGACCGCGGCAGTCGCCTTTTTTGAAGGACCGCACGTTCCCTACTACATAATTTTCCAGAGCGTAGACTTCCGCTCCAGACCATATTGTAAGTCAGTGCAGTATTGCCGAGCTTGTGGCAATACGGATCAACGCCAGGACGTCTGTCCGAAACCTATCCCGGATTTCTGCTATAAATTTGGCAAGGCCGGACAAACGCAGGGACATAAATGCGCACCCATCTGCAAGATCTGCTGGGAAGGACACGAAACAGCAAGTAAAGAATGCAAAAGGAGACTAAAGCCAAGTCCACCACCTTTTAACGTAAGACAACAGCGCCTCAACAGGCTTCAAGAAATAGACAACAACTGGAACGTTAGCGGAGAAGAGTTCCCTGAGGTTAGCATGTCAGCCGCTACCTCTAACAGTAACAATAAGGGCCGCGTCTCCACGCGCAGCAGTTCCAAGTCAATATTGCGTTCGAGTTCGCGCTCCCACTCTCGCACGCGTTCCGTCTCTACGCGCAGTAGATCCAAATCAATACTTCGTTCCAGTTCGCGCTCCCGCTCTCGCACGCTCTCGCCTTCCGTTAAACGTGCGAGCTACGCTGCCATGGCAAGTGGATCTAATGACAGCAGCAGCTTAACCTCCTCGAAGTTGGACACCTCATCCATACAGGTTCCCGAAGGATAGACTAAAAAACCAGCACAAAAAGCTCCAGAATCAGCACAGCCAACTGCAAAGCCAACAAAGCCTCATAAATAAACTGCTTCAGAGTCAAAAACGACAACAAGAGCTCATTGACAAACTACTTGAAAAGTGCACGCATCAGCCAGGACATTTGAACAATGCAGAACAACAATATCAAGAACAAGCAAACTCAAGCACAGAGCCGGCAACGACACTGACCAAGGTAGGCGTCCAAGCCCTAGTGAACGCAAGGTGCACAATATTCGAAGAATCTTTCATGAATAACATGCACGCCACGATGGAAAAGATTGTGCAGTCTGCAATAGAAAAAACAGCCTCAATGTTTGAACACAAGATCACTACGCTTGATGCCAAAATTGATGGGATTGCTGCGCAAGTCAACGATTTCATAGCACACGTGAAGAAAACTGACGTAACCATGGCACAGTTCGACAGCTTGAACAACCCACGCCAAATTACTCAGAAGAAGGCACGAGCGAACAGTCACAATGCCTCTCGCTCAGTCTCGCCGAGTCGCGATGGCAGGCGTGACATCGAATTGATCGAAGATGGCAGTCCCTAACCGTAAGTATAAGAACCAGCATTCAGCTTTACGCATATGGCAATGGAACTGTCGGTCATACCGCCCTCGACACGCAAGCCTACAAGAACTCATCAAGCTTAACCAACCAGACATCATTGCACTTCAGGAAACCAGCACGCAGAACGTACGACTGCAAGGGTACACGACCTGCGCACAAACCCAACGCACTGCCATACTTGTCAAGAAAGCACTTTCAATGCAAAAACACGAAATCGAGGACACTCAGATAAAACATACCCTAATAGAGATTCTGCCGGAACGAAAGACGCAGCAAAGTCTTTTCATAACCAATATATACAGCCCCCCACGAGACCAACTACCAGACTTCGATCACTTTATACGAGAAATCAGGAAGCGCACGAATGGCCACCAGATCATAACAATGGGAGACTTTAACGCCTCTCACACGAGATGGGGCTATCATATCACCACGAGGAAGGGTTCTACGGTGCACGACACTGCTCAACAAACCAGACTAACCCTGTGGAACGACCCTCTTCAGAAGACGAGAATCGGGATCAGCGTCTCCAGGGATCAAAAATCCAGATCTTACATTTACGGCGAACGTCACTAGGGCAGAGTGGAGTGTGTTACCGGAAACTTTAGGTAGTGATCATCACATCATCCAACTCTCCGTAGCGCACACTCGTAAACAGACCAAGACTGGAATAGCGCGGTTAACGGAATGCCAATCATTTAGGAATGACCTCGACGTTGAAACCACCATAATCGACATTGAAGACTGGTTTAAGAATGTGCTCAAAATAGCCGAACGCTACATTAAGGACATACAGCTTGACGTCGATACACCTGCCGTCGACGCACATCTCCTCTACCTTTGGGAGGCTAGAAGAGGACTTCTAAAACAGTGGAAGCGGCAAAAACTTGACAGAAAGTTACGGAAACGCATTTCTCTCCTCACCGAGCAAGCTCAAGATTATGCGAACCAATTGGCCAGGCAAAACTGGCACGCTTTTTGTGACAAGCTTCAGGGGACTCTGAGCACCAAGAAGACCTGACATCTGCTACGCACACTTCTAGGCACGCAACCCTCTTAAAGCAGCACAGAAGCAGCACATTTGGAGGCTCATTCGAAACTACGCCGGTATAGAAGAACACCTCCTAGAAGATTTACAAAAGAAGCTCTGTGGCGATGCACCCACTGGGGCTTCAATTCACACCAAAGAATACGTTGGCGCACCAAACACTGAACTCGACCAGCCCTTCAGCCTGGCTGAGCTGCACACAGCCCTAACGAAGTTGACAAGAAATACCAGCCCAGGAATAGACAGGAATGTCAACAAGCACTTACGCAACCTACCACACCAGCCCACCACGGCTCTTCTCCGATATTACAACGACCGCTGGGATAAAGGAGAGCTACCTGCGGTATGGAAGCACTCGGAAATCACCATGATCCCTAAGCCTAACAAACCCGTCGGCATCGAGAACCTACGCCCGATTTCTCTCACCTCGTGCGTGGGAAAGCTGTTCGAACACATGGTGCACGACCGCTTAACCCAGTACCTGGTAGATAGTGGACACCTACCGGACACCATTTTTGGCTTCAGGCAGCATCTTTCGGCGCACGTCGTGCTCTTACTACTCAAAGAAGACCTCCTTGATCCCCTCAACCATCGAAGAAAATACTCCATACTCGGAGTTGACGTCAAGGTGGCCTTCGATAACGTCAGCCACGACGCGATCCTCAACAACCTCGAAGGCGTTGGCTGCGGCATTAGAACCTACACGTATGTCAGAAACTTTCTGACAGATCGTACAGCAACTGTGGGCATATGCAACATCCGCAGCAAAAGCTTCCAACTACCGAAAAAAGGAACACCGCAGGGTTCGGTCATCTCGCCGTTACTTTTCAATGTGGCTATGATCAATCTGCCAAAAATTTTCGACAAAATACCTGATTTACGGCACGCGATCTACGCTGATGACATCACGCTCTAGACCAGGACTTCGAACACTGGGAGACAAGAGACCTGCCTACAAACCACCGTAGATGCCATCGAACGGTATCTCAGAAACTGCGGTCTTTGCCGTGCCCCCGAGAAATCCGAGCACCTCGTCCTCAAAGCGAGAACAAGAGGCAGACCCCCTCTATACGACGAGCCCGATTCTAGCGTAACGCTGAAAGGGACCTTAATTCCAAAAGTCGAGACCCTGCGAGTGCTTGAAGTTCACATCTACAAGGATGGATCGGGAGGTGCCACCATACCTGAGACTCCAACGGACACTATCACAACTCACGCACCACGTCAAGAGAATCGCGAATCAACAAAACGGACTCAAAGAGCACGACACGCTACGTATAATGCAAACTCTGTTCACCAGCCGCAGTTACGTAAGGTACGCCGTACCTGAATTTGAAAACCACTGAAATTGAAAAACTTAATATCATGATAAGAAAGGCCACTAAAGTAGCCCTGGGACTTCCGCCAATGGCCTCTACCACACGTCTACTAAAGATGGGCGTCCACAACACGTGGCAAGAGCTCATCGAAGCGCATAGGAACAGTCAGCTGGAGAGGCTCAAGCTGACGCCCACGGGGAGGTCGGTGCTCCGGTACCTCAACTACAGCGACACGTTAATCGCCGATGCAGACCGGAAAAAGCGCATCCCGCTGTACATTAGAGAGTCGCTGTCCTTCGCACCTATTCCACGCAACATGCATCCTACTTTCCACAAAAGTAGACGCGAGGCTAGAGCTAACGCTATTCGACGAAAGTTCAAGCAAGACCCTGACGCCCGCTACACTGACGCGGCCAAGTATCCGCATAGAAACGCGTACGCTGTCAGCGTCGTCAATCCTCAAAACCGAGAATTAGCGTCGGCCACGGTCAACGCACTCAATTCAGATGCCACAGAAGAATCGGCAATCGCTCTAGCAACCACAACATGTACAGACGCCGCGGTGATTTTCACCGACTCACAAGCCGCCTGCAGAAGTTTTGCTAAGGGCCGTATCTCAGCCAATGCCATCAATATTTTGAAACGGCGTAGCTCTCCACTGCCATACACTTGTGTATTATGGGTGCCAGGACACGAGGGTCTGCAGGGAAATGAAGCGGCCCACGCCGCTGCCCGCGAGCACGTCAGCCGGGCTGCCCCCTGCCCACAGGACATTCGACCCGTCGTTGGAGAGACGGAAGTTGTTCAAAACACCTGCTCGTCGTTACTCCAGCATTACAGGCTGAAGCGACTGGTATACCCTCCACCACACCCAAAACTGACAAAAGAGGAAAGCGTAATACTGAGACGCCTGCGACGCAGCACATACACACATGGAGCCCTAATGCACCGTCTCTACCCAACGAGATATAGTTCTATGTGCCTGCTTTGCAACGTGCCGGACACCTTGGCGCACTTGCTTCTTGCATGCCAGTGTATTGCCAGACGTAATCTGCAACAACACACGACTGATAACGAAGCAGGACGGACGAACGAAGACCTAACCGAAACGTGGGAGGCGAAGCTCACCCTCGAGGACCTGGAAGAGCAACAACTCGTCGCCAGGGCCAAGAGGGCAGTAGAACCCAGAGGGTTCCTGGACTAAGGAGCCCTGCCACCTCAGGGTGACACCGGGCATTGCTCGGGGCACTGTTTCAAAATAAACGTTTACTTCTCTCTCTCTCTCTCTATCTCTCATTAGCGAGGACAGCAAACTCAACAAGGCCCAAAGACTTCATTTTGTTGGATGAAGCTGTAGAAGCTTGAAGCTCTTCTCATTAGCGTCAGAAAAGCGGTGAGCCAAGGAAGCAGCTAGAGAGTCGAAGTAATGCACATATATTGCCACGCGGTGATATTTCTCCGGTGACTGTATCCCGTAGTTGTCACGGTGGGTCTGCCGAGAGGCTTGCCTTGCCACAAATATCAAAATCATTAAGTGATTGGCTACCTCACTTGCTGTTCTCATGATGTCCGAGAACTGCTCTTCAGCGTTAGTCCGGTAGTCGCGAAATATATTCTGTAGCACAGTGATGTGGTCATGTAATGGCAGTTCATGGTTACACTCTGCAGAATGTACGTAACAGGTTCCAGTCGTGCGGTTTACTTCGCTACAATGTGCAAGCAGACATTGGAAGATTGAATTAAATAGTGAAGATGTGAGCTCGTTGCCTAGTTGCATCATTCGAAGTTGATTTAATTGATGAGAGCTCCTCTAGTGCTTCAACTATGGCAACGTAATCTTGAGAGACGATCGTAATTGACGTAAATTTCAGACTACCTTGTTTCACACAGCATCGGGATGCTGGAAAATAATTTCATTCGAAGTACGCTCTCACAGAAGAAGTTTATGGTTTGCTTGTTGATCCCTCTTGTGTTGCGAATATCAGAGACTTCGTTCAATTTGCAGACCACGAGATTTAGTTTGTGGCTTGCGCAGGGGAAAATAATGCCTTTGGAAGCTGTTTGTGTATTATTGTGTTAACTCCAGTTTCTCTTCCAGCCATTGTCGAGCATCCATCGTACCCCCGTCCAATAAGGTTTGAAAGATTCAGGCCAGCATCCTTTAAAAAAATTGCCCGCAGCTTCCCTCGGGGGAACACTGAGGAGGATGCGGAGCATATAATTGGTTAACGGGGTGTTATAGTGCGACTTACTTGGGTCGATGGCTAAATTGGTTAACGTGGTTGTGAAATGGGGTGTTAAATTGCGACTTACTTGGGTCGATGGCTAAATTGGTTAACGTGGTTGTAGGAGGGGGTGTTAAATGAGTGAACACGTACACACGTATGCGAAAGGGCGGCGCTGGTCGAAGGGACGTCGATCATTGTGTTTGTGGATTCGTTGGAATTCATTTCACCGCGACCTTGGACGTCGACGCGCCATACAAACCAACCGACGAGCGGCAACTGAGCGAGCGAGCGCCGACCTTGAGTATATATACAGCACGACGGCGCATGCACTGTCAGCTGTCGAATGTTCGAGAAGGGGGAGAAGCGCAACGGCGCATGCGCGCGCGTCAGCTGCCGATGTTCTCGAAGCGCGACGGCGCATGCGCGCGCGTCAGCTGCCGATGTTCTCGAAGCGTGACGGCGCATGCGCGCTACATTATACAGCTAGCGAATGTTCGTGAAGAGGAGAAGCGCACGCGGTGTGTAGAGGAGGAAGGGTCCACAGATGGTGGAGGAGTGAAGCGCGCGCGGTGTATAGAGGAGGAAGGGATGCACAGATGGTGGAAGAAGGAGGAGGAAGCTTGCGGACGGCGCCGCACTACAAGCCTCGAGTATTAGATGCTCCGCATCTAAAACTTCAAGATTGCGGCGGTGATGCAAGCCGAGTTCAGCTGATATAACTCTACAAATCCCATAAAATTCTCTCGAACGCAGCAGGCATTTGTTCCTCTCTTGTCAACGAAGCGAATGCCTATAGGCGTCTGCTCTGTTCCTGCAATATTTGCACTTTCGTTCGCAAGGACGGAAAAAGCAAACGCTGTGTCAACTTCAGCCACTATTTCTTCCCTCAGGATGTCGCCAAATCTTGGGATGATCTCGTTCTAGACTGGGACTGAAGCATAATTCAGGAGAAAATTCAAAGTGTTCTTGAAGCCTAGTATCTCCTGCTTCTACTTGAAAGTCAAGGAGGTCATTGAAAACTACACTGTCCAATCGCTTCCCGCGTCCTGGCAAGTCATGCGTTTCACAAAATATAATGGTGAAAATGATGGGAATTAGTTTCTGGCGGTTCCTTTCAAATTGTTCGTGCAGGGCTCTGTTTAGCTGCTGTATAACTGGTAATTTCTTGCCTGATATCACACCCATAAAGTTATGTGAGGTGGCCGTTGCTTCCTGCCTTTATAAAAATGAATTTTGAGAGTTTAATGTGCAGCTAATGTACACCTAATGAGTCATGGGATTTACAATAAACCTGCAAAGGCTAATGTCTTTTAGCATCAGATGTTCAATGGAGACTCAGATGACAACATGCACCAGGATTTCTGATGTTTAAAGTACGCAGATTTTCCAGTGCGCGTCCTAATGACAAAACACATCACCATGAAAAAAATTTTGTTAATCTTTTAGAGCCAACAAAAACTCCATTTCTTGCTGCTAAATGCTGTAATTGCGGTAATTCTAGATCCCAAAATACTATAAGATTATGAAGAATGCCATAACAGTGTGCTTCATAAATTTCGACGATCTGTGATTCTTTAACGTGCACGTAAGTCTAATTCTTTTACTTGCTGATCTCGATATTCACGTACATGTTGTCTTTCGGAAATTTAAACACTAAACAGTTTGTAATCCCATAAATTTTTTGATCATGTTACAGTAAATAGAACATTGACATGATGAGAATGTCTTCGTACGCGTGCTTTAGTGTAAGGCAACTAGACCATGAGACCAATAATAATAATAATAATAATAATAATAATAATAATAATAATAATAATAATAATAATAATAATAATAATAATAATAATAATAATAATAATGCAGGGTCTCTTATGCATTCACGTAAGACAACTCGAAGGCGATAGCCATCTCTTTTTTTTTTTGCCAATCGGTCGACGTGTTCATCCTGCTGCCCTTCGAAAACCTTCTGCAACTAAAGTGGTTATGCATTGCCTCCAAGGTTAAAGACACCGTTTCACGTAGCCTTCACAATCAGTCAGCCTTTCGACAAGCTGTGATGCCGTTGGGTGCGATATAATGACTTGATCATGTGACGCTATGATGACACGTAATCTTGTGGTGATTATTTTTTGCATGCATCTGTCGTTCCCTACATTGTAGGATGCGAGACGCCACCAACGGTCAAGTTTTACATTTATTGAGGCACCTAAGGCTTGATATTTTATTATTGATCAATGATTTCTTATTTACCTAATTATGAAGTGTGCTTAGAAAAACTTATAAGGTTGTACAGGCGCAACTAAAAACAACTATTATTGTTATTATTATTATTATTATTATTATTATTATTATTATTATTATTATTATTATTATTATTATTATTATTGGAAATTCATGCCAGAAGTGCGTCGTGGGGGCAACCTTTACTGGGGCATTCAGGGGGCTTTCCACCTTCTTGCCCACATAACTTTTTAATATGTATTTAAAACTAACAAGCATAGCGTCGATCGTTTACGCTGAAGCGGTGCCCCAAACAGTTGCATTGACGTGCCAATGTGCTATTTGCATGGAGGGGGATGATTACATTAGTCGATCAGAGGACACCGAGGGCAGCAAAGGAGATAAACTCATCATATCGTTGTAGTATTTGTAGAAAGCGTATTCAAATATCAGTCACACTTTTACAACAAAATTATGACTGGGAGCGGCAGCTTCTGAATGTTTGCCCCTCTCCCCCCTCCTCGCCACCGGTAGGTAGTAGAGAGCGAAGGCGTAATAAAGAGAGAGAGAGGTTTTAATGCGCATTCATGCATCTTACCCAGCCACTGTTTTGCTGTCAAAATGCTAGCTGTCACGTAGAGACAGCGGCGTAGGTAAGAAAAAAAACCAAGGGAGGGTAAGGAATTCCTCGTTGATCTCGGGGAGGGGAGGAGAAGGCAAATAGTCATTTTTCTCTATGTATGCCATGCCAAAAAAAAAAATTCGCCGTGGGCGAAAGGCGCGGGAAGGTGGGAGGGCCGAAAGGGGTAACGCACTCGGTGTACCAGCCCCTAGCTACGCCACCACAGAACACCACTGCGTAGAGACGTAAAGGAACGAACATCCGGTCAGATACCTTTCTTCTCTGTTGAGCAGGATTGCATGTCATTCATTCTTTTCTGCACACGAACAAAGCCGCTGCTGCAAAAGGATTGCCCTTTAGATCTGTACTTATTGACATTGTGTTGCAGACACTCAGAGATGACCATCGCTGTTGTGAAACCTTTTTTTTGTGCAAAACAAAATACAAACAACTGCATAGCTACATATATTGCAAAGTAACAATAAATAAATGTTCATTTGGCTTGAAAAGTTAAAAGTACATTTGATTGGTATTGTAAAATCTTTGTATAGTGACTCGCTAGTGCTGCCACCTGCACACTTACTTTGGTTAGGCCTGTAAATCAGCAGTTGCAACAGGCATCAATGTACTGCGGGCTCACTACCAGCTTCACGCAAGGACAAGCACAGCAAGTCCGCAGTTACATAATTGTCGTGTTGATAGATATTGCGTGCATTGTATACTTATCCTCCTTTGGAATTCATATACGGGATAGTTTCCGCGTGTCGGGAAGTTCTGATGCTTTGATCGGGGGCAGACGATAACTCGCTGTACGTGGCTGCTCCAAATAGCCACATCGGACGCGCACCTTTGTGTTTGCTCTGAAAAGTGATTTCTTCCTTCATTGATCAATTACTCGTGTTGTTCGCATGATTCAATGTCGACTGTACTTCCGAAGACAATCCACGACCCCGTGGTGACACAAGCAGTGACTGATGTTATGCGAGAGTGTGAGCTTTTTGACGGGCGACTGAAGAGTGCACAGCCAATGCCAAATCTTCGGTAAGTTGAAGAAAGTCGCTGAACTACGAAACTGGGTTACTTCATTGCGTGACGAATGGCATGCAGGAAGCGATGGCCGGGCGGCGTGTTGGCACAGCGAGGATAACGATCCAGAGACCCGATAGGCAGGTATGTTTTGAGGTGGCTTATTTCATATCACCGTAAGAACCAGTCGCTGTTCCCGTTGATTACATGTTTTAAAGATTCGCGTGGCGCCACGCGATCTATCCTTCGGTCATGCAAGCCTGTTGTCGTGCTGTTATTACTTAGCTTTTTACTGCACGACATTATTCTTTGATCCCGTGTCGCCTTGTAATAGTGTCTGCTTTTAAACATACTGGTGTCACGAGAGCATTTCACGTTCACCCAACTGTATAGTGTGTGCGTTTTTGCGCGCAAAACAATCACTTGACAAAGCACGCAGATAGAAAAACGAACAGCCCAGTCAAGCACACACGAAGGATGTTTTCGTGGCTGCGCTCCGAATCTTTGTGCGAGAACTCCATTTAATTTCTCTGTGGTTAGAATTTCACCCTAGCTGCCTAATAAATATTTTGAGAGAGCTAACTTGCAGTATACGTATTTCAGTCATCTACACTATGTGCTGAAACTAGGAGTACACTCCTACCGCTGAATTGAAGAGATGTTGATATCGAGTGTTAGTAGAAGAATATCTGAATTATTAAGCTAATACATGACACCCTTCGTTGCAATATTTGTGTGAACTTCTGCTAGCAATATAAACATTTGTTTCCTCCTTGAACCATACCAGGTGCTCTATCCTAAATAACTTACACTGTGCTCATGTAGTATAATTGTTGCTTGATTGTGTGGTGCTTCAAGTTGTATTTTCGAGCTTTTATTTACATCAGTGTTGTACTGATATCAGCTACTTGCTTGTGTGACGAGGATGTATACCCTATGTGTAGCATTCAGGGATTTAGTATTTATTTTGTTTTGTGAGGCAGTAAATTAGAAGCAAACAAAATCCCATTCATATGTTTCCAGATGTTGGCTGAAAGTTCCAGAATAATATATTTTTGCGAAGTGCTTATGTATAAAAAAATCTACAGATAGCTTGTGTGAACAAAAGTCAAACTACATGGTATTTTGCTTCAGAGTACAACAGTTTGTTTCCTGAATAGCTTACATTTATGATGTAATACAATATATATGGCTCGTTCTTACACACGCCATGAGCGCATAAACCATGAACTCTTTGCAAATATCGTTTTGATCATTTAGATCACCACACACTGTCACACACAGGTCCCGTTAATTAGGGAGGCGATCGCCGGGCTAATCCAAGGGCCGAAGTATCGGCCCCCCGAACCGCACCACGAAAGCCTGGACAATTTAGAAGTGGTCCTTTTTTGGCGCGCCAGCGGACGCCGGCTGTGGCCCAAAGAACAAGTCAGAGCCGAGAGTTGATAAACAAACAAAACTATATTCTCAATAATGGCAGATCAGAAAAACAATACACAAATATGCTCACTCCACAATAGCTGAGTACAATATGCCACCGATCAAACAACGTACTACACAGTACAATTAGCCACACTCAAACAACGGACACAGACAACAGTACACACTACAATGCAGTCGCATGCATTGAACAACCAAGACACTTAAAGACTAAAGAGATAGAAAACCTATTCAGTCCAAAGTTCTTGGAACAAAAGTCGGGATGATACTCTTCCGAGAATTACTCACTCAAAGTCCAGTGTTTTTGTCGTTCCGCAGCCCCCCGAAGTTTCTCTTCCAGGAAACCTTGCCGAAGTTTCTCTTCCAGGAAACATTACGTCTTCAATAGGCCACTCTCCAAGCTTCAAACTTCTTCGCCCGAACACGTCGGCTTCACACACGCAGCTGTCGCCACGCGTCTTCGCTCGATAGTGGTAAACACACACTCTTGCCTGTAGCTCGAGTCGTCACCCCTCAGGTGGAAATCCTCTTCATCTCCTGCTTTGTCTCTACTGACAAAACCTTCGCCGACTACACGGCGGAATCCCTACGCACTCTGGCGTTAGCTTCCGTCTTCTCCTGATCTCTCATCTCGGCTGTTCGGTTAAATACCTTGCGCGCGACATTCCAGAAGGTTCTCGTCATTTCGTCGGTGCGATTACGCAGCGAAGGCTGGGAAGAGGGCGAGAAGGTTGGAATGCCCTCCGCGGCCGATGACTCAACTCGGTATGACCACGCCCCTTTCGTTCTAGAACTTTCGCGGGCTATCTCAGCCGCCGATGTGGGGTGAGGAGGTTCGTCGGCTAAGCCACGCTTCCAAGGGGAGAGCGCGCACCCGGGGAGCCTTGGATGTTTGTTTTCTTTTTTTTCTTTTGACCTCCCGGCGTCTCTTCCGCGCGTTACCGCAAGAATTTGGCGGCGCGCCCATTTTGAGCGCTCGTTCTGTGACACTGCCCCCCACCTAAAGAATATTATCTCATAATATTCATAACCACACAAACGAGCGCGAACAGTCCCCACTACACTCAAAGACTGTAACATAGTCCGTCGCTCATGACACGTCAGATTCGCAATAGTTCACTCAATACAATTGTACATTGTAATTCAATCACACAACACATGAAATATAACCACAGGCACATGAGTACAACACTCCACCACACATCCCCAATAATACAAATGTACAAATTTCTCTCATTACAACAATTATACAACACTATACATCACATCACAGCACAAACACTTCGACACTTGTGACACAGGATAACACAACATTAACACAACATATGGCACTCAGCACTGCCAAACACATTCTGATTCGACCTCAGCACCTATCCTGTCTATTTCGAGCTGCGCTTGCGTCCTTTCTTGCGGTGCTCGCTCAATCTCTTCTTGTTTTTCCTTGTTCTTTTTCGGCGAGCCTTTTCCAACGACGGTATCTGAGGCAGCGTCTCAGCCATCGTTGTCACTTCCGACCCTGCTAACGGGTCATGACGTTTGACGGGTCCGGTCTGTTTATTTACCAGCTTGTTCATGTCTCTACATTTGGCCTGGCTGGCCGACTTCGTCTCCTTTACACTGTCGGTCGGTTGGGGTCGTGCCGACGTACGTCCAGCTGCCCAGCGCGTGAACTCATTCAACACGATCGTCTTCTCGTTCGCTGTCTCTTGCGCCGCGGCTTCACCTTGGGCTCTAGTGAGATCCGTCACGGGATGCTCCTCCACTGTATCTCGCGGTCGCTGGGGTGGCGAGGGGTCTATCTTAAGGTCTTCTCCCAAACATTCCGGATCATTCGGTCCTCGCGCCCCGGCGATGTTCCCGATGACATGGTCGTAAAGGGGGGTCGTCATGCATAAAGCAGTTACCTTCCCGCTGAAGCACGGGGTTTCCACCTCAATCTCTGCTTCGGGAAGCATCCGAACTGTACGGTCAATTAAGCAAACCGGTTTCGTTTTGCCGGTCAACTGCACTTTCCTGTACCAAATTTCTCCGTACGATAACCGTGGAGCTACCGGTGTCTCTTAGAACCGTAATCTTCTTGCCTGCAACCTTTCCAGGCAGCGTTGGCATTCTCTTCGTAACACCGGTTGGCTGTTTTGACTTTACAGCACCCACAATAGGAAATTTTCTCCCCATTCTTCAACTCTACGAATCCATCGGTGACGGCATTATTATCAGATTTCGGTGCCACTTGCACACAGGATACCTGGTGAGTTTGACTCGCTTCGTTTCGACATGCGTCTGCTTTGTGCCCAGTCGGACCACACTTGAAACATTTCACTGCCGTAGGGCTCTTAAAGATTGTTCGACAGTTTTTCGCGCGATGACCCACTCGGTTGCACAGAAAACATCGCGGAATCCTCTCTGGTGCTCGCTTCTTTTCTTTGGGAGCCAATTTCTTCGAATCATCGGGAATATCCTTCTTGACTTTGGCCAAATTAGTTCCCTTTTGCGCTTCCAAAAATTGATCAGCCAATTCAAGCATTCCTTCAAGTGACTCAGCCTTCCTCTCTTTCAAGTACAGCGACAGGCTTGGGTGGCAACTAGTAAGAAATTGTTCTCTAATTAGGAGCTCTCTAAGTTCATCGTACTCCTGCGCTGTCCCTGAAAGTTCAATCCATCTGTCGAAATAATGGCGAAGTCGGGCGGCGTACTGCGTAGCCGTCTCACCATCAACTGGCTTTCCTGTCCTAAATATGTCCCGTAATCCTTCCACGGTAAATCTAAATCGCTTCAGCAAAGCAGTTTTCACCCTTGCATAGTTGGCTGCATCGGTCGGCATCAGCCTGCCGTACACACTGAGTGCTTCACTACTCAAGCAAGTACTCAAAGCAGTTGCCCATTGATGTTCCGGCCAATTCTGGCTCCTCGAAAATCGTCTAAATCGGTGAAGGTACGCGTCAAGTTCGTCCTTCCTTTCATCAAACGCTACGAGCAGCTTGCTTGGGTTCAAGCGGAAGCCGTGGTCCTCCCGTTCGCTGTTTTCAACTCTAGCTTGGACGGGAGTTTCACTTCGCTGTTGCAAACGGAGCCGCTCGAGTTCCATCTCGTGCTGTCGCTGCCGTTCCCTTTCCTCTCTTTCTTCTTTCGCCCTCTCAGCTGCCAGTCTTTCTTTCTACAGCTCCAACTTCAATTGCAGCTCTCTTTCTTCTCTCGCCCTTTCGGCTGCCAACGTTTCTCTCTCCAGCTCCAACTTCAATTGCTGCTCTCTTTCTTCTTTCAGCTGTCGCTCCTTTGCCTCTCTTTCTTCTTTCAGCTGTCGCTCCTTTCCTTCTCTTTCTTCTCTCGCCATTTCAGCGGCCAGCCTTTCTCTCTCCAACTCAGCTGCTTTTTCTTCCTTGGCCCTCTCAGCTGCCAACCTCTCTCGTTCCAACTTGGCTGCTTTTTATTCCTTGGCTCTCTCAGCTGCCGACCTATCTCTCTCCACCGCCTCTTTCTCCTTCTGGCTTACCCACTTCCGTAGTTCGGCACCAGAAAGACCCATCTTCTCACCAAGATCTACTAACTTTTCGACATCCGTGGTGTCTCGCAAATAAAGTCTTGCCGCGTGTAAAAAGTATCTGCCTAGATCACTCTATCGGAACACTCTACTGCACTCGTTAACGAGAACACTGGACAACACACAAAATTGTTCCGATAGCACTATCAACACTCGAGGCTCTTTCTCACTACTTTGGACACACTGTGCACCAAAGGTCCTGTCGCGGACGCCAGATTAATTGTCACACACAGGTCCCGTTAATTAGGGAGGCGATCGCCGGGCTAATTCCAAGGGCCGAAGTATCGGCCCCCGAACCACACCACGAAAGCGTGGACAATTTAGAAGTGGTCTTTTTTTTGCGCGCCAGTGGACGCCGGCTGTGGCCCAAAGAACAATTCAGAGCCGAGAGTTGATAAACAAACAAAACTATATTCTCAATAATGGCAGATCAGAAAAACAATACACATATATGCTCACTCCACAATAGCTGAGTACAATATGCCACCGACCAAACAACGTACTACACAGTACAATTAGCCACACTCGAACAACGGACACAGACAACAGTACACACTACAATGCAGTCGCATGCATTGAACAACCAAGACACTTAAAGACTAAAGAGATAGAAAACCTATTCAGTCCAAAGTCCTTGGAACAAAAGTCTGAATGATACTCTTCCGAGAATCACTAACTCAAAGTCCAGCGTTGTTGTCGTTCCGCGCCCTAGAAGTTTCTCTTCCAGGAAACCTCGCCGAAGTTTCTCTTCCAGGAAACCTCCCGTCTTCAATAGGCCACTCTCCAAGCTTCAAACTTCTTCGCCCGAACACGTCGGCTTCACACACGCAGCTGTCGCCACGCGTCTTCGCTCGATAGCGGTAAACACACACTCTTGCCTGTAGCTCGAGTCGTCACCCCTCAGGTGGAAATCCTCTTCATCTCCTGCTTTGTCTCTACGGACAAAACCTTCGCCGACTACACGGCAGGAATCCCTACGCGCTCTGGCGTTAACTTCCTTCTCCTGATCTCTCATCTCGGCTGCTCGGTTAAATACCTTGCGCGCGACATTCCAGAAGGTTCTCGTCATTTCGTCGGCGCGATACGCAGCGAAGGCTGGGAAGAGGGCGAGAAGGTTGGAATGCCCTCCGCGGCCGATGACTCAACTCGGTATGACCACGCCCCTTTCCTTCTAGAACTTTCGCGGGCTAACTCGGCCGCCGATGTGGGGTGAGGATGTTCGTCGGCGAAGCCACGCTTCCAAGGGGAGAGCGCGCGCCCGGGGAGCCTTGGATGTTTGTTTTCTTTTTTTTCTTTTGACCTCCCGGCGTCTCTTCCGCGCGTTACCGCAAGAATTTGGCGGCGTGCCCATTTTTAGCGCTCGTTCTGTGACACACACATGTGCATGCTCTGCATAGTGTTATTACGTAGTTTTGTGAATGCGAAACATTCTTTTGCACTCTGTCAATTGTCAACAAGAAGGGGCCAGTCCAATTGCTTGTTTTGATTGTGCCATGATCCCTTTATTCAAGGATTTACCCTTTAATGTATCAGTATACCGGGTCCCGCGCAACGGGTTGAGAGTCCTTCGGCAGAGTAAGCTTCACCACTGGGGCGGCGCGTCACAGCCCCTCGAAGCCCGCCTGTACCCTGTTTAGCTACCGGTAGGTAGCCGGCTAGCACTGGGGATCGAACCCAGCACTTTCCGTAGCTGAAGCGGACGCGTACGTGCAATGTCACAGCTACGGCTATTGTATCAGTATACACTTTGCTAAGACATGTTTGGTACTCGATATCTGTGTGTGATATAACGTTTGTTGTGTGTGAAAGTAAGGTGTTGTGGTATCTTTTATGTATGTATCAGCGATGGCAGCTGTTCATGGTCCCGACTCAGAGGATAGGTTGCAGTGCGCGATTGAAGCGGTCTTCCTGCAAGCCCTAACGAGCCTTATTAAGTGGTAGGCATTTCTTTTTGTTACCACAGAGTGGTATTTCAGACACATAGAACCTATTAATGTATAGTATACACTGTCTTTTAGCTTAGGTGTGGGAAACCTATGTCCTGCACTTCAGTGCAGTATTCCTTGGACATGGAACATGCATCATTTGGTTTGTACTTCTTCAACATGGAATGTTGCTGGGCCAACGTTGTGACACTTGGAGGCATATTGATAATGGGAACTTGTCACTGCTGTCTTGAGCAAGGCAAGAGTTCTTGTTAAAGGGTTGCACAAGGAAAAACATTCAGTATTGTTTGTTAAACATTAGGTAATATTTAGCTCAATATAACACAAGGATGAGACCGGTGCACTTTAAACAAAATGGGTTATTGCAACGGAAGCACAAAAATTTACGGCATGATGTTCACCCTGTATTTTTTAGTGCTTCGGTTGCAATTAACTATTTTATATAAAGTTGGGGCACGTGCCACGTCCTTTCTTATGGTCTTTGTGTTACATTGTGCTAAATATCACATAAGTTGGAAAGTTGGCTGCAGCGACAGTTCCTCTTATAGGATTTGTTGGTCTTTTCAAGTTTCCTACATCAACATCTATATTGTTTGGACTGCCATGAAATTGTGTGCAGCGAAATCTTACTTATAATCATGTTTCGCTTATTGTCGTGATGATTGCTTTTACCTTAATTTTTTTGTGGAAATAAAAGATTTTTATAACTAAGTTCTTTTTTTACAAGAAGTATCATTCATTTTTTGTGCTTTTTAAAGGGACTGCAAACAACGCTGAAGTCTAAAAATTTAATGAATATAAATAAGCACACTTTTGCTATGTGCACATTCTGCGGCGAGAATTCGGCAAATTCGTGTTCAAGGAAGTCCCGGGGGTGTTGTTTCAGCTCGTTTTCGAATTTTCACGTGTATGAGCAGAATTGTGGTATTTTGTTAAGTTGTAGAGCAATCTTGTTTTAGGTAGCAATGTGCAACATGCAAGTACCTATTCCTTTCTAACAAAGCCTTCTCAGGTAATCCTTATGCCTGAGAGTTTGATCATCTGAATTAGGGACAGCTTTTCTTGAGAGGCAGCACATACTCATGCTTCATCACATTGTTTGGAACATGATCCCACTACAGTCTATGACAATAACATGAATGTGTTTATGACACAGCTCACAAGACATATAGGCCTATCATACAGAGAAGTAGTAATCTGTGAGATAGTGCCTTGAATAGCCTTGTTGGAGTGCAAAGTTAAATTGTTGAATGAATTCATGCTCTTTTGGAAGTACAGTACTCCCGGATTCAAACAGGACACTCGGGGCGTGCGGCCGACGGTACATGTGCCGCCGCTCATGGGTGCGCGCAGAACCAATGTGTTGCGTTGTGGTATAAGGCGATACGGGAAAGACCTATGGAGCATGGCTACTCTTTCCGATTGCGAAATTGTCGGCCTGTAGTTCACCACGTGTACACTACCAGGGCAGCGCTGGAACGCTCGCGCACATTCGCATGTCTACCAAACTGGCTCGCCGCTGCGCACCACTTTTATTGCCACGCCAGCAGACGACCCTCTCGTTCTGCGTGCCTAGGCATTGCAGTACGCATGCTGTGCAAGTAAGACGCAGGATTAAGTTAGTAGATTGTGCCTTGTGTGCGTTTGTAGACATGATAAACATCTGCATAAAAGCATGAAAAGTTTACTTCGTAGTTTCTGTCTCGAAAAGACAGAAAATGTGTGGCATGCTTTCCTTCATGCAACATGGAAATAACATCATGTATTAGTGTCGTTAGGGCAAATTGCGGTCTATTGTTCAATAAAAATGTGAGAAGCTCGCTCGTTCATTCTGTGGCCGAAAGCTCTACAAATGCTTGCCACGCAAAATAGCCGCAGTATTCACTGCTTGGGGCGAGACAAGAAAGTACTTAGTTATTGCTTTATTGCTGCACGGAAACAGGCCCGTGGCTGGTGCTTTTCTTTTCCGTTGTGACAAAAAGCTTGAAAAACTTTTTGTGCTTTTGTGCAGCTATTTGTTATGTCCACGAGCGCATTTTAGGCGCAGCAACTTAGTGGTATCTAATTTCTTACTTGCGCAGCCTACTTGCCCCATCGTCGAAGGGCGCCGATGAAGAGCGTTGTCTGCTAGCGTCTTTATATAAATAGTTCGCACAGTCCCTACCGATTCGGGCTGCATGCATGCAAAAATGTGCGAGCCTTGCTGTGCCACGCTGGCAGTTTGCACTTTTTTAAACTGAATGCCAACTCTTTAGCGACCGGAAGGAGTAAGCCTGCTCTTTAGCAGTTTTTGCCCTCACTCTATACAACAGTGCAACATCCTGGTTCCGCGAGCACCCATGAGCAGCGGCACATGCAATGGCGGTCACGCGCTACGAATGTCCTGTTTCAATTCGTGCGTACTGTACATATGTGTTGACCATACTGGGCATGTTGGTACGTACTTGGGAGGAAGCAGGAGCGCAAGCGAATACATGGGCGGCTGCATCCATTATTCTTTCTTTGTCGGTGTCTTAGCTCATGACGCTGTTCACTCCTGAGTGTACATTTAATTTCCTCGTTGAGCTCCTACATACACTCTCAATTGTATTATCTTTGTGACGTAAGGGTTCAGGCGATATTTTTGGCATCTGCATGGTCTAAAATAGTCATGAGTCCAACACTGTGATGTGAGATTTCCGTAAATACTTGATTAACGCAAGTGTTTGGTCGGGTTGCTAATTCGTCGCCCGGAAACTTTTCTAAGGTACGGCAAAATGTGAACAGCAAAGGGAGACGACACAAAGTAGTGCTAGTTCGTTTTGCCACCCTTTTGATTGTGCATGTTTTTCCTGCTGTTGAAATTTTTCTCAAGAAAGAGTTCCTATCCTTGTCCTATCAAGACGTTCAGCAAGTGTCAACACACCCCAGTGTGGATTCTTGTGCTTGTTAATGACCAGCGATGAATTTCATAATTTGAAATACTGGCTAGTGAACACGGGCAACTGTGCACTCTAAAGCATGGAGCTCTCTAAAAATATTTCCTTTTTATGAAACTTTTGTCACCTCTTCAAGGTACCTAAATAATGTATTTTTAGGTATTGAATAATATGCAAAAGTCATCAAGGGTACAAAAATGTTGTGCTTGCTTCCTCCAATCTGTTGCTTGTAGAAAGATGTGTAGAAACGACCTGTAAATGTTACTACATGCATATCTGTGTAACACACTGTATGTTACAAAAGCACAATTTTTAATTGTTTTCGCTAGAGTTGTGTAGCTGTATCAACTAGACGTAGCTCTGCATTTCATGTGCCTCTTTGTTGCTCAATTTCACCTTGCACATATGCGTGCGCAAAGGAGTGGGAGCAGCCTCCCTCTACCCCATCTTGTTACCTAACACGGACGCTACAATACTGGAAGCTTACTTAACTAAGTAAGGGGGGGGGAGCTTTGGATAACCTCCCCGCCACACGAGTGTAGGGAAACCCTGTGCATGCCTATGAGTTTGCACCTCTGAGCATGAGCCCTCAATCGTTCTCAGTTAAAGAGGAGTGATTTTATAGTGGAAGTTTTTGGCAAAACAAAGCTGTGGACTAGACCCACTGTTGCATGTTGCAGTCATACATTGGGTGCCATTAGAATCGTGAAAGGAGGTTATTCTGCAATATTGCCTTAGAGAAGCTGACTGAGCCCATTCCTCTGTTCGTGATAGCTGGCTTCTCTCCAATTACTCATGAATTGGCAGCCCTCTGAACTGATGTATAGTGGTTAGTTTTTTTTCCAACGCAAAATGAAGTCAAGGCTATGTGGTTCGACACTGAATCCAGATGGATTACTTAATATAATTGACAAATGTATATCATTATTTAGAAAAGGCATAACTCATTATTGCAATGTGTATTCATGTACTGTGCTAAAATGTATGATTCAGTGCCTTCTAAGTTTTCATGTTCTCTCTTGCAGGCTTTAAATACAGCAGCGGTGCCACCACGACGGTGGTACTAAAGACACTATCATCAGTGCAAAGTCGAAAATTAAATACAAATGCAGTTATTCCTGGATATGTCTCATTTGTTGTTTCTTTGTTTTTTTGTAATTATAAAACAGCACTTTCGCAAACATTGTAAACAAGGACGAACTAGCTCTATTGATTGTCCTATCGGAACTGAATTGCTTGACAATGTAATGCGTGTTTCCAAATGCAGGCATTATATTTGCAGCATTATTTATTAGCCTCGAAAGATCCTGACATGTAAAAACAATGCTCTGTTCGTTGGTGGAAATAGTCGGATGGTATTTCGTTTACAATCCTGCAATGTGTGCACACTTTCATATTAATAATGAAGCGATTATTGATTTACTTTTCAGTAAATGTGCTGTTGATGGCATAGGCCTTCGTCTACAATGCGATGTTTGATGTCAACCTAATCCATATGCTCGATGGCACTTCACTAGACAACGGCCATCAGGAACTCTGATGGCAGGACTATATAGACTAACGCTCGCCAATGGTAATCAGAAACTCTCATGTAGGGTCTCTATAGACATACGCTAGACTATAGTCATCAGAAAATCTAAGGTCATAACTCTATAGACTAACGGTGGCCAATTACTACAAGACTCAGATTAAATACGCATTAGAAAAGTGCATTAGACTGACATTAGACAGTTTAATGATAGTGATGTCGAATGACATTAGCCTGTTTTTAAAAGTACATGAAATTTTTTCATAAGGGTGGTGCCAATGGGATTTCACATGATCCCTGCACGCCTCGTGCATTTTTTGTAGTTACTGAAAGTGCACACGATAAAGCTACCTGGAGTGCCCTGAAGAACATTTGGGGAAAAGGTGACGCAGAAACAACAAAGGGCGCGCTTCAGTGTCGCTGAGAACGCAAACCAAGGGGCGTAATCTGCCAGCTATTCGTAGCGAAAAGTCCCTTTGCCAGGCGTTACAGCTTTGTTAAAGGCATACGTACCAATGGGCAACCATGGATTAGTCAAAAAGCGCAACTTCAAGTTGTGCGGGCTAAGTTTTGTCTAGAAATTCTACCAAGTCGTATTCTCGAGAAATGTTAGTAGCTTGCTTGCTGTTGTTACTGTTATTTATTCCCAAGCAAGGAGAGGTATCATCGAGGCTACCTGTGTCGTGGTAGCTCACTGATGGTGGAACCTCTTCCATGGTGGCAGCTACCTCATCACTAGACTGGTCATATGCTGCAAAATTGTCACACACCACAATAGAATTGTTCGCGGAATGGCTCAGTGACACTCCGTCAGATATCCGTGGACGCTTGAAGAAGCGTTGAATATCTATAATTAGGGACGGAACGAGGCAAAACTGTCTGAGTGTCACAGAAAGAGGGCGCCTTCGAACGACGGAAAGCAGCCGTGCCGCCAGTCCAAGTGCGCGCAATGAAAAAACAACAATAAAAGACGGCGCGACACCACGTCAGACAACAAGCAGCGGTGAGTCAACCTCCTTGGCACCTCGAAACAGCCATCGGCATGAATGAAATTGTGGTTCGAAGAAGAAATTTCTGCAGCCCAGTAAGGAACACGGAGCAGTGTCTTGCACTTCACGACTAGCGAAGAGAAATTCATAGTCTTTTTGCTGAGTGTTCAATGCGCAAATACATCTAATATTTTGTTCAATTGTTATTTGGCGCGCTGTAGTTACACCTGGTCGCACAGAAAACTGTGCAAGGAAGTCAGGCTCTGCACTACTCAAAACTGCGTCAACAGGTGGCGCTTGCTGTCCGCAAAGCTCCAGAGTCTGACGTCTATGTGATACCGAACAATCTGCGCGCATCTGGTCAGCTCAGAAAAGTATTGTCACGGGGTCGTGACGTGGCCGAAGACAGGAGACTTCGTGTTGGGATTTAACTGTTTATTTGGGCGAACCTGTGCCCGGTAAACGGAAAGTCTAATTACAGCAGCAGTCTCGCACAGATAGCAGTCTCGGACTGATAGCGGCGAACGGAGCGTCGGCCTTTGATCAACAACTGACAAGCGGCGAAGCGCGTCGGCGTTTTTACTCTTGCCATCGAATGTTCTAGCGTTATCGCTGGCGGTGGCGTAGGTTCGAGAACAATTTGTACCGTTCGCACAGTGGGCGTGATCTTATCGAAATTATCTGCTAGAGTCTGGAACCTTCTCGAAAACTGCAGGCGTGGTTTGCGCCGAGAATCGTGTGGTGTTTCGGAACGATAACAAAAACTTGTGAAATGGAACGTGGCATCGCCCACCTCTGAAAAAAGGCATCGTCCCGATGCTTTAACTAAAGATGAAAGTACAATGATGATGCAAAAAAGTACAATGAATAAATTACGATACAACAATAATACAAAAAACACTGGTTCAGTTTGTTAACGCGCATGAAACGGCTTGAGGCGCACGGCATGGACGACTTCAGGTCGCGATCGGCGTCGTTGAGAGTTCGTGATGCCGTCGGGGACAACCTCGTAATCAAGTGGGCCGAGACGTTGAACCACCCTGTACGGTCCGAAGTACCGTCGCAGAAGCTTTTCACTTAGTCCACGTCGGCGTATCGGCGTCCACACCCAAACACGTTCACCGGGCTGGTATTCCACAAAGCGTCGTCAAAGGTTGTAACGGTGCCTGTCGGTCGTCTGTTGATTCTTGATACGGAGACGCGCAAGTTGTCGGGCTTCTTCGGCGCGTTGAAGGTACTCGCTCACATCGAGGTTTTCTTCGTCGGTGACGTTGGGTAACATGGCATCGAGCGTCGTTGCCGGGCTCCTTCCGTAGACTGATTTGAATGGAGATATCTGCGTCGTCTCCTGCACCGCCGTGATGTATGCGAAGGTCACATATGGAAGAATGGCGTCCCTCGTCTTGTGTTCGACATCGACGTACATTGACAGCATGTCGGCGATCGTCTTGTTAAGCCGCTCGGTGAGGCCGTTGGTCTGTGGGTGGTACGCTGTCGTCCGGCGGTGGTTTGTTTGGCTGTATGCCAAGATCGCTTGAGTTAAGTCGGCAGTGAATGCCGTTCCTCTGTCGGTGATAAGGACCTCCTGGGCGCCGTGACGTAGGACGATATTTTCAACGAAGAACTTAGCTACCTCGGATGCACTGCCTTTTGGCAGGGCTTTTGTCTCTCGTAGCGGGTGAGGTAGTCGGTAACTACCACGATCCACTTGTTTCTGAAAGCCGACGTCGGGAACGGTCCCAGTAGGTCCATACCAATTCTGGAAAGGTCGGCAAGGTGGATCAATTGGCTGCAGAAGTCCCGCTGGCCTTGTCGGTGGTGTCTTGCGTCGCTGACAGTCCCGGCATGTTTTCACATAACGAGTGACGTCGGTGGTAAGACGTGGCCAGTAGTACCTTTCTTGTATCCTCGCGAGCGTGCGAGAAACACCGAGGTGCCCTGCCGTCGGATCGCTGTGCAGGGCCTGTAGGAGTTCTGGTCGCTGAGCTGAAGGCACCACAAGGAGGTACTTAGCTCGAAGCGGTAAAAAGTTTTTCTTTTGTAGAAGACCTTTTCGTAGAAAGAACGACGCTAGTGCGCGCTTGAATACCTTCGGGACTCCGGCGGTCCTGCCTTTGAGGTATTCTATTAGGGCCTTAAGTTCCGGGTCGGCCCTCTGTCGTTCAACGAAGTCGTCGGTAGTTATCGTTCCTAAGAAGTAGTCGGTATCCGGGTCGTCGGGTAGCGGTTGGTCGACAGGCGCACGTGAGAGACAGTCGGCGTCGGAGTGTTTTTTGCCGCACTTGTAAATGACAGTAATGTGATATTCTTGAAGTCTCAGGCTCCATCGTGCGAGGCGACCTGAAGGGTCCTTCAAGGTGGCTAGCCAACACAATGCGTGGTGGTCGCTCACAACTTTGAAGGGCCTGCCGTAGAGGTAGGGGCGAAATTTCGACGTAGCCCAGATAATGGCGAGGCACTACTTTTCTGTTGTGGAATAATTTGCTTCTGCTTTGGTTAGCGATCGGCTGGCGTAACTAATAACCCTTTCAAGTCCGTCAGCCCTCTGCACAAGAACGGCGCCAAGACCTACGCTGCTTGCGTCAGTATGTATTTCTGTCTCGGCGAATTCGTCGAAATGGGCAAGTAACGGAGGCGTCTGGAGGCGATGTTTAAGCTCCTGGAAAGCGTGTTCCTGCGGCGTTTCCCACTTAAACTCCACGTCGGCCTTGGTAAGGTTAGTGAGAGGATCGGCGATGCGGGCGAAGTTTTCACGAACTGCCTATAATAGGCACACAGGCCCAGAAATCGGCGCACAGCTTTCTTGTCAGTGGGTGGCGGGAAGTCGGCGATGGCGGCTGTTTTCCGTGGATTGGGATGAACTCCAGACTTGCTGATAACGTGCCCCAGAAACAAGAGCTCCTCATACGCAAATCTGCACTTTTCTGGCTTCAGTGTGAGTCCAGAAGTCTTCATGGCTTGAAGTACAGCTTCAAGGCGCCGAAGATGCTCGTCGAAACTCGAGGAAAACACGACGACGTCGTCCAAGTACACAAGGCAAGTCTGCCACTTCAATCCTGCCAGTACTGTATCTATAACGCGTTGAAAAGTTGCAGGCGCTGAGCAAAGGCCGAAGGGCATCACCTTAAACTCGAAGAGGCCGTCCGGTGTTATAAACGGCGTCTTCTCTCAGTCTCTTTCGTTCACTTCGATTTGCCAATAGCCGGTCTTGAGGTTCATTGACGAAAAGTACTTGGCGTTATGGAGCCTATCAAGTGCATCGTATATTCGAGGGAGAGGGTACACGTCCTTTCTTGTGTTTTTGTTTAAGCGGCGATAATCGACGCAGAAACGTAGGGTCCCATCCTTTTTCTTCACTAACACCACGGGGGATGCCCATGGACTCTTGGACGTCTGGATAATGTCATCCCGCCGCATTTCATCAACTTGTCTTTTCATGGCCTCACGTTCTCGCGTCGAAACCCTGTACGGACTCTGACGGAGTGGTCTGGCATTTTCTTCGGTAATGATGCGATGTTTCGTGATTGGGGTCTGCCGAATTTTCGATGACCACGAAAAGCAATCTTCGTATTGCAGGAGCAGGGCCTTGAGCTGTTCTTGCTTATCATTCGGAAGTCTGGGATTGACGTCGAAAGCTATGAGAGGGGCTTGGTTCCTCTGAGCAGGTTCCGCAGAATCGGCGAGGGCGAAAGCACTGGTGGCTTCGACAATTTCTTCGATGTATGCGACCGTTGTTCCTTTGTTCACATGTTTGTACTCATTGCTGAAATTCGTGAGCATAACCGTTGCTTTGCCTCCCCGCAGCTCTGCCATTCTTCTTGCGACGCAAATATTTCGGGTGACCAACAGATGCTGACTGCCTTCAACGACGCCTTCCAAGTCAGGTGATTTAGGAGCGCCGACTGAAATAATGACGCTTGAGCGAGGCGGAATGGTGACTTGTTCTTCCAGCACAATCAAGGCATGGTGTCCTGACGGCGTGCGCGGCGGTAGTGCTTCTTCTGTGGATAACGTTATCGACTTTGTTTTTAGGTTGATGACAGCACCATGGAGGCATAAGAAGTCCATGCCAAGGATGACATCTCTCGAGCAACGCTGTAGGACTACGAAATCTGTAGGATAAATACGGCCGTTAATGGTGACTCTTGCTGTGCAGATTCCTGCAGGCGTTACGAGATGACCTCCGGCTGTGCGGATTTCAGGGCCTTTCCAAGCTGTCCTCCAAGCTGTGCTTCGCCTTTCCAAGCCTTTCCAAGCTGTGCTTCGTTCATGTACCGGACGTGCCCGTCAAGCCGTGTACCCAGCACCTCCACCAGATGTCACGGGGTCGTAACGTGGCCGAAGACAGGAGACTTCGTGTTGGGATTTAACTGTTTATTTGGGCGAACCTGTGCCCGGTAAACGGAAAGTCCAATTACAGCAGCAGTCTCGCACAGATAGCAGTCTCGGACTGATAGCGGCGAACAGAGCGTCGGCCTTCGATCAACAACTGACAAGCGGCGAAGCCCGTCGGCATTTATACTCTTGTCATCGAATGTTCTGGCGTTACCGCTGGCGGTGGCGTAGGTTCGAGAACAATCTGTACCGTTCGCACAGTGGGCGTGATCTTATCAAAATGATCTACTACAGTCTGGAACATTCTCGAAAACTGCAGGCTTGGTTTGCGCTGAGAATCGTGTGATGTTTTTGGACGATAACAAAAACTTGGGAAATGGAACGTGGCAGTATTATATTCATGTGGGACACCTGTGGTTGCGTGTGCTATGCAGGACGTTGCGTGAAAGCAGTTCAAAAGTGATGGTCGGTTGAAGATCCTCCCCCCCCCCTCCCTCCATAACACTCAAGTGATTGCGGCGAGGACCTGCTTGTGGCCAGATAGTGGATATATGTTGTACATATTTCCTGTGCACAACATTTACCAAGTGACAGTGTCTTAAGTTTCTCTATAGAACCACCACGCAGGAATTATGACAGAACGGTAATGCCAGATGCGAAGAATCAATGCATCACTCATTTGGGGTCCTTGAATAATGAAGAGGTTCCGTACCATACAAATATTCAATGGTGCGTTGCTACACTGTACTGAAAGCAGACGCATACATATGCGTCAACTTAATTCCGGTCATTCTCATTCAGCGCATTCAACGACATTTCACACATAAACCACCCTCTATGCAAAATTGCGTTGTGTGTTGGACAGTAGTTACTAAAATCCTAGTCAGGCTGCACTATGTGGCCGTTTGATTGATCAGTTTCTTCCCTCTACGCGATGCATGGTCTTGGGCTTGCAAATGGCTTTCACTACAGGCTGCATAACAAAAAGCTGACTTCAGGATTATGCACGTTATGCAATGAAGTGATGGCCTCCTATAAGTATGTATCTCGTAGTGAAATAGATCATTTTTATCTATCACGAAATTCTAGCAGCAGGGTTAAATGTTTTCAAACAAAACAAAGAGCTAACCGTTTTTTCGGCTCTTAGCTGGTCTTTTACAGTTCTAGAGAATAGTCTTGCACTACGATCGCTCAGCGACAATAGAAATTAAGGGTATGCCTAGTCTTTCTACTTGTAGGAGGTGAATCGCACTTGTGGCTTCGTTTATTCCTGTGTTTATTCCTGTGCTGGAATAATTTCTATCCCAGCTGAAGTGCAATGCGTTGAAGATGTCATGAACACTAGCCCCAGAATTACCTCTAAAAATATTAAAAAAAGCTCTATGGTAGGCCCCTTGAAACCGGAGGGCCCGGCTCATTAAAACCCTTTGAAACCTGGATAATCCGCTGCTGCCAGATTTTATTCAACGTGCGCTGACAGCGCACAGTACAAGGGATTCATTATTTTGCCTTCATAAAAATGCGACAGCCACGGCCAGGATTGAACTCGAGACCTTCGGGTCAGTAAACGAGCGCCATAAATGCTAAAATAACGGTGGACCATAACACTTGTCTGCGACTGTAAATGATTTGATAAAGTTCATTTAGTTGTAAGTACCAAGTCCCTCATCATACTTGAAAAGTGACCATCCACATCCATGGCTTCAACCCGAGCGATGTCCAAAATCATGATTACGTTAGACGCCCCCAACACAACGCTCAGTAGCGCTACCACTCTGGACAGGCAGTACCATCTCTGGCAGAACTGGGAATGCACGTCACGCGTTTTCCCTTCTTTCCGCTTGCTTGCTTGCACGTGCAGGGATTTCTCGCTGCACTTGGATTGTCATGCAATGCACCGCTTTTAAACGATCTGCGAGCTGGATGGGCACTTCATAAAGCGAACGTAATTAAAGCAGAAAAGTTTGTTAATCACGTTTACGATGTCCAGCAGACGACAGCAAAAGACAATGACACAGTACATAAGGCGAAATGCACTTCTAAAGTCCGCACACTATCATGTATGATACGTTTATGTAGGCTTCCTTCTGGGTAATACGTTAAGTATACCTAACAGGCTATATGCAGTGTGAAAGAAGCCACTCACAAGATACGTGTTATACGTTGTGTGCAAAGAAAACATGATTGCAGTTTCAAGGTGCACGCTCAAAGTAGCAGGCACCTACTGTCGTGAAGGAATTTTCGCGGCGTGCCAAAAAGACACGAAAACGACATGGCTGTAGTACTAAAAAGCGTGATAAGGTTACAGTAAGTCCTCCGTACCATTAGAGCATCGCCCCCTGGCTTAGCTGCGAAACAGATAGCTTAGCTTTGACAGCTGCGGATCAAGTTGAACTGCTCGCTTCATTTAGGGGCGAAGATACTTACGGAATAAGCCGTTCTCTCCTCAGTAGTAGGAGCAGCAGTAGTAGTAGTAATAGTAGTGGTAGTAGTAGAAGTAGTGGAGTAGCAGTAGTAGTCGTCGTTGCAGTTGTAGTACCTAGCCACCTCTAGTTTATGAGTTGCTCTATAGATGGCATTGTGTGTATAGGTCTTTGCGAATAAAAAAAACTAGATGGCGTTAGCGGTTTTTACAGCATACCCAAGGAGTGACCTGGGTCGCAAAGACCACAACAAAATATGGAAGGGTGGGAGGCAGCTCTGTTCAGCTCGGATCTGTAGAGCCAAGAGACCCTCGTGAAACAGCTGAGGACAGCGGCCCGCGTCAATGAGATCCCGGACTAAGGATTTCACTCACCCATCTGATTGGAAAGAAAACGGTAATAACTGTTTTATTTTCTCTCTCAATAGAGTGAACGATGAGTGTGAAGAAGCGTTCATCCGTGCCTCCATCCGTTCCAAGGAGCCAGAAAGACGAAAACAGACAGACAAACAGATGGCTCGACGGGCAGACGTAGGGACAAATGGACGGATGGTTGGACAGACATAGAGACAGACAGACATACAGATGGATGAACAGACGATTTACGGTTTACCGATAAAGCCCTTCGACACTCCGCCCCGCTCATACTCATTCACTCCGTGGATATGTTTAGACTTGTTTCTTTGTTTTATTTTTCTTAATTTCACGTCAGGCTTGCATTCTCAGTTTAGTATAGACTGTACAGGTCATAAGGCCTGCTGGGGAAATGCGATTCAGCGTGAGAAGTGCCGAACTTCAGTCACAAGGTAGTATCCGGCGCTCGACGAGCTCACACCCTGAGCGCCTCCGCACACTCGAAGCACTCTGTGGAGCGTGGCACGAATACACCCGGCGCGCGTGAACGATGACCGCACATCTCAAAGGTGACAACTATAACGCATGTATTAACGCGATAGCGTTAAAACGCTTGTTTAACGGAAATTCCGACGTTGGCGCGTCGGGTCTGCGCGAAAAAGTGTCATCCTTTGCGTGATTGAAAAATCGAGAAAAATGCAACTAAAATATTTATAAAAAATCTGGGTTTGATTGGGGAATCGCAACCAGGTCGTTTTCGTGGCAAGCGACTGCTCTACCAAAGAGCTTGTAATTACAGTAAAAGTAACTTTCATTATTTACAGGCATCCTCAATAAATATGCTTGCTTAACAATTTAAAGTAAGATATTGCAGTAATAATGCTTGGTACAAGCGTACATTTCATCGGACGTCATAACAAGTGATTACCTTAATGATTTCATGATTTAAAGCCTTTCACTCATTACAAAAGGCACATATGTTGCTGCGTTGCTGCACCTATTCCCACAGGGCCACGTAGAGGGTGCATAGCAGCAAGTTGGAAAAACTTTCATGCACATGTGTTTGAAGTACGCCATAGAGATAGGATATCTCTGTCACGTTCAACGTTTAAAGGCAAAGCTTAAGAATCCTCTAATATGTAAGTTCCAGTTACATTCAGCGGCTCAAATTAGTACTACCTTAATGAAGTGACAAAATAGAACAAACCAGCAAAGCGATGGTAAAGTTGTAAATGCACAGACGTTCGTTCTGACGCGATGATGCAGCCTTGCCGATGAATGAATTGCAGGCGAAGAACCTTTGACGATCTACGGTAAATTGAAAGCAACCAACTACGCAGCGCTAACGGCGGTACAACGTATGAAAGAGTCGAAATTCAACACCATTTCACAAACGCAAGGAACCAAGACAAAAAGTTGTTTCAACATACAACAGTAAATCAATTTTCGCAGTTCAAGAAGACAGCGAGAATTCATTACTGCTGTCGTTACATGGAAGGCCCGCGTTACGTATTGATTCTGGTAGTTGAAACAAACAATTTCAAGCGAAGAATTCAGACAATCGAGACAGAAGGCAAGACAGGGCAAGAACTTACTTCAGTCTTTTAGCTGCAGTGATCCGTGTTTGCCCGTTTTTTTCCTCAGCACGTGAACATACGAAAAAGACACAGGGTAAACAGAAACAGCGCTGTTTTCTAATTTTATTTCCCAGAGTGGCAAGAATATATATGCCTGAGGAAAGTATTATTACTGAACATGAAGATAAAATACAAGCCTAATCAATGCGCCAGTCTCAAGGCACGTGTGACGGGTCCTCTATTGCCTCAAAGCCCAGCCAAGTATTCAGGTTCTGCCTATGATAAAGCAACCGATGAGGTGCTTACGTATTTATCACCTAGCAAGTGTAATTTATGGCCTAAATAAGTTTTCAGGTGAGCTGATTCCTATGCCTTGCAAATATGGAGCACTGATCAAAGAGGGGGGTGCACCCGAAATTTCGGCATAGATTGCCAAGGTGCCATTGTACCACATTGTGCACATTGTTTCGGTGTTCTCGGAGGTGGTCATTTATGCACACACCGGTTCGGCCGACATAAACGCACCCACACGTCAGTGGAATCAAACAGACGACCCCCACTGCGCATGGCATTTAACATGGCCACGCTTGCTTTCTTCCTCATTCGTATGGTTTGTGCAGCAACTGATAGTTTTACAGATGGAACACGTGCCTTGGTACTGTCTTACAGGGGGATCACGTGCATTGGTACACAAGAATACCTCGAACCCCGCTGACGCTTCCGTGGGGTTGCTTATGCCATTGCGGAAAGGCAACTTCGAACAGCGAGTGTCATCTAGTTTAAGCAGCCCTGATGGCATGACGCCGAAGTTCTTCGCATTCACTGCAGAAGACGTGCTGTGCTTGCCGCGTGTGCTTCCTCTGCGGTGAAACACGTTAAATCGGCTGCGCCCTTTGCCGCGCTTCTCCCCAGTTTCCCCACAGCTTGCCATTACAGCGTCAGTATAGTGTTGTTGTCACTCCTGGAACTGGAGCTTTGGTTGCCTATGCCATCGCCACATTATGACATAGGCACTTGCCAATTCTCAAAACTTTGTGACGTCATTATGACGTCACTCGATACCGTCATCAAGCAACGTTGTCAAAAAGGTTGGCCTATCCCCGAGGCACTTATAGGCCAGGGCTTGAAATTTTTCTGAAGGATGAGGTTCAGTACGTCGAGGGGGAATAAAAAGAACAGAATTGCTGACGCTTTCGTGTATTTTAGTCGAATGCATAACGGGTCCTCTGAGTTTCTGGAGATATGGCTGTTTATGACCGTTGTTGGAAGTCACGTTATCCCACGTCCCCATCTTTGTGTAAAACGCACGCACCAATATTATTTGCAGAAAATAAATGTGAAGCAATTAGCAGACTGCCTGCACACGTGAGTACACGTGAGTATTTCAGGGCAATAACATTCTCGACGTTGTTCTGGTCTAAAATTCTGACTTAGTTTCATCGGTGCCCATTAGCAAGTAACCAAGTGATATACAAAACCTTAACGCTCAACCTATTCATTGCCATTCCATAAAGAGAAGGATCTATTAAAAATGTAAATTAGAAGCTGCAACAAGGGAAGCTTTTTTGCCAGTAACTTCAAATTAGAATATTTCTATGAACGTTGTCGTCAAACTGCTTCCCCACAACCAGTTCATGATAACTGGTTGTTCTTCAAATAGCATGTTCAAAAACTAATTGACGCATTGTCCCTCTGATACGTATTCGTAGTGATGCAGGCAAGCCTTGGTACTCTAACTCGCTAAGAAATCTATCACGTAAGGAAAAAAAGGTTTTATCCTGTTGCTGAGAAAAATTCAGCACCTTCCATATATAAAAGATACTCAAACTGCGTGAACATGTCAATTGTTTGAGGCGCTAGAAACGTAAACTTAATCGTGAGGATCTAAAGAAACCATTGGTACCAATTCCAAAGTTTTTGGGAGCACTTTAAGACCAAAGAATCAGTTGCACATTACGTTTGCATATCCAGATGACTCTGACGTTTCCCTTGATTATCGAAAAAACTTAAAGAATTCCTAGTTATCCTATCTTTTCACCTTCAAATCAGGTGTTGATATATTGGCGCCTCTTTATATAAAAATATTAGCGTGTCGCAGGCGGTCGTTGTTATGGCTGAAGGAGTCTCATGTCTCCTCAAGATACTAAAAGCTTTTAGTGCACTGGCACCTGACAATGTTCCTACGAATTGCTTGAAAAGTAACAGCGACGTCACGAGGCAAATCTTGTAGATAATCTTCGCACAGTCTCTTTTAAAAGGTTCCATTCCTGAAGATTGGGACAGTGCGACAGTAACCCCGGTTTTAAAAAAAAGCAACCACTCTAACCCGTTAAAATATCAGCGTATGTTCCTGTCACGCGTTGCACGCAAATTAACAAAATGATTAGGCTATTCTCATGTCACCAGTCATCGCGACAACGATTGTTTTACAGCGAAAGCTGTTAAGAGGTCATTTTTCGGTTCACGCGCAGTTGTTGCCTGCCGCCACCGCCACCCGTAACCACCTTGTGTGAAATTAGACAAAACTCCTTGCACCAAGTGCACAGTAAGACTTGAACCCGAGTCCGCTGCATGTCAGTTCAATAATTTACGCTGGTGCGTTTGACATGTCAAACTTGCATTAGGCAGGCATGACCTAGTGCCAATGGCAGAGTGGGGCTCTAACCCGGGTCCGCTGGGTGCCATCCCAGTATTAAACCGCTGAGCTACACCGGTGCTTGTGACTTGTTGTCAAACTTGCCTTAGGCAGGCTTGATGTCGGGCAAGCAATCGCGTTGATACGATTTATAAAGCGTTTGACAACAGCAAAAGAACAACCAGTTGTCGCACAATGCGAATAGCGTAATAAGTGATTGACATAAAAAACAGCGCCAATAACGAGGGACAAGAAAAGAAGGAGACAGACAGCGGCACTGTTGGCCGTCCAATGCTTCAAACCATCTCAAAAGCTTCTTATTGTTCCCCTATTACTGTGGCGCGTACCCACTTCAGCCATATTTCTTCATCGTCGTCAGCCACTGCATGAACAATTGGCAGAAAGTTTCTTGCAAGTGTTTAGCGAACACCAAGTTTCTCAGAAGAATGGCGAAAAATAGCATTGCGAATGCCGGCTTACTACCCAAAAGCTTATTATTATTGCCCTGCCTATTGCAAAAACCAGCGCCACTGGGTACCAGCGTCCAGCGCCATGCCTGATTATGGGCCCACTATGCCGCTGGTACCAGTGCCTCCCAGCGCAGGTACTGGGACTCCCATTCGCCATGCATATATATATATATACATATCTATATTATATATATATATATATATATATATATATATACATATATATTTATATACATATATATATATACATATATATATATATATATATATATATATATATATATATATATGGGATATGGCACAACGGGAGCGTTGTCAACAAGAATATATATATATATATATATATATATATATATATATATATATATATATATATATATATATATTGACACGTGCGGTTCTTTTGGTTTACGAAGAAAGCCGCTATCACTTTCTGTTAAGCGCAACGCACGCTGCGTTTATCTTGTATGCCACTCTGGAACGCGTTATGACGCGTGTTTAAAAGGCTGACACGTGCGGTTCTTTGGTTTACGAAGGAAGCCGCTATCACTTTCTGTTAAGCGCAACGCAGGCCGCGTTTATCTTGTATGCCACTCTGGAACGCGTTACGACGCGTGTATAAAAGCCGGCGCAGTGCGCCACTAGGGAGTTTTTTTTTCCGTCGGCCGACGACTGTTCACGCCGCTGTTGCTGTGAGTTGTGTTTGGCCCTGTTTTGCTGGGCACAAGTTCGCCTAATGTGGCCAGGAAAGAGCGGCAGCTATGGGACCGGTTGTGAATTTTTTCTGCTTCATCGTGCAGATTTCGTCTCTTGTCTACACGTGGCCATGCGCTGCTTCTGAGGCGTCAACAAACGGGTCTACGTCAACGATCATCCTAATCGCTGTCCCTGCTGCTCAACCCGATGCCTGTGCTACAACCGCTTGGATGGCACCGTTCCACCTTTTGGACCAGCCGATTCCTTCGTCGACGTCAGCACATCCTGCTGATTTAAACGTCAGCCCGTCGTCGGCGCCTTTCAGTGGCCAGGAAAGAGCGGCAGCTATGGGACCGGTTGTGAATTTTTTCTGCTTCATCGTGCAGATTTCGTCTCTTGTCTACACGTGGCCATGCGCTGCTTCTGCGGCGTCAACAAACGGGTCTACGTCAACGATCATCCTAATCGCTGTCCCTGCTGCTCAACCCGATGCCTGTGCTACAACCGCTTGGATGGCACCGTTCCACCTTTTGGACCAGCCGATTCCTTCGTCGACGTCAGCACATCCTGCTGATTTAAACGTCAGCCCGTCGTCGGCGCCTTTCAGTGGCCAGGAAAGAGCGGCAGCTATGGGACCGGTTGTGAATTTTTTCTGCTTCATCGTGCAGGTTGGTAACCGCCCGTCTTTGTACTCAAAGCGCTCCAGTGTTACATGTCTGCTGCTCTTCCCTGGCCCAAGTGTTATATATGACAATGTCTCTGAGTGCTTTCATGTCCTCAAGTTACTTTTGTGCGGGGATATTGAATCAAACCCAGGACCGGACGATAAGGTGCTGACAGCTATTGCTAGCCTTTCAGCTAAAGTAGACTCGCGTCATGCGGAACTTCTTGCCGTACTTAACCAAGTTCAAACTAATCAATCTTTATTAGAACAGAAAGTAACCGACCTTTCTAGCAGGCTAGCGACAGTTGAGACGATGGTAGAATCATATGACTCGGGTCACCATATTCCTGATCTTCCGCAAGCAGTTAATACAGTCATAAGAAACGAAACGACTGCTCTTCATTCCCGACTTGACGAGTTGGAAGATCGCTCTCGTAGAGATAATTTGATATTTTTTGGCATTGCTGACAATGTTTCTGAAGGTTGGGCGCAGAGTGAAAAAATAATCACTGACCTTATATCTCAAAAACTTGACCTCAACCTATCAAATGAAGCAATACAGCGTGCGCATAGGCTTGGTGCCTATGTTCCCAATAAGTGCCGGCCTATTATTGTTAAATTTAAGTCGTCAAAAAAAAAGGATAACGTTTTTTATCAGAGGAAGAAGTTTCAACCCTCTAAGGTGTCAGTTAGTGAAGATTTCTCGAGGGCAACACGACAATGCCGAAAAAAGTTACATGAATTTGGTAAAAACTCTGGACAGCCGTACTCGCTACGAGTAAACAAATTGTATATTAACAAGACTGTCTATGTGTATTGCCATGTTACCGACCGTGTGTGCGAACTTGAGACACGCGAGGAGCGCAACAACAGTAACATCGGTAATGCTTCCCCCGTCACTCTTCCAGCTGCTGCCAGTTTACCCGCCCCAGCAACATAGCTAGCACGAACGCAATCAGCCAGTCAGGTGTCCCTGCTGTATTCCAATGTGCGTAGTGTGTGTAACAAGCGCGACGACTTATCTTCCGTTATCGACACGTGTTCTGCGGATGTGGTACTGCTCACAGAAACTTGGCTCTCTTCCGCTATTCATGACTTTGAAATATTGCACTGCGAAGCGGGCTACAAAATTTATCGTTCGGATCGTACTGGTAGTCGAGGCGGTGGTGTGTTGATAGCTGTCCGGGATACTTTCATCTCTAGTGCGATTATGGTCGACACCAACTTAGAATTTGTTAGCGCATGTGTATTTACAGGGCATAGAAAGTTCATTTTTAGTGTGTGCTATAAACCGCCACAGTCTTCAACAGCATTTTGTCAAGAATTACATGATGTCCTAAATAAGTTGACTGTGCGGTTTCCCAAATGTCCTTTATTTCTTTTTGGAGATTTTAACTTGCCTTCTATAATCTGGTCTACTGACCCGCCAAGTCTTGTAGAAAATTCAATAGAATGTTCGTCATTTTTGAATGTTTGTTTAGATTTTAACCTTAAGCAACTGGTACTTCAGCCTACTCGTTGCTCACCTCATTCTGCCAATGTACTAGATTTGCTGCTTACGACCACTCCAGAACTCGTCTCACCCCTAGTATTTATGCCCGGTCTAAGTGATCACTGTTTTATTCACTGTAGTATTCATGCCCATTTACCTTGCACGAAGCAAGTTAAATTTATTAAACATTATAAAAACGCCAATTTTGCTGCAATAAATAATGAACTTGCTAATTTCATCACAGACTATATGCCTGGTTTTTATACACGCACCATTCTAGAAAATTGGTTTATGTTTAAAGAAAAGGTCACTTTTTTGATTGACCGCTACATTCCTAAAAAACAGATCCTTTCTTCTTCTAAAGCCCCTTGGTTTAACGCCCATTTGAAGCGCTTACTAAACAAGAAGAAAAGGATTTTCCGCCGAGCAAAAGTGGTGATGACGCCTGAGCGTTGGCACGCGTACTTCGTCGCTGAACAAGAGTACAAAAACGCCATTGCGCAGGCTAAAAATGTATTCCACAACATTACCCTACCCATCCTACTGAAAGATAATCCCCGGCAATTTTGGAATATAGTTCGTGGCAGCAGATCTACAACGTTTCACCTACTAGATAGCAATGGTGATGCTGTTTCCAATCGTGACTGCTGCAATGTGATGAATGATGTATTTGTTTCTTGTTTTTCTAGGGCAACACCCTTTTCTATGCCTTCTGTCGAAGACCTTTCTTTTTTCCCTATGGATTTCATATCTGTTGATTCATCTGGAGTGTGCCGTATAATAGAAAAAATGAAATTGTCTAGCTCTGCAGGCAACGACGGCATCAATTCAAAGTTCTTAAAAAACACAAAACTTTATTCTTCCATTATACTCGCTGAACTTTTTTCGCAGTCTTTGCAGTCTTCCACTTTGCCAGATGATTGGAAGGTGGGTAAGGTGGTTCCACTTCATAAATCAGGTAACACCCACTCTCCCCTCAATTACAGGCCAATATCTTTAACCAGTGTACCCTGCAAACTTCTCGAGCACATCATCTATTCAAACTTAGTATCTTTTCTCGAATCCAACTCATTTTTTCCCCTTGGCAACACGGTTTCAGGAAGCACTTCTCTTGTGAAACGCAGTTACTTTCTTTTACTAACGATCTTTTTCGTGCTTTCGACAATAATTTCATTATCGACTGCATCTTTTTAGATTACGCTAAAGCCTTCGACACTGTTTCGCATACTCTCCTTCTTCTCAAAATGAGCAAGCTAAGTATAGATCCTAACATCCTTGACTGGATTCACTGTTTTCTAACAAACCGTCTGCAGTATGTTCATGCTAATAATTATAACTCTCCTACCGTTGCTGTAACATCAGGCGTACCACAGGGTTCGGTTTTAGGTCCATTGCTTTTTCTTATTTATATTAATGATTTGCCTGTCGGAATTAATTCTACCATTAGGCTTTTTGCTGATGATTGCGTACTGTATCGTGTCATTCATAATCAACATGACGTTTCTACATTGCAGTCCGACATTGACGCTGTTTCTAACTGTTGCGACAAGTGGCTCATGAAATTAAACATCAGTAAGTGTAAAGTTATGAGAGTAATGCACCACAATAAAGACAATAAAGTCAATGACCATTTTTCCTATACCCTCAAAAACTCCTCTTTAAACCCCGTTGCTAGTTACCGTTACCTTGGCGTACATATAACCCACAACCTCTCTTGGAATATGCATGTTGAACATGTAATTAATAACGCTGATCGCATGCTTGGATTTCTCCGCCGTCATTTTTCATCCGTTCCTTCAGATTTAAAACTTAAATTGTACACAACACTCGTTAGATCGAAATTGGAATACGCTTGTTCTATTTGGGATCCATTTAGCTCCGTATTAACTACAGCCCTTGAATCCGTTCAGAACCGTGCAGCTCGTTTTGTGCTCTCTAACTACAACCGCTACGCCAGTGTTTCTTCAATGAAAGCTACCCTAGGATTACCAACACTTAAGTCACGCCGTAAGTACTTCCGTCTCAACCTATTTCACAAAATCTTTTACACAAATCCAACACTTAAAAATGATCTTTTCCTTCCCCCAGATTATGTATCACCACGGTTAGACCATCATCTTAAAGTTAAAGTTCCCATATGCCGCACTAACACTTGCCATGCTTCTTTTTTGCCTCAAACTAGCAGTGACTGGAACCACCTTCCTGCCTCCATTGCTGCAATCGAAGAATCTGCCGCTTTCAAAATTGCAGTTATTGATATATTGTTGTCAGACCACTCCTCTCTGTAATTCCCTCGGGCCCTGAGAGTATGAAAATAAATAAAAAAATAAATAAATAATAAAGAGTTCGCCTGACACCGCCCTGACTCCTGCGTGCTTCCTCTAAAGTGCTGCGTGTATCACAACCTCGTGACATCTGGTGGAGGTGCTTCTCGGTCCATGTACCGTACGCCCCCGTCCAGCCGTGAGCCAAGCCCAAGCCGCCAAGAGGACGACGCCGACCCGGTCGTTCGAGTGAGCCGAAGACAACAAGGACTACCGCCCGAATACCTGCCGCTCCCCGACAAGGACAAGAAAACAAAGGCTGCTACGAAGCCGGCATCCACGATGACGGAAGCAAGGTCTTCGGCAACCGTGGTCGTCAACCAGCCCAAAGAGCCGCCTACCTTCCGCGGATCGACCTACGAAGACCCGGAAAGCTGGCTTGACATTTACGACCGCGTCGCAGCCCTCAATAAGTGGGACCCGGACGACAAGCTGCGTCATGTGTATTTTTACCTGGAAGACGCCGCAACGACTTGGTTCGAGAACCGCGAGTCAACGCTTCGAACCTGGGACGACTTCCGCGTTGCTTTCCTGCGCACCTTTGCAAGCGTCGTGCGGAAGGAAAGAGCCGCATCACTGCTTGAAACTCGGGTGCAGCTCCCCAACGAAAACGTAACGATCTTCACGGAGGAGATGACGCGACTTTTCCGCCACGCCGACGCCGACATGTCTGAGGACAAGAAGGTTCGCCTGCTTATGCGAGGAGTGAAGCAGGAGCTCTTCGCCGGACTGATCAGAAACCCGCCAAAGACGGTACAAGAGTTCCTCTCCGAGGCTACCACCATCGAGAAGACTCTTGAAATGCGGACCCGCCAATACGATCGGCGCATGTCGCCAGACGTCGCAGAAGTCCGAGGACTCTGCCCCGACGACCTGCGCGAGACCATACGCGCTATTGTTCGTGAAGAACTGCGCCGCATGTTGCCATCGTCTCAGCCCCAAGTCGCCTCTCTCGAAGACGTAGTCCGCGAGGAACTACAGCGCTCACTGAGCGTTCCTGAACGGCCACAGCCCCAACCGGAGGCGATGACCTACGCCGCTACTGCACGACGACCTGTCGCCGCTCCTCGCCAACACCAGGACCCAACGTCTCCGCAGTTTCGTCGCCAGCCACCGCCGCCACCCCCGACGCCTTTCCGCTCGCCAGTAATCCAGCGCTCGCCAAGGAAAACTGACGTTTGGCGCACCCCGAACCACCGCCCACTATGCTACCACTGCGGCGAAGCCGGGCACACCTACCGCTACTGCCAGTACCGTGAGATGGGACTGCGTGGCTTCGACGTGAACGCGCCGCGTCCGCGCCCAGGTGAGCGACCTCGCGACATCGCCGACTACATCGCCGGATCGCAGTGGCAACAACGACGACCATCCCGTTCACCTTCGCCTGGCCGCTACGTCTCCCCGGATCGCCGCCAGTACACCGGCCCTAACCGGGGCCGATCCCCAAGCCCCTACCCGGGAAACTAAAGGCAGCAACCGATGGAGGTGCGGTTGCTGCACGACGCAATGCCGAAGATCCTCCTCCGCCACCGCCGCCGCTGCCGATGACGACGACCACGACGCACGAACTTTCCCGACGTAGTCGCAGTACGCCGCCTGAGCAGAGTCTTTACGACAAAGCCTCGCCGCTGACGCGACATAGCAGCACCGGACCAAGCCGACGCAGCCGTGGTCCGACGCCCCGACCTAACCGGAACGCCAGACGACGAACCACCGACCTCGACGTCATCATCGACGTCATCATCGATGGCCACAGCGTCACCGCCCTAGTCGATACCGGCGCCGACTACTCTATCATCAGTGGTCTCTTCGCCGCTAAGCTCAAGAAGGTAAAGACTGCATGGGAAGGACCGGATATCCGAACAGCAGGGGGCCACCTTATAACACCGACTGGAACCTGCACGGCAAGAGTCACGTTTCACAGCCAGACGTATTCTGTGAATTTTGTGGTCCTGCAGAAATGCTCGCGAGACGTCATTTTAGGCATGGATTTCCTGGACCAGCAAGGCGAAGTCATCGACATAAGATCCAGGTCAATCACGTTGTCCACGGATAATGCAACGGCGTCAGACTGCAACGTCGCTCACAATGCCTTGAATGTGACAGAAGAGCAGGTAACCATCCCGCCACTGTCGAGCGTCATCATTTCCGTCGGCACCAAAGCGTCTACCAACTTACAAGGTGTCATGGAAGGCGACCAGCACCTGCTCCTAAACCGTCAGATGTGCGTCGCAAGAGGCATAGCCAAGCTTCATAACGGCGAAGCCAAGGTAATGGTGACGAACTTCAGCAACGAATATAGGCACTTGAATAGGGGCACGACGGTAGCACATCTAAGCGAATTTGTGGAAGCGAGCAATGCCTTCGCCCTCACCGATTCCCAGGGAGCCGCAACGTCGACAGCAGTGTCCGCGCCCACCTTCGACGTCAATCAAAGCCTTTCCAGGCAGCAACAAAAGGAGCTCAAAGCCTTACTCCACCAATACAAGGACTGCTTCTCGTCGTCATCGAGGCTTCGTCAGACCCCTCTCGCGAAACATCGCATCATAACCGACGAATATGCCTGTCCGCTCCGTCAGAGCCCCTACCGAGTTTCTGCACGGGAACGCGAGGCCATCAAGCAACAAGTCGACGAAATGCTGCGTGACGACATCATTCAGCTGTCTACGAGTCCGTGGGCATCACCCGTGGTGTTGGTGAAGAAGAAGGACGGAAACCTACGTTTTTTCGTCGATTATCGTCGCCTGAACAAGATCACGAAGAAAGACGTGTATCCCCTCCCACGGATAGACGATGCTCTGGACAGACTCTACAACGCCAAGTATTTTTCGTCGATGGATCTCAAAACCGGCTACTGGCAAATCGAAGTAGACGAGAGAGACCGAGAGAAGACTGCCTTCATAACACCAGACGGCCTATTCGAGTTTAAGGTCATGCCCTTTGGTCTTTGCTCGGCGCCTGCGACGTTCCAACGGGTTATGGACACAGTACTCGCAGGCTTGAAGTGGCAGACTTGCCTCGTCTACTTGGACGACGTAGTCGTATTTTCTTCCAACTTCGACGAGCACCTCCGGCGCCTTGAAGCTGTTCTTCGGGTAATCAAAGCCTCGGGCCTGAATCAAAGCCCCTGAAGCCAGAAAAGTGCCGCTTCGCCTACGAGGAACTATTGTTCCTTGGCCACGTTATTAGCAAGTCGGGAGTGCTCCCTGATCTACAGAAAACAGCTGCGATCGCCGACTTTCCTGCACCCACCGACAAGAAAGCAGTAGGCCGATTTCTTGGCCTCTGCGCTTATTACAGGCGCTTCGTGAAGAACTTTTCGCGGATCGCCGAGCCACTGACGTACCTCACGAAGGCCGACGTCGACTTCAAATGGGAAACGCCGCAAGTCGAGGCATTTCAAGAATTAAAGCTACGCCTGCAAACGCCGCCAATACTGGCGCACTTCGACGAAGAAGCTGACACCGAAATTCACACGGTCGCAAGCAGCACAGGGCTCGGCGCCGTGATCGTGCAGAGGACCGACGGACTTGAAAGGGTCATCAGTTACGCTAGCCGGTCACTTTCGAAGGCAGAAGCCAATATTCCACGACAGAAAAGGAATGCCTTGCCATCATCTGGGCTACATCAAAGTTCCGCCCCTACCTGTACGGCAGGCCTTTCAAAGTCGTGAGTGACCACCACGCCTTGTGTTGGCTAGCTAACTTGAAGGATCCATCAGGGCGCCTCGCACGGTGGAGTCTCAGACTACAAGATTTTGACATCACCGTCGTCTACAAGAGCGGACGAAAGCACTCCGACGCCGACTGCTTGTCTCGCGCCCCTGTCGATCCGCCGCCCCAGGATGACCAGGACGACGACTCTTTCCTGGGACCCATAAGTACCGACGACTTCGCGGAACGCCAACGAGCTGACCCAGAGCTCAAGATCCTCATGGACTACCTGCAAGGCAAGACCGCCGACGTGCCGAATGTATTCCGCCGAGGACTGGCTTCGTTTTTCCTGCGAAACAACGTCCTCCTGAAGAAGAACTTCTCGCCGCTCCGCGCTGACCACCTCCTCGTGGTGCCTTCAGCGTTACGTCCAGAGGTTCTGGAAGCATTACACGCCGACCCGACAGCCGGACATCTTGGTGTTTCCCGCACACTGTCACGAATACACGAGAAGTACTATTGGCCTCGCCTCACTGCCGACGTCGCCCACTACGTAAAAACATGCAGAGACTGTCAGCGACGCAAGACGCCGACAACTAGGCCAGCCGGACTTCTGCAACCCGTCGAACCACCTCAACAGCCATTCCAACAAATCGGCATGGACTTACTGGGGCCGTTCCCGACGTCAACTTCTGGCAACAAGTGAATTGTCATAGCGACTGACTACCTCACCCGCTATGCCGAAACAAGGGCCTTGCCCAAGGGCACTGCCGCCGAGGTCGCCAAGTTCTTCATTGAGAACATCGTCCTCCGCCACGGAGCCCCCGAGGTCCTCATCACCGACAGAGGTACGGCCTTTACGGCTGACCTAACGCAAGCGATCTTGAGGTACAGACAGACAAGACACCGCCGAACCACCACGTACCACCCACAGACGAATGGCCTCACCGAGCGTCTAAATAAGACCATCGCCGACATGCTGGCCATGTACGTGGACGTCGAGCACAAGACGTGGGACGCCATACTCCCGTATGTAACCTTCGCGTACAACACGGCCGGGCAGGAAACGACGCAGTTTGCTCCATACAAGCTCGTCTACGGACGGAGCCCAACAACGACGCTCGACGCCATGCTACCGGTCGGCACCGAGGAAGAAGACCTCGAAGTCGCCAGCTACCTGGATCGCGCTGAAGAAGCTCGACAGCTAGCCCGCCTGCGTATCAAGAGCCAACAGACGGTCGACAGGCGCCACTACAACCTTCGACGACACCACACCGAATACCAACCCGGCGACCTTGTCTGGGTCTGGACGCCGATACGACGACGGGGATTGTCTGAGAAGCTCCTGCGACGCTACTTTGGACCCTACAAGGTAGTTCGACGTCGTGGTGAACTGGACTATGAGGTCGTGCCCGATGGCTTAACGTCATCCCAACGACGCCGTGCACGACCCGAAGTCGTACACGTGGTGCGACTTAAACCTTATTACGCACGCTGATTAGCTGTGACGCATTGTTAATGTAATTTATTGCATGTACTCTCTCTTATGTTCTGTCTTTAGCATCGGGACGATGCTTTTTCAGAGGGGGGTAGTGACACGTGCGGTTCTTTTGGTTTACGAAGAAAGCCGCTATCACTTTCTGTTAAGCGCAACGCAGGCCGCGTTTATCTTGTGTGCCACTCTGGAACGCGTTATGACGCGTGTATAAAAGACTGACACGTGCGGTTCTTTTGGTTTACGAAGGAAGCCGCTGTGACTTTCTGTTAAGCGCAACGCAGGCCGCGTTTATCTTGTATGCCACTCTGGAGCGCGTTACGACGCGTGTATAAAAGCCGGCGCAGTGCGCCACTGGGGAGTCTTTTTTTTTCCGTCGGCCGACGACTGTTCACGCCGCTGTTGCTGTGAGTTGTGTTTGGCCCTGTTTTGCTGGGCACAAGTTCGCCCAATAAACAGTTCGCCTGACACCGCCCTGACTCCTGCGTGCTTCCTCTCTCTCAAGTGCTGCGTGTATCACAACCTCGTGACAATATATATATATATATATATATATATATATGGAAAAAAGTGTATACTTAAGGACTCATTTATCTGTGTTTACACAATAATAATGAGATTCTAACAGAGAATAGTGCCAAGGAAAGTATAGGGAAGATATTAGACCGAAATTGTAAAATAAATATGAAGAAAGGAAAGTGGGTGAAAAGATAACTTGCCATGGGCAGGATCCAAACCTGCGACCTTCGAATGACGCGTTTGATGCTCTACCACTGAGCTACCACGGCAGCAATCCCTCCAGCCACATTATTGGGTTTATATGTGAATTTAAACGTGGGAGTGTCAGTCAGTGCCAACAGTAGCCATGACGACAAGTGTGGCACATTCTTTTGAGCCCGTTTGGCGTCACGTAGCACGTGAACCTAATACGAGCGGGCAACTGACCAATAGTCCCTCGTATACAACCTAAAGGCACTAAGTCTGCCAGTACGAGACTCTCGTTAGTGAATTAAGAAAAGAAGTGTATACTTAAGGGCTTGTTTATCTGTGTTATATATATATATATATATATATATATATATATATATATATATAACGGAAGAAGATTGTGATGGTTAGGAGTTAGAAGTAGAAGCCGAGAAGGAAAAAGTGAGATTAGAATAAACATGGTGTATGAGCCAGGCCACGTCTCCGCCTCGACATAGCATCACACGAGTCGACAGGATGAAGACCTCCCAGCCACTTTATCAGTGTCTCATCATCGACGCAGTTCTCCACAAGACGCCCTGACCATACATCGACTACGGAATCATCTCCTGGCCGCACACAGCGACCAGCACTATGCCAGAACCATCGACTGCCCTTTCCATCCCCAAGTACACTGGAGCAGTGGACGATGGACCTGTACAGGACTGGTTTGAGCCATTCGAGCTCCACGCAACCGCTGCATCATGGTCGGAACGGGAGATGAACATCAACTTTACCGACTATGTCTCCGGTGAGGCCTCCAAATTCTACCTCACCCACATATTTCAAAACGATGAGTCATGGGAAAAGATAAAACAAGAAATGATCATTTGGTTTAAAGAAGACAATGACAACTACGACGAAGATTCGCTTATAACTGACCATGCACAGACAACCGCGCTCGGTCGCCGCAGTCAAAAGCACTGCTCACGCATTGGGACACCAAAAATGAATCGGCCTTTGAAACAAGAGCAATTAAAGCACCCTCTCAAAGAAAGGCAGCCAGATCTGTTTGCAGGAAGAGTGTACCTTCCACCGCAATGCGTTTTGCAATTGCCCGATCGAAACCAACCAGCCTTTACGTCATCACTGCACCGTAGCACTCACATTAGGGAGCCACCCTGTGCACAGTACTTTCCGTCTCGCGCACTTCGACCACCTCCTACTTTTCCGTCGCTTGGCCCTTCGGTCGCTCACAACGCCCACCTCGCGCCTCACGCGTTCACTAAGGTCGGAGTAGATCGGAGGAGCTCCGAACACACTCAGCCAAGCCCAGGATCTACCGTTCATATTCATGCATCAGAACAGTCAACCTCCAAGTTTGCGCAGACAGAGAAACAATCCCAAGCAAAATCCGACCAAATCAAGCGTTTGTCAGTGTCGTCGTCGAGTTCCCAGCCACATAAGAGTCCAACAAACACAGTAGGCTATGAAGAATCAACTCTCAAGCACTGCCTCGTACCAGAAGCGTCCATTAGAAACGGCGTTGCAAGAGCCTCCAAAGACCTCCCTGTCGATTCTAATGCACCACCTTTATTTTCTTTCGAGAATCACGACAACCCAACGACTACCAACTATCTACTAGTCACATCAACTATGAAGAAAAAGCGTGCTCGTGTTACCAAAGGAGTACCACCTCGTAAGGTTCTAAAACATCAGCAGTGCCATCAAGAACTCATTGAACTCCGGAAACTATGGCAGTTACATCAAGCACAACGACGAATTAAATGAGATGGCAACCAGATTCGTGGCTTAAGGATGGTCGTCAGAAACGACACAAACTAAAGGAAAGACCAAGTCAGCATCTGAGCCAATTCGTAGAAGGAAACGTCAAGGAAGTCTTCTGTGCGGGATACTAAGGCTTCATGTACAATCCTACCAATGGAGATACTACCACAGAAAACCGCGAAAGAAACTGAACGTTACCATTTGCAAATTGCAGGTACACAGACATCGTATCATCAACTTCGGTTCTCGCGAACGCAAGCTTAAAGCAATGCTTTTGTCTCAGCCACGACAAAGAATACAACACCCACGACAGAAAACTCGGCGCCTACGACGTCCGACCTTCGAATTCTACAAGGACGTCCAGCATCGTTGGGTCTTTGCAGCTGCTGAAGCCGTGTCATGGTCAGTGCAGTTGTACAGGACGCGGTTATGTTATCCAGAACGCCACAGCCAGCCTCGTCCACCCTAGTTCTCTTAGATATGGCCGGACTGCTTCCCTCTGCTGTAGATTTCTGTGTGAGTTAAGGAACTCTCCTCTGAAATGAAACTATAGTGCATTTTGACATTTTTCGCTCGCTTTAACACCCGTTTTTGTTGTTTTGTTAAGTGTCTGACGCAACTTCTTCCGGGGGGAGGGGGAATCCTGTAACGTAAGAAGGTAGTGATGGTTAGGAGTTAGAAGTAGAAGCCGATAAGGAAGAAGTGAGATTTGAATAAACATGGTGTATGAGCTAGGCCACGTCTCCCAGTCATCATAGCATCACACCACTGAGCTATTCGCTTTATACGTGAATTTAAACGTGGGAGTGTCAGTCAGCGCCAACAGTAGCCATGGCAGCGAGTGTGGCACACTCTTTTGAGCCTGATTGGCGTCACGTAGCACGTGAACCTAATACGAGCGGGCAGCTGACCAATAGTCCCTCGTATACAACCTAAAGGCACCAAGTCTGCCAGTACGCTCAAGGCTCTTCCACGCTCCACAAGGCTCTTCCCACAATGCCAGTACCCCACAAGGCTCTTCCACGCTGCCACCTGTCATGTGTTCTGGTGTACTTCGTCTGCGTGACCCACCAGTATACAACGGCACTGAAGATCAAGATGTCGAGGACTGGCTGGCAGAGTCGAGCATGCCAGCGCGATTAACAAGTGGGATGACCCTGCGAAGCTGACTCACGTCATCTTCTACTTGACGGATTTGGCCAACCTATGGTTCACCAACCACCAAGCTGACATCCCCACCTGGTCGGTTTTCAAAGAGGCTGTCACCTCGTTTTCGGTCGTCCAGCTATGCGTAAGCTTCGTGCTGAACTGGGCCTGCGGGGACGATTTCAGCGAAATGATGAGAGTTTCACGAGCTACATTTAGGATGTGATCAGCCTCGGTAGGCGAGTTGATGCGAGGATGACGGAGGCTGACAGAATAAAGAACATATTGAAAGGCATTGATGACGACGCTTTTCATATGCTTGTGACCAAAGACCCACAGACCGTCATGGCCGTGATTCAGCTATGTCAAAGTTTCGATGAGCTGCGCAAGCAACGAATTTCTACACGTCGCGCTAATACGCAAACAGCTGATATTTTGGCTTGGGAGTGCAAAAGCAGTGGCCCCGACTACAGTGTGTTAATGCCTCAAATTCAACAGTACATCCGGAAGGAAGTTGCTCGACAGCTCTCTCTTGTCGCCACCATCCACAAGACTCCCACAACACTGGACCACTCACTTCGCCGTGCTATTCAGACGCAAGTGGCGGAGGCTCTCCCTTTTCCCGCGTCGCCAATATCAGTGGCTGCACCGCTGTTTTATGTAGAAGCCATCCGCCGACCTCCTGCCCAACCGCCGCTCCCTTTATACAGTCCAGCCACCAACTAATACAGGTCACCAGTTTCGGTTTATCCGGTAAATCGGCCCTTTCTACCACCTCGAGAACCTGAAAACTCTTGGCGTACTCCGGATAATTGGCCCGTCTGCTACAACTGTGGTATTCCAGGACACGTCGCGCGCTACTTTCGTTGCCATGTATTCTATTTTAATGAGGTTCAGCATTCCGGCAACATACTTCGGCAATCACAATCACATGTGACACCTGATTCACATGACCCCCGCTCACGTCGACCAGACTTCAGCCGACGTCGATCTCCTTCACCCCGTCTTCGGTCTCCTTCCCCCATGCTTCGCCGTTCCAACCACGCCCAGGAGGAAAACTAACAGTCGCAGTTCTTGAGGCAAGAGCTGCGCCACCGACGAAATTTCCAAGGCCTCATCTTTCGCCCCCTAACGAGATTGCCGTGTTTGTGGACGGTTTCGCCACAACTGCTCTTGTCGACATGGGTGCCACTATTTGTATAATCATTGAAGTGTTATGCCGCAAACTGAACAAAGTGACGACTCCACTGGTTGAAATTTCTTTACGCACAGCGAGTTCGCAACACGTTCAATCGTCTGCCACATGCACTGCTCGTGTTGTGATTCAAGGAGTGCTTTACATCGGTGAATTTGTCGTTCTTCCGCATGCGTCTCATGAAATCATCTTGGAATGAAACTTTCCGCTAATCATGCGGTTGTCGACTGCGCTCGTGCTCAACTCGTTTTGTTTCCATTCAGCACAACATTCATAGATCTCCCTCGCTCACCCAAAAAGGTGATCATCGCCGCTGACGTCGTCATTTCTGCTTTTTTCGGTCGCCGCGGTATCTCTTTTGTGCAACTCCGTTTCCGATTCAACTGCCCTCTTTACGCCGTCACAAGAATGCGCTCGTCGCCGGAACCTAGTCGTCCCGTTTGCCGTCATAACACTTGCCGATGGCTCCAGTGCCGTGTACGTGTGCAATTCATTCCCTTGTCCCGCTACCTTATTGCATGGCGAATGTATTGGGAGTAATGACACTTATGATGACATCTTTTCTTTCGATGCCCGTTCTGATACGACACCGATGTCCGTGGATGCTGTCACAGCTGCCACCGCGCCCTCACTACCTGGCGAAGACGTTCTGTTGCGCAGCGTAGACACCGGCCTTACGCAAGACCAGCGCAATCAGCTCATTCAACTACTTGAACGTTTCTGCGCCTCCTTCGACCACGGACAACCTCCCTTGGGACGCACGTCAGTTGTCGCTCACCATATCGACGCCGGTCATCATACTCCACTTCGTCAGTGCCCCCAGCGCGTCTCGCAGGCTGAGCGTGACGTCATCACTCAACACGTCAACGAGATGCTGCAACGTGGTGTTATTCAGCACTCACACAGTCCTTGGGCTTCGCCAGTGGTCCTTGTGCGAAAAAAGGATGGCTCCATCAGGTTTTGCGTAAATTATCGTCGACTAAACAACATCACACGCAAGGATGTTTATCCCCTGCCACGCATTGATGAAGCCTTGGATTGCCTTCAAGGTGCGGAGTTTTTCTCTTCACTGGATCTGCGCTCTGGATATTGGAAAGTGCCAATGGCTGAACCAGACCGTCCAAAAACGGCGTTTGTGACCCCTGACGGCTTATATGAATTTAATGTAATGCCCTTCGGTCTTTGCAATGCGCCTGCGACTTTTGAAAGAATGATGGACTGTGTCCTCAGGGGACTTAAATGGCACATCTGTCTTTGCTATTTAGACGATATAGTTTTATTCTCGGCGAATTTCGAAACTCATCTTTCCCGTCTGGAACAAGTTCTCCAGTGCCTTACGGCAGCCGGGTTGCAACTAAACTTCAAGAAATGTCGTTTTGGCGCCCGCAAACTCACAATACACGGCCACGTCGTTTCAAAAGTAGGAATATCGCCCGACTCTGCCAAACTGCGTGCCGTTGCTGAGTACCCTAAGCCTACTACCCTAAAGGAGCGTCGTAGTTTCGTAGGCTTGTGTTGCTATTTTCGGCGTTTCATTCGCAATTTCGCCTCTATAATTGCCCCTCTGACTCAGGTTCTCTCGCGTAGCGCGGACCTCTCTGGCTGGAATTCCGACTGCGATGACGCATTCACGGCGCTGCGCCGGCTACTCAGGTCTCCGCCAGTTCTCCGCCACTTCGATCCCATGCACCCTCTGAAATTCACACGGATGCAAGCGGTGTCGGCCTCGGTGCCATTCTCGCTCAACGCCAGAATGGCTGTGACGAGTACGTTGTCGCCTATGCCAGCCGTACCATAACGAAGGCAGAATCCAACTATTCCGTCACGGAAAAGGAGTGCTTGGCTATCATTTGGGCTATAGAAAAATTTCGCACTTACCTTTACGGACGCCAGTTTGATGTTGTCACAGATCACCATGCTTTATGCTGGTTAGCGTCCATGAAAGATCCTACTGGCCGCCTCGCTCGTTGGGCTTTACGCCTTCAGGAATACGATATCCGTGTTGTTTATCGCTCCGGACGCAGACATTCAGATGCCGATGCACTATCCCGTTCTCCACTGCCTCCTGACCTTGCCTGCTCATCAACTGCCATTTGCGATTCGTCATCGTTGGGCATCACTGACATGCCATCCGAACAGCGCAAGGATCCTTGGATCAATTCTTTGCTCGACGTCCTCTCTCACAGTTTGTCAGAAACGACTTCACGCTCCCTCTATCGTCAAGCAAGACACTTTGCTGTCCGTGAAGGCTCGTTGTATCGCCGCAATTACGTGACGAACGGCCGTAGGTGGCTCCTTGTCATCCCTCGTCATTTGCGTTTGGACATCTGCGCTGCCTTTCACGATGACCCCCAGTATGGCCACGCTGAAGTATTTAAGACTTACTCTCGCCTTCGGCTAAGATACTACTGGCGCGGCATGTATCGGCACGTTCGCCAGTACGTTCGGTCATGCACCACGTGTAAACGACGCAAGACGCCTTCTCAGAGCACTGCTGGCCCTTTGCAACCCTTAACCTACCCAGCGAGACCATTCCACCGCGTCGGAATTGATATTTATGGTCCTCTACCCAACTCTCTTTGAGGCAACCGGTGGATTATCGTCGCCGTTGATCATTTGACACGCTACGCTGAAACATCTGCGCTGCCTGCTACCAGTGCGAAAGATGTTGCGCTCTTTCTTCTTCACCATCTCATTTTGCGACTTGGTGCACCTCGTGAATTACTGAGTGACCGTGTACGCGTGTTTCTCTCGAACGCCGTCGACGAGCTGCTCAAGGCATGTCGCACTGTCCGTCGGAAATCCTCGGCATACCACCCTCAAACCAATGGCATGACGGAACGCTTTAACCGTACCCTTGGAGATATGCTTGCCATGTACGCCTCTGACGACCACACTAATTGGGACCAAGTGCTTCCTTTTGTCACGTACGCGTACAACTCTGCGCCAAAAACAACCACTGGCTTTTCTCCTTTCTTCCTCCTGTACGGAAGTGAGCCATCATGCTCCATGGACACCATTCTCCCTTACAGGCCTGATGTTTCTGAAGCGACGCCTGTTTCCGAAGCAGCTGCTTATGCCGAAGAGTGTCGTCAACTCGCTCGCTCATTTACCGCACAAGACCAATGGCGCCAGAAAACTGACCACGATTCCTCTGCGTCTACTGTACACTATGACCCAGGATTGCTGGTTTGGCTCTGGGTCCCGTCTACCACTCCCGGTCTTTCCCCGAAGCTTTCGGCGAAATACCATGGCCCCTACCGTGTGGTGCGGCAAACATCTCCTGTGAACTATGAAGTTCAGCCCATTGATCCACCTTCGGACCAACGCTGTCGTGGGCGTGAAACAGTACACGTATCACGCCTCAAACCGTGCTATAACCCCCCTGTCGTGTCCTTTCCCTAGGTCGCCAGGTTGGCTTCTTTCTGCGCGGGGAGTAATTGTACCGAAGCATAGTGGCGCCAGCTCTGTGCCAGCGTGAATGAAGACGTTGACGTCCATGTGTGGCTCGTGCTTGCCGGGTTGCTGCCTGTACCAGCTTGTTGCGGCTAAAGTTTTTCGAATAATAACCTGTGTTTTTACGCAACCTTGCTCGTTGCAATATATATATATATATATATATATATATATATATATATATATATATATATATATATATATATATATACGTTTGTGACGCGATTTGAACTCGCCACCACCCCATTTCAAACCGAGTACGCTACCCACTGCACCAACTTTTTCTCCTTATTGCCTTCTTGACTACAGGTGAAGCTAATGTGACAAACACCATCACACGTGTTTCATGTGTGATAACGCGTCAAACAAAGATATTATATCTTCAACACAGTATGTAGTCTTATACACATCTCACACTTTCATAACAGCTTCCACGAAACATTCATTAACGGACAGAACTCTAACATCACAGTATCTGTACGATAGCATACTACGCCAAACCGAATAAAGACCAAGTAAAAATTTAACATACAAATTTTCAACAGTACTATCACAAGGGAAAAAACGAATTCCATATGGAGTATGAGGTAAATCTTTGTTTAAAGGCCTCTGTAAAATGTTCGCAAAGAAAATAGCATTCCTAAAATCAATAAACACATGTTCAATGGTCTCAGGTTTGTTACACTGGAGACAGCTGCTTTCCATGGTACATATATCCATCTCTCTTCAAGCCACGTTTTTACTGGCAAGGTTCCCGTATGAAGTATAAAAAAGAAGGTTTTAACATTGGGTGTTGTGCACATGTTTTTCACTCGCTTTAGACCGTCATGTCCATAAGATTTTTCATCTTTTGAACGGTAAAGGATCAGAGGAAAAACATTCTGTATTAAGTCTTTTATAGGGCGCTTTCTTTTCACATTAGTTAGGTAATCTATCGAAAACCTTGCCCTTAAAAAAACGATATGACAACACAAATTCGCGCAAGAACGGTGCCAAGGTGTGTCGTTCTCCCCTGTCTGAAGACACAAAGAAGTTGGGAATGTGGTGTAACGGCGTTGCTTGAAATAAATAAGATAAAAAGAGTCTCTCTGGTCTCTTAATAGCAGGAAACGTGATATTACTTGGTTAAGAAACAGATGGCACAAAGACAGCCCTCCTTGCTTAACTCGCCGAAACAAGTTCGTTCTAGATGTTCGCTCCCATGTAGAGCTCCCGATGAACGTGGCGAATATCCTGTGGATTTTATGAATGCTTTTACGCGTACAACTAAGTACTTGCAAAAGGCAAATAATTTTAGCAACCATAAACATGTTACATACATCTGGCCGAGAGAAAATTGATGTCACGACCACCACATACTTCGGCTTTCGCCCGCAGTTCTTCAGCCTTTTCAAGCCAAAACACTTCACTGCTTGATACCTGTCCAATGGTACCCCTAGGTAACAACTAGGTGTCGTGAGCCACAGAATATTTCCAAAGTAACTGGGCGTGAGGTCCCGTTTACCATGTCACAAAGCAATGCTTTTCTCTTTTTCATTAAACTTCGACTCGTGTCACAAAACATTTGAGTGATTTCTAATAACGAAGTGACACTCTTTCTGTCAACAGCAAAGGAGGCAATATCATCGGCGTATGCCAAAACGCGCACTTCACATGACTGCAACCTCAAACCATTAATCGCTGCATGGTGAGTCACTTTCTGACACAGTGGTTCCAAAAATAGAGCGAAAAGCAAAGGACTTAAAGGACACCCCTGGCGCACGGAGGAAAGTACTTGTATGCGCTGTGAGAGTTCTCTATTGACAATTAAATTTGTGGTTGAACTTTCGTATGCCAATCTGATACCTTTGCATCTATTCGCACCAGGACCAACGTACTCAGCTAGCGTGAAGTGTAGATTGTGTGGAACCATGTCGAAACCTTGGCTAGGTTGATTTGTAACATGGCTACTCTCAGAAGCGCAGCGTCACAATACACCAAAATGCTTCTGGCGACATGAATATTTGTGAATATGCTTCTACGCTTGATGCCGCAAGTATGATGGGGCCCAACCAACTTGTGTATGACTCCTTGCCACCTATTAGCCAAAACTTTCATTAACAGCTTATAATCTACGTTTGTTAGCATTGGCCTGTATCCTGTCACTTTGCGTAAAACATGTTGCTCTTTCTTTTTAGGAATCAGCACAGTGTGCGCCCGATTAAACGATGGAGGCAGAGTTTTACGATCTGAACACTCTGAAAAAACCTCGAGGCAATGCGACGGCCATATTATCCTTGAACGCCTTGTAAAAGGCGGTATTAATGCCATCTGGACCAGGTGATTTGCTCATGCCAAGATCAACGATAACCTTCTCAATTTCTCCTATGCTAACAGACATTTCCAATCAATTTGTGTCCTGAGCATTAAGTGTCGCCATTTCTATCAAGAACTCATCTACAAAACCTGGCTCCTCTGGTTCGCGATAAGCAAACAAATCTTTATAATAGCTTTCAAAAGCTTTCATGACATCTTTATGTTCTCTCAATATTTTACCATTCAATTCTATCTCTAGTGTATTGTGAGCTCGCGCATATGCCTTTTCATCTGACAGGGCTCGCTTTGTGGAGGCTTCACCCACGAGGTATCTCTAAACTCTTGCTCGTATGATTGCGCCTTTACATTTATCCTCTTCAAGACATTCAATTTAGTTTTTGACAACCTGCCGTTGATGTGTAAATAAGCCCGGGTTTTCTGCTTCAATTTTCACAAATCATTTCGCTGTTCCCGTAGCTCGCGTTTCTGTTTTTGAGCTTGATGCTGCATGTGACAACCACACTCCATTGCCTTTATTTTTATCCTTTGCTTAAATAATTCCCATCTTTTCGTGGCACTCCTTTCTGCGTTTTTGAAAAAATTTTCGATTTCCTCCTTTGTCTTATCTGCAAACCCTTCGTGCGTAATTATCTTAGTATTCAGTTTCCTTGTTTCCCATACAACCTTTTTTTTCCACTTTCTACCTATCTCAAACGATTGACTGATTGAAATGTGGGGTTTAACCTCCCAAAACCACCTTATGATTATGAGAGACGTCGTAGTGGAGGGTACAGAAATTTTGACCACCTGGGGTTCTTAAACGTGCACCCAAACCTGAGCACACGGGCCTACGACATTTCCGCCTCCATCGGAAATGCAGCCGCCGCAGCCGGGGACTTTGCGCTAGCTTCTGGTGTAGCGATCTTGCCACTGGTACCCATGTCTTCCTCGATCGTTTCTAGAATGTCCCGCTGGCTGCCTGTTGCTGCCAACTCCTCTGATTCTGTTGAGTCTTTGCAGCCTTGCGTTGGTGTTGGTGCGTCGGCTGTCTCTTCTCCAGTTGCCTGAACCTTGGCGTCGGGTCCCATGGCATTGCTGCCAGGGGCCAACTTCTCAGACTCCTCGGCGTCCATTAGATTATTTTGGGCGTCGTCTGATGGCAGGGGGGTCTCCGTAACTCTGACATAACTCCTGGCACAATCTTGACTTTCATGTCCAATGCTCGGCATACCCCACAGTGGGTATTATGGCAGTCTCGTCGTATATGCCCTTGCTTGTGACGCCATTGGCAAAGCGGTGGCCAACCCGAGACGACAAGAAGGACGGTTCCCCCTCCAAAAAAGGTGCGGCAAGTCTTCTACCACCATGCCTTCCTTTAGTTTCAGTCGCACCACGCTCGTCGTCGACGTCGTGCGTTCAAAGCCCGCGATGGTCCAGTTGTCGTTCGAAACTTCCAGAACTTCACCAAACTCACTCAACGCTTGTCGAATAATCTCATTCGAGACGGCAAACTCAACCCAGTGTATTGTCACGGTGACATTATGTTGGATAGGGTCGATGATAGCACAGAAGCCACCTTTACTTGGAGTCCACCAATTTTGAGTAGTGAATCTTTATCAGCCTTGCTTCGCATCTTCACCAGCCAGATGTGATTCATCTGGAAGGCTCCAATGCCATCGATCGCCTTGATGAGTCGCACTTCTTCTCTTGGGGCCCGGAAGGCTTCCAACCGGTATGGTCTTTTTTCCAAATCACCGTGCAGAAACACACTATTCCATACTGTCACCCGACGGCAATGTAGGCAACAAAAACCGGTATTCCGATGGTGCAGAAGAAAACCTAACACCGCGGCCAGCAGTGGCCGCCGAAGCACCTCGCGCGGAGTGAGCCATCACACATCCGTCTCCCACCGAAGCCGAAAGCGGAGTGCTATCCACTACACCACGCCACAACACGAATGTGAGGTTGTAAAATGAGTATTCATCCGAAGAACGTGTCGTTAAGCTTCATGTTTCAAGTCGGACAGTCAAGACTGACACAATATTCCTTTCCAAATAACAATTGCGTCTTGATTCCACAGAGATGAACGGCTTCCGTGCACTGAATGACGTGCGCATATTAGCAAGACCGCAAAGGTTCTTGAAGCATCCACATCTTAACTCTGAAAAATCTCAAATTGACTGGTGAAGCACCCACAGATCGTCAGCTGTTGCTGCCGATAGTTTTTGTCTTTGATAGTTGGTTCTCGCACTTGCTACTGGTCAACATGTACAGTTGGTTTAAATGTCTTGTTCGGTAGATATCCGTGCACACGAGTGAATATTGGCTATTTTTTTGCGCAAGTGACAATGTAGCAATACACATCCGGCGTGTCAGATTACATGTTTGCAGTTATATCGATACCTGTAACTAAAATACCGCTAAAGAAAATACTAATGCAATCCACTGAAAAAGTATGCCAGTGTGTTAGTTCACTAAGGTGTACCAAATAACCAACTTAAAATTGCTTGTTCGTACATACGAGTCAGAAAAGTACCGGCTCAGAAGGAAGCTTTCAGTGACAGCCTATGTTGACAACACATCGATCGTCGGCGCTCCTTGTGCGGGCACCGCACACGAGAGTAAATGATCGATTTAGACTCAGGGATGTCTAAACTGTACTTTACACTCATTCTTACAATTTAGAATTGTGCCTTCCTAAAGCAAACAGCACCGGTAGCATGTAAACCGACGCAGCCGGCATGATAGGCCTCACTGGGTCGGGGCACTGGATAAGACTGCTCTCGAAGCAGCTGAGTTGCGATGCTTGAAGTTTCTGCATTTGAGCTTTGCAAAATTTATAACTGTTAACTAAACTGTACCTGAAGTAAGTGGAAGGTCAATCAATTTCATAAATGCGTTTACGGAGTGGCGATGCCGAGGGACAGCCGTTTTCCTGGCCTCCACTGACAGTATACAGCGGGCGTGTCAGTGTAAATATATATGTAGTTATATCAATAGCAATAATTTAAAAAAAACACCCATAGAATTACCGATGCAATCAGCTGCAAACGTATGCCAGGGAGTCAGTTCACGACGGCGGAACAAATTACCAACTGAAAACTGCGTGTTGTTATATCAGAGAATTCAGCTGATCAAGCCTTCCTCTTGGTTCCCTTCGACAACAACGAGATACGCGACCGTCCTACGACAAATGACTCCACGTATGTGTCGCAGCATAAGCCCTCTGAAGATCGGTCATTAGTTAAACGGTTGCGGCCTCTGCACACATCGGTGAGCTCAACGACTTCAGCCCCTACTGACTATCTCTGCTGCACTCCAACTGGTGCCACCTGCTACTTCTTCGCTTACACCACGGGTGGCACCTTAACTGAGCCAGCGGCCACCTCCCACGCCAGCAGCATAGCTACCGCCAGCATGGTGATGGCAACGGACAACGCTGCAGTTATGCCCGTGGTAGAGCGACCTGATTAAGACCCACCGGCTACCCAAAATTATACCAGCATGTCATCTCGCTCCCGAAATCTCCTGTGGTGGCTGCCATAGGTTGTGACGTAGCCACATAAGTGGCGTGCCATGGTCTCGTAAGGCCCAAATCTTCTGCGTATTTGCACTTGACGCTAAGCATTTCTGGCGACAGCGCTAAAGAGCTTGAAACCAATCAGCATTTCAAAACGTATTCCCGGAGGTGTACGGGACAAATGCGGCGCCAATACCCAAAACACGCACCGAGGCAACGCCATTTTTAACTCTACGTGACAGCTAGAATATCGCGTGCGAATCTGGCACGCCAGATATTTACTGCAGGATTTATGTCGAATGAGCAACGCCTACGAATAGAGCTTAACAACTGCACAGAAAGTTTTGCGCAAATTTTTAATTTATAATTGGTAGGCAAAACAGACAGCACAATCAATTACGCACGCTCCCAGGCGCCAAAAACGAACAGCGCAAATACCACGTTTTAAAAATGTAGCGCGTGCAGCTCGGAGACAGTACGTATTACTTAAGCGCAAAAAAAGAATTTGTTTAACACACGTCAAACAGAAATGTCATCATTTACTCAACTACGAGCAGGTAAAGAGAAAAGAGAAAAATGTTCACAAAGATCAATGGCGTCCGTCAATGCTTCGAGTTTTACGCTGGCTGGCCGCTCGAATCCCACTTTTCGAACATTCACGCGAATTTGCTACTTCAGACCAAAAATATGAATGATGCCGTTATGTTACGTTATTTCGATTCTTTTGGAGCGACAACTGCTGCCATGCACTGTTGACGTCCTGAAAGCCTGCCCATTTTACGAAACCTGCGATCTAGTGGAAGTACGTTTAATGCATGCAATGCACGGCTTGCACGTGAAGCCACCATCGCCGCTGTCTCACTGTGATGACCATATTGGTAAACAGCCGCACACACAAGCCTATCGTGCCGGTCATACTATATAGGTGTTGAATGCGACAGCGCCGAATCGCCACAGTCACTTTCTTTTTTATGATATGTTTCATAAGTCACACGCCATCGGTTGGCACAAGGCAGCCGTTAAATGTGGCGCACTGCTCTAAGCTGTTAGGAAAACTGTGTTTTCGTTATTAATCAAATATTGACGTAGCGCGTAAAAAGCGAGAGACACAGGACAAGAAAAGAGATAGAGGGGAGCGCTCACTTGCAAAAAACTTTTAAATCGAGGAGCGTACTTTTATATGCTCACGAAATGTGAAAAACTGACAAAACAGACGAGAAACAGTCAATTTCCATGCGCAAAAAGCTTACAATCGCAGGAAGGACAATTGTTTTTCACAAAGACCGAGAGAAAGCGTACTGACACAGTTCAGCTCTGATCTACTAATCCTTTCTGCTTCAATAGTCTTCCTCACCACTTCATTCTTGTTTTTACCAAGAATCACCGCAACAAGAAAAAAATTGGCCCCGTATCAGCACGTTAATCTGCAAATCTCGTCGAAAGACGATAGTTTTGCGTGTGGAGAGAGTGAACAAAACATTTAATTGATGTTCTTTGCAAGAAAATTGGTGAATGGTATACTGGAGGCGCTGCGTTAGAGTGCGCTGAGCGTGCAGCGAAGGCGAACGAGCGCATCCAGTCACGTCACACGTGAGACATGAGCGCTATCTGGCAGTTTTCTTGCAAAACAAAACGCGCGGCTTTAAGACGGGCGTGTGCACCCGTCTCAGAGGTGATAAGGTGTAGAAAGCAAGGTGACGGGTAGGTGTCACCACGGTGTCGTCTTAGAAAAGCGTTGAAAACGCTCGCCTTTTCGTGCAGGCATTGCATGGTCAGCGCAGCGCGATAAACGCTATGATCCTTAAAGTTACTTTTGTATGCTTTTTCTGGTAAAATACGCACATAAAGAATGTATAAATGTTTCTATCATGCCTCAGGCATGCGCAATAATTGCTTTTTATTTGACAATTACACAAGCATGAGCGCTGAAGCTTGAGAAACTTTGGTGGGCACTGCGGAGGGGGTCGGCCGTTTGGGGTATTGACTGGTGCAATTTAGAGTACCCGAAACCGTTAAGACTAGATGAATGAAGAAATATACAGACAGACAGACTCAAATTTTTGCGTCAAAGGTCCACACAGAAGACCATCGTCTTAAATATTGGTTGCCAGCCGCACATGCTGCAGGGCAGTGAAAAAACCACCACGACCATTTCTTACGTTACAGGCGTGTTCACAGAGCCGATCATTAATACACCGGCTAGTTCATCCTATGTTGTGCTTGCCGCATGATGACGGTATCTGATAGATGACGTTTTCTGCGCACGTGCAAATAAAGTTATGTGGCTTTTAGAACATCCTGGTTTTGCGTGTGAAACAACCTTCATACACAAGTATGAGAGATTTTTCAGGCCTGGGTGCTCTAAAAGGCACATAACGGTGTTTTTCACGTGCATAAAAAATAGTCGAGATGGTTTTTTGGCACTGATTTGCAGCATGTGTGGCTGCAAACCCGTTTTTCATGGTAGGGTGATTCTAGGTAAATACAGAAATAAAGTGGCAAGGAAGGTTTTAGAAGACAGAAATAAAGTGGCAAGAGCGATTATTTAAGCAGAGAGGATTAGTAGATCAGAGCTGAGCTGTGTAAGCACGCTTTCTCTCGGTCTTTGTGAAAAACAATCGCCCTTCCTGAGATTGTAAGTTTTTCGCGCATGGAACAAAAGTTCAACAGGCATAAGCAATAAGGCACAATTATAAGACACAACAAATAATACAGTTATCATGTTCTTTAACGCGCATGAAACGTCGGGCACGGCACCGTTGAGAGTTTGTGATGCCGTTAGGGAGAACATCTTAGTCTAGTGCGCCGAGATGTCTAAGTACCCTATGCGGTCCGAAGTACCATCGCAGAAGTTTTTCGCTCAATCTTCGTTGGTGTATAGGCGTCCATAACCGAACGCGTTCGCCAGGCTGGTATTCAACGTAGTTTTGTCGAAAAATGTAACGGTGGCTGTTTGACATCAGCTGATTTTTGATGCGCAGGCGGGCGAGTTGTTGAGCTTTTTCGGCGTGCTGGAGGTACACAGTCACGTCGATGTTTTCTTCGTCACGTTGAATAACACGGCATCGAGCATCTTGGCTGGGCTCCTTGCATACACCAGCTTGTACGGCGTCGATGATTGATTGATTGATATGTGGGGTTTAACGTCCCAAAACCACTATATGATTATGAGAGACGCCGTAGTGGAGGGCTCCGGAAATTTAGACCACCTGGGGTTCTTTAACGTGCGCCCAAATCTGAGCACACGGGCCTACAACATTTCCGCCTCCATCGAAAATGCAGCCGCCGCAGCCGGGATTCGAACCCGCGCCCTGCGGGTCAGCAGCCGAGTACCTTAGCCACTAGACCACCGCGGCGGGGCAGCTTGTACGGCGTCATCTGCGTCATTTCTTGGGCGGTTGTTGTACGCGAAGGTCACGTACGTGTTGTACGCGAAGGTCACGTACGGAAGGATTGCATCCCACGTCTTGTGCTCGACGTCGACAAACATGGCCAGCATGTGGGCCACGGTCTTGTTGAGACGCTTGGTGAGGCCATTGGTCTGTGGATGATAGGCGGTCGTCCGGCGGTAACTTGTCTTACTGTACCTCCGAATTGCCTGAGTTAGGTCCATCGTAAAGGCCGTACCTCTGTCTGTGATGAGCACCTCTGGAGCTGCGTGACGCAAGACCATGTTCTCGCGAAGAACTTTGCTGCCTCGGGGGTGAGGTAGTGAGTCGCTACGACGATAGATTTGTTTCCGGAATTCGACGTCGGGAACGGCCCCAGTAAGTCACTGCCTATTTGCTGAAACGGCCAGCGATGTGGCTCAACAGGGTAGATAAGTCTGGCTAGCCTACTCGGAAGTGTCTTTCGTCGTTTACAGTATCGACATGTCCGGACGTAACGAGTGGCGTCAGCGGCAAGTCATGGCCAGTAATACTTCGCCTGTATTGTCGCGCGTGTGCTAGAGACAAAAATGTGTCCAGCCGTCGGGTCCTCACGTAAAGCCTCCAAAACGTTTGGACGTAATGCTGAAGGTACTACGAGGAGGTAGTTGGCCCAATGTGGTGAAAAGATTTTCTTGACGAGGAGGCCGTTTCGCAAGAAAAATGACGCCAGTTTTACCTTGAGTACTTTAAGAACAATGACAGCCTTGCCCTCCAACTATTCCAAAAGCCCTTGATTTCAGGATCTGCAGGCTGTCGATCTGCAAAATCATTGACGCTTATGGCTTCCAAAAAGCAAACACCGTCCTTGTTGTCCTGCGGCAGTGGTTAAACGGGTGTGTGAGACAGGCAGTCGGCGTCAAAGTGTCTTTGCCCCGACTTGTCAACGATGGTGATGTCGAGTTCCTGAAGTCGCAGACTCCACAGTGCGAGGTGACCTAAAGGGTTCTTCTAGTTAACTAGCCTACAGAGGGCGTGGTGGTCGCTTACAACTTTGAAAGGCAATCCGTAAAAGTAAGGAAGAAACTTGAAGGTAGCCCAGATGACGGAAAGACACTCCTTTTCTGTTGTGGAATAGTTGAATTCTGCCTTAGATAGCCACCACCTCGCATAATTGATGACCCTTTCAAGTCTATCAATCTTCCGCACCAAGACGGCTCCGAACCCTACACTACTAGCGTCGCTGTCGATTTCCGTGTTGGCGTTTTCGTCAAAATGAGCAAGTATTGGCGGTAACTGCAGGTGTCGTTTGAGTAATAGGCATGCTTCCTCCTTCGGGGTTTCCCACTTGAACTCGACGTCAGTCTTTGTCAGGTTAGGGAGTGGCTGTGCGATGCGGGCAAAAATTTTGATGAAACGCCTGTAATATACGCAGAGGCCGAGAAATCGACGCACTGCCTCTTTGTCGGCGGTTGACAGAAATGCAGCGATGGCTGTTGTCTTCTGCCAGTCGCGGCGTACTCCTGACTTGCTGATCACGTGTCCCACGAAAAAGAGTTGGTCGTATGCAAAGCGGCACTTTTCTGGTTTCAGAGTGAGTCCGAAGGTTTTTATTGCTTGAAGTAGTGCTTAAAGGTGCTGGAAATGGTTGTCGAAGCTTCAGGAATACACGACATCGTCCAAGTACATGAGGCAATCTGCCACTTAAGACCAAAGGGCATGACCTTGAACTCGAAGAGGCCGTCTCGTGTTATAAACGCAGTCTCTTCTCGGCCTCTCTCGTCTACTTTGACCTGGTAATAGCCTGTCTTCAGGTCAATCGATGAGAAGAATTTGGCGTTGTGAAGTCAGTCAAGAGCGTCGTGTATAAGGGGAGAGGGTATACGACTTTCTTCGTTATTTTGTTGAGTCAGCGATAATCCACGCAGAAGTGTAGTGTCCCATCTTTTTTTCTTCACTAACACCACCGGCGACGCCCATGGACTCTTTCAAGGCTCACTAGTGTAGTCGAGGAGCATTTCGTCGACTTGTGTCTTTACTGCCTCGCGTTCTTGCACCGAAACTCTTTACGGACTCTGACGGAGTGACGTGGCATTTTCTTCTGTTACAATTTGGTGTTGCGTGACAGGGGCCTGTCTTATTCTCGATCACGGCGAAAAGCAGTTATTTTATTTCAGCAGCAGGTTTTTAAGCTGCTCTTATGAATGCATCGGAAGGCTCGTCAAAAGCTGGTTGAAAGGTTTCAGTTGTCAGAGTAGATTCGGCGGAATCGGTGAGGGTGAAATTGTTGCTGGCTTCGAGTGCCTCTTTGATGTGGGCAACCGTCGTGCCTTTGCACACGTTCGTGTACTCGTTGCTGGAGTCCGTTAGCATTTTTTTTTGTGTTCCCTCCTCGCAGCTCGGCTATTCCTCTGGCGACGCAAATTTCGCGGTTGATTAACAGGTGCTGGTCGCCTTCAATGAAGCTTTGCATGTCTGTTGATTTTTGAGTACCGACGAAAATGCTGACGCTGAAGCGGGAAGGAATAGTGGCTTGATTTTCCAGCACATTGAAGGCGTGCCTTCCTGACGACGTGTGCGGCGGCAGTGCTTTATCTTTAGATAGTGTTATGGACTTTGTTCTCAGGTTGATGACGGCACCATTGAGGCTTAATAAGTCTAGACCAAGAATTACATCTCTCGAGCAATGGTGTAGTAAGACAAAGCTTGCGGGGTAAATCTTGTTATTAATGGTGACTCTGGCTGTACACATTCATGACGGCGTAATCAGGTGCCCTCTAGCAGTACGAATTTCAGGGCCTTCCCAGCCTCTCCTAATTTTATTCAACTTCGCGGTGAATGTCCCACCGATGACGGAAAAGTCGGCTCCTGTGTCGACGAGAGCTTTGACTCTGTGGCCGTCGATAAGGACGTCAAGGTCACTAGTTCGTCGCCTTGCGATGCAATTGCGTCGTGGCGTCGGATCACAGCTACAACGTTTTGTACCACAGCTTTTACGTTGGGTCGTCAGGTATTCTGCTGGCCACGAATTATCGACGTCGAAGCAGAGTTAGGGAACCAGCACGTTTTTGAGGCTACGTCGCGTCATCGCTATCGTCCTCATCGTCATCGGCGCGGTGTTGGCGGCGGCTGTGGAGAAGGGGAATTTTCGGCATTTCGTCGTAAGACAACCGCACCGTCAGTTGCTGCCCTTAGTTTTCCTAATATGGGCTACATAACCGGCCTCTGTTTGAGCCAGTGTACTGCCGACGATGCGGTGACATGTAGCAGCCTGGCGAGGGTAAACGAGATGATCCCAGGGGTGTCCTCTGCGCTTCGGCGAGATAGTTGGCAAAGTCACGTGGTCTTTCACCCCGCTGTGCACGTGGTGCGTCGATGGCGAAACCGCCTAGTCCCATCTGGCGTTACTGGCAGCGGCGGCACGTGTGCCCGGCTTCACCACAGGGGTAGCACAGTGGGCGGTGGTCAGGGGGTGCCAGACATCAGTCTTCCTCAAAGCGTAGCGCTGGCTGGACGGAGGGCGGTATGACGTCGGTGGTGGTGATGGCAGTGCCTGGCGAAACAACTGCGGCGGGGGAGGGGGCAGTGTCTTGACGAGGGCGTGGAGGAGCATTGCTGCGCACTGCAGCCGCGTAGCTCATCGGTTCTGCTTCTGGTTGCGGTGCTTCGAGGATTCCAAGCGCTTGCTGGACTTCTTAATGAACAACGTCTTGATTATTATATGATTGATTGATATGTGGGGTTTAACGTCCCGAAGCCACCATATAGTTATGAGAGATGCCGTATTGAAGGGCTCTGGAAATTTCGACCACCTGGGGTTCTTTACGTGCACCCAAATCGGAACACGCGGGCCAACAACAGTTCCGCCTCCATCAGAAATGCATCCGCTACAGCCGGGATTTGATCCCGCGACATGCGGGTCAACAGCCGAGTACATTAGCCACTAGACCACAGTGGAGGTGTGACGAACAACGTGTGTGATCGAGTCCATTCTAGGCTGCGATTATGAAAACATCGCATGCAGCTCTTCACGTATGACTACTCAGAGAATCTCACGCAGGTCTTCGGTGCTGAAGGCTTGAACTTCGGTGTATCCCGCAATCGGAGAGTGGCAGTTGTATTCCCTTGTTCTCATCTCGAGCGCCTTCCATATCGTTGTAGCTTCTGTCAGGAATTCGTCAACAATTTTGGGCGGGTTGCGAATGAGCCCCGCAAAAAGCTTCTGTTTTAGACCACGCATGAGAAACGGGATCTTCTTGTCCTCAGCCATGTCAAGGTGGGCGTGATGGAACAAGCGGATCATTTATTCCATGTACATGTCAACGTTTTTGTTTGGGAGCTGTACATGGCTCTCCAATAAGGCTTCATTCAGCTCGTTCCTTTTTCAGATGACGCCCCGCCGCGGTGGTCTAGTGGTTAAGGTACTCGGCTGCTGACCTGCAGGTCGCGGGTTCAAATTCCGCCTGCGGCGGCTGCATTTTCGATGGAGGCGGAAATGTTGTAGGCCCGTGTGCTCATATTTGGGTGCCCGTTAAAGAACCCCAGGTGGTCGACATTTCCGGAGCCCTCCACTAAAGCGTCTCTCATAATCATATGGTATTTTTGGGACGTTGAACCCTACAAATCAATCAATGAACCTTTTTCAGATGACGCTTGTGAAAGTGTCCAGAAAGGTGGCACGAAAAATGTTCCTTGTCAGAAGTGTAGCTTCTCGATTTTCGAATCTTGTCCGTGCTGAATTTTGTAGGGTGAAATAAACGTGCCGGAGCTTGTCATCGTCTGTCTAGGTATTGAAAAGGCTACGTGGTCGAACCTGTTCGGCCAGCTTTCTGGGTCTTCGAGTGGAGACCGCGGAAAGTTGGCAGCTCCTTGGGTTGCCGGAGCAAGATTGGTGCAGGTGGCACAGATTCTGTCAATGTTGCCTTAGTCAACGTTAAGGTCTTGGTCTTCTGTGACGCGCCGGGTAGAAGCCAGTACTCTGGTGGCAGACCTTGTTGCCTACGGGTAACTCACTGCTCGTGCCTGGCGTCGATGACTTGTCCGTGACGGGAACTGAGGTCCCACCTTGATGGTGGTGTCTGGTACATGAACGGAGCAGCACCTCCACCGGATGTCACGGGGTCGACGTGAACGAAAGGAGCAGACTCCAGGTCAAATAAAAAACTGTTTATTCGGGCGGAACTTTTGGCCACCCAAAACGAAAGTAAGACACGGGCAATTATAGCGACGAACAGAGCGTCAGCCGTCGATTAACTGACAAGCGGCGAATCATGTGGGCATTTATACACTTGCCATCAAGTATTCTAGCGTTATGCTAGCGGTAACGTATGCGGCACAATTTTCTATGATGTTCACAAAGTGGGCGTAATCTTTAAAAATGATCTACGGCCATCTCAAAATTTCTCGAAAAATGTAGGTGGGGTTTGCGCTGAGATTTATTGGTAGTGAAACTATGCGATAACGAAATTCGAGGACGGAACGAGGCATTATAGACGTGCGCTAAAATTCAGGTACGCACGCTCACTTTGTGCCATGGGCAGATAAATGTTTATGACAAATGTTTAAATACTGTATGACCAAAGTCTTGTGTTATCTTTGTTGAATAAACCAATTTTAGGTCTGCGCTCGTTTGTATCTTCTTTGGCGTCCAGTTAGTTTGCCCTCCCAATATTTCATATAAATATATACCAACTAGCCCGCCCATGAACCCTTCTGAAGTAGAGAAAGCTTTATCGACACGCGAAAAGCTGTCAGGTCCGCATATTTTCACATGGCATTAAAAGATACCAGTCGATCGGGCAGCTTTTCCTTGAAGCGTTCCGAAACTTGGCGTGAAATCAACTAGGCAATGCATTTGCATTTTCAAATGATTCCCTTCAATGACGTGGATCAATTTTTTTCGTCTGGTACTAAACACTGTGGATATATACTTTTGATGCTGCGGTCGTTTTTAATGATGACAATATAGCCCGCGTGAATGTGCTGAAGTATTTTAGCACATCGCCAGAAAGCACTGAACCGTGTAGGACTTACCCTTGAAATTTGTTCAAAGTACAGTAAAGACACGGCTGCATAGCAGACATGGCTGCATGTCTAATGCAGACACGGCTGCATCTGCAGGCACGGCTGCATCAGACATGCAGCCGTGCCTGCATTTCATCATCACATGCATCAGACATGCAGCCGTGTCTGCATTTGATGCAGCCGTGGCTGCATCAAATGCAGAGACGGCTGCATTTTTGACAAATGGCTCGTCAAAAAGGTTTATACACTTGGTTATTGATCATGCGACTCGCTACGTATGAGCGTTTGCTCATAAAAGTGCAAACAGCGACGCGTACATTTCATGCTTAAAAACAATTCTTTCTTCTATAAAACCACGGAAGCTTCTTTGAGATCGTGGAACAGGATTTACCACAGGAAAATTCAAGCAGTTTTTAAAACATAATCGTATACACCAACTGTTCACCTCATCTCATCATCCACAATGCAACGGCATGAACGAGCGGACAAACCAGACTATCGTAGCGAGACCTAAATGTAAGATCAATGACGAACCACAGAGGTCTTGGACTAAGCTGCTTCCGGAGGTAATTGACGAATACAAGAGAACACCCCGCGAAGTGACCGGCTACGCACCTTCCTTCCTGATGTATGGAATTCCATCTTATCCTACTGTACTGGAACAACGAGAGAAACTGTCGAAGAAGCGCGACAAACTGCAGTTACCAATTCTATCGCCTACCACAATAAGAACAAAGTCACTTATGATAGAAAATTTCTTCCAATTGAGTTCCAAGTCGGTGACTTTGTCCTTTACGAGACACCATAAAAGGACCCTACAAGATTCTGCGCAAAGTCTCAACAGTGAACTATGAGATCAACCGCTCCGTGCTACCCTTACGTAGAAACTCTGACATTGTGCGTGTTAGCAAACTGCGGCGTTATTTTGAACCTTCTGAACTGAGACCTTCTCAAGGGGAGGGGGAAGTGTGACGCATTGACAAGGTGATTCTAGAAGATGCCGACGAAGAGGAAGTGCGCGTGCATTAGAATTCACGCATGGCATCAGCACCACGACGTGTCTCCATTTTGTAGCGTCACACACACACACACACACACACACACACACACACACACACACATATATATATATATATATATAAAGGGAAAAAAGTGTATGCCTAATGGCTCGTTTTCTGTGTTTTTAACACAATATTAATGAGATGTAACAGACAGTAATGCCAAGGAATGTACAGGGAAAGTTAATAGAACCAATGGAATGTAAATAAGAAGAAGGAAAAGTGGATGAAAAAATAATCAGCCGTGAGCAGGTATCGAGCAGGTAGCAGGTATCCCTTATTTCATCAATCAGCCGTGAGCAGGTATCCCTTATTTCATTGAACGAGGGTCTCGTACTGGCAGACTTGGTGTGTTTAGGTTGTATAAGAGGGACAATTAATCAGCTGCCCGCTCATAATAAGTTCACGTGCTACGTGACGCCAAACATGCGAATAAGAGTGTTTTCACACTTGTTGTTTGGCTTATAGATGGCGCTGACTGTCACTCCTACTTCTAAATTTACATATAAACCCCAAAAAGTGGACGGAGGGACGGCCGCTGTGATAGCTCAGTGGTTAGAGCATCGAACGCGTTATTTGAAGGTCGTAGGTTCGGTTCCTGCTCACAGCTGGTAATTTTTTCATCCACTTTTTTTTCTTCTTGTTTACAATCCATTGGTTCTAATAACTTCCCCTGTACATTCCTTGGCATTACTGTCTGTTATATCTCATTAATATTGTGTTAAAACACGGAAATATGGGCCCTTAGGTATACACTTCTCTCCCTTACCTCATTGGACGAGGGTCTCGTAATGGCAGACTTGGTGTGTTTAGGTTGTATAAAAGGGACAATTAATCAGCTGCCCGCTCATAATAGGTTCACGTGCTACGTGACGCCAAACATGCGAATAAGAGTGTTTTCACACTCGTTGTTTGGCTTATAGATGGCGCTGACTGTCAGTTCTACTTCTAAATTTGCATATAAACCCCAAAAAGTGGATGGAGGGACGGCCGCTGTGATAGCTCAGTTGTTAACAGTGATGCCAATTTAGTGGATTCCCCGCTAAGTCTGGCGGATTTTATTTTATATTGACGGGGGAAAAATCTGTCTAGTGGCTAGCGGATTTTCTGACGGGCCATTTTTGTACAGAGCGGGTTTCTGGTGGATACCTCACGCAATGGACCGATTCAAAATCGCCCTGCAAGAAACCATTTCCGTGTTTTCTAAAAATGCGGAAATTTTTAACTTCAAAGGCTCCCGTTCACTTGCTCCGCCTATCTCAGACAAACAAATCCGTGAGGTTTCAAAGTGGCAATCGCTTTCTAAGAAATAAATAACAGACGAGCTGCGATGCACCAATCTGTGGACTCTGCGCGTCCTCTGGTGTGAAGTTCACTCCTAAGGACGCCTGCAGCGAAAACCCGTTCGTTGAGCGGGCCGGATTTGCCATGTCGATGCTCGTGTTGCCGCATTCAAATGCCGAAGTAGAGAGGACATTTATTCAGCTTAACATAGTAAAATTCAAGCTGGGGAACAAGCTGAAGCCGGAAACAACAAATGCCATCCTCGTCGTAAAAGCGGGATTGAAGCGACGCCAGAAAAGTTGTTTTGATTACGAACTTCCCGCGGCAGTTGTTAGTGCAATCGGGACATCTACAACGTATGTGCAATCAAGTCACCTGTCTGGTCCCTCAACAAGTACCAGCGGTCCTGTAGAGATGCTGCCAGACGACAACAGCGGCGACAAAGACCTCGATGTGTTTTTCGTTGACCTGTGAGTTGTTTTTTTTTCATCAGTGCGAACATAACGCATTAGCCTCATCTGTGATGAGGTTCACCAATGACGACCACCGCAGCACTGAAGCCTCAAGTGTTCTAGTTAGACTCCTTGAAAGACTATTTTATATGTTATTTCAGCTCTCGTAATTTTGGGGAGCTTTTAGGAATGATAAAGGTATTTATCATACGAAATTGCAGTGTTTTTGAATAAAATAGGCCCTAGTGGGAAATTTAGCGGATATGTTTTAGAATCTAGCGGGATCTGGCGGATTTCTTATTGCTTTTTAGCGGATGTCTGACGCTCAGTGATGGCAACACTGGTGGTAAGAGCATCGAACGCGTTATTCGAAGGTCGTAGGTTCGATTCCTGCTCACAGCTGGTAATTTTTTCATCCACTTTTCTTTCTTTTTTCTTCTTGTTTACAATCCATTGGTTCTAATAACATCCCTGTACATTCCTTGGCATTACTGTCTGTTATATCTCATTAATATTGTGTTCAAAACACGGAAATACGAGCCCTTAGGTATACACTTTTCTCCCTTATCTCATTGAACGAGGGTCTCGTACTGGCAGACTTGGTGTGTTTAGGTTGTATAAGAGGGACAATTAATCAGCTGCTCGCTCGTAATAAGTTCACGTGCTACGTGACGCCCCACATGCGCATAAAAAAGTGTTTCACACTCGTCGCCTGGCTTATAGATGGCGCTGACTGACACTCCTACTTCTGAATTTACATATAAACCTCATAAAGTGGATGGAGGGACGGCCGCTGTGATAGCTCAGTGGTTAGAGCATCGAACGCGTTATTCGAAGGTCGTAGGTTCGATTCCTGCTCACAGCTGGTATTCTTTTCATCAACTTTTCTTTTATCTTTCTTCTTATTTACATTCAATTGGTTATAATAACTTGCCCTGTACATTCCTTGGCATTACTGTCTGTTATATCTCATATATATATATATGTAGTGACTATGATGTGTGGCGCTTTATGGCGCAAGGGCAAATTGATGGCCAAAGAGTGCCATTTCAATGACTAGAGATATGGATAATGATATGTTGCGTGGCTGTATAGGGGCCTTAAATTTCCTCGTGATAATGTGGGTAAAGAGATAAGTATTAAAATCATGACAGTGGCGTGATATGTATAGTAAAAAATGGTGACAAAGTGTTTTGATATTTAAACTTGTGTAAATATATTTTACACTGGCACAAGTGCCTCATCAGCGCCGTTTTGTCCAAGGGCCGCGAGGCAAGTGCTTTTCAATGTAGTCACTGCAGCAGCAACCTCTCTTGAGAGGTCGCCTTGGTATATGGCATGGAAAAAGCGGACATCTCTTAAAAAAACTAGCACCGATTTATGAGTGAACAGTGGTTCCATACCGATGAACATTGCAGGGTGTAAAGGTATATGTTGTCGGTATGGTAAAGAAAAGTGTTGTTTCTTAGTGTGTCTAATTGTTTCCACAGGATTAAATTGTGAAGAACAGTTAGTGCTTCACCACATCTGTCACACAATGGTGGATTGCCACCGGACAAAAGATATGAGTGTGTCGTGTATGTGTGTCCTATCCTGAGACTCGTTAGTGTTACCTCTGTATGACGTGATTATGATACTGGCGGCCAATGGTCAAGGTGTGGCTTAATAATGTATAGATTGTTTTGTGTGTGTCTATGCCAGTTGCTCTGCCAGTAGTTTGTCAGCTTTCGTTCGAGAGACGGCTTAAGATCAAGGGCCGAGATTGATATGGGTGTAGTGGCAGTGCTTTCGTGGATGGATGCAGCAAGCTGATCCGCCATCACGTTGCCTTAGATCTCACGGTGCCCTGGCACCCAGCACACTACAACATGTTGTTTGAGTGTGTAGAGTGGGCATAAAATGGAGTAAAGTGAGATGAGGACAGGTTTTTTTTGTTTTTTAAGAGTGTGCAGAGCCATTACCACACTGAGGGAGTCCGTATAAATTACTGCTTTTTGTAGTAGTAGTTGTTTGATGTATTTAGCGGCCACAAGTATCGCATAAGCTTCCGCTGTGAAGATACTTGTCTCTGGATGTAGGTGCATCCGAAAAAAATGGGCCGACAGCAGCGTAGGACACAGAGGAGTTGGACTTAGAGGCATCTGTAAAGAAGTCAGGGCGTGTGTATTTGTGTTGAAGTTCCAGGAAATATGTTCTGATATGGGCAATGAGCACATGTTTTGTAATTTCTCGGAAAGACACATCGCATTCTATAGTCTGCCACTGCCAAGGTGGCGGGTATGCTACAGGAGCCAATAAAGTCTGTTCCAGTGAGACACCAGTTTTCTCAGCTAGACCCGTGAGGTGAACAGAGTAGGGCGACCTCATCAAAGGCCTGTTTTGAAACAGTATGGAGCTCGACAAAGCATCATTGGTGGAGTATGAGGGGTGCTTCTCGTCTGCTTTCACCTTAAGGAAATATACAAAGGAAATGTCAGTTCTCTGCAGATGAAGCGCCCACTCATTTGAGTTAACGTAAAGGCTTTCTACAGGGCTGGTGCGAAAAGCATGTGTAGAAAGGCAGATGCCCAAATGTTGCACAGGGTTCAGCATTTTCAAAGCACTTTGAGTCGCAGACTGATAAACAACGGCCCCATAATCTAAGCGGGTGCGAATGAGGCTTCTATACAGGTTCATGAGACATTGCCTGTCACTACCCCACGTAGTACGTGACAACACTTTTAGAACATTCATGGGTTTTAAACATTTTGTTTTGAAATACTTGATGTGCGGTACGAAGGTTAACTTGTTGTCTAAGATTAAGCCTAATATTTATGCTCCGCATTAACAGACAGACGTTGACCGTTCAGTTCAATGTCGGGTTTTGAGTGCATGTCTCTCTTTTGGGAGAACAAGACACACGTGATTTTTTGTGGGTTCAGTCGGAATCCGTTTTCCTCTGCCCATTTGGAGACCTTGTTTAAACCTAACTGAACCTGCCGCTCACACATTGCCAGGTTGCGTGAGTTAAATCCAAGCTGGACGTCATCGACATATGTACAATAGAAAGTGTTGCGGGGGATGGACAGGTGCAAGGAATTTATTTTAATAATAAAAAATTGTACGACTAAGCACACCACCCTGCGGTACTCCCGTTTCTAGGACAAATGTTTGGGAGAGAATACTGCGTACACGGACACGGAATTTCAGATTGGACAAGTAACTCTCGAATATGGAAAGCATTTTACCGCGCACACTGACGTGAGACAGGTCTCTTAATATGCCAAGACGCCATGCTGTTTCGTACGCCTTCTCGATATTGAGAAACACAGAGAGGAAGTAATGATTGCGGCCAAAAGCGTCTCGGATCTCTGCCTCAATGCGCACCAGATAGTCGGTGGTGGATCTACCCTCTCGAAACCCGCACTGGAATTGGTCGAGCTGATTGTGTGTTTCGAGGAAATGTAAAAGTCGGCGGTTTATCATCTTTTCAAAAAGTTTACAAAGGCAGCTTGTAAGTGCAATGGGCCTATAACTCGAAACTGAAGAAGGGTCCTTGTCCTGTTCTAAAACAGGGATAACAATAGCATGTTTCCAGGAAGCAAGGATGGTGCCAGAAAGCCAGATTGCATTGTGTAGGGAGAGTGAAGTTTTTCAGGTTTTGAGTGGCGGGTTTTTCAACATTTCATCCGTGACACGGTCGTAGCCTGGGGCAGAATTACTACAGGAGCTTAGTGGTGTTTGTAGCTCAGCTAAGTTCAAAAGTATGTTGTATGCCTCGTAATTTGTGCACTTGTATTCTAGTTTCTACTTTTCAATTCTTGCTTTGTATCTTTGGAAAGCTTCAGTACAGTGTGACGAGCTAGACGCCTGCTCGTAGTGTTCACCGAGGAAGTTCGCCTGATCTTCCAGGCTGTCACCCTGTGTGTTTACGAGTGGAAGTGAGAGTACTTGTCTTCCTGCTACCCTATCAACCATGTTCCAGACCTTAGACTTTTGTGTATATGAATTTATCCCTCATACAAAATTGGGCCAGCTTTCTCTTCTGGCCTGCCAACGCGTTCTCTTGCCTTGGGACTATATTTCTTAAAGCAGTCATGATTTTCAGCTGTCGGTGAGTTCCGAAACAACGTCCATGCCCTGTTCTGCTGCTTCCGCAAATTCCAACACTTAATGTTCCACCATGGGACACGTCGCTTGCCAGGCATACGAGATGCTTTCGGTATGCACTTGGCTGCTGCATCAGTTAGAAAAGCTGTGAAGTACTGCACAGCTTCATCTATGTTTAGCCTACATTTGTCAGTCGCTCTTAAACGAGTAGTGTTGTGAAACTGTTCCCAGTCCGCTTTGTCTGCCTGCCATCTGGGAACATGTGGATGACCTTTTTCTAGTGGTGTACTTAAAATGATCGGAAAATTCGGATCACTTCCGAAAAGATTTTTGATCACTTTTCATTGAAGTAGGGGTACACGCGATGGGGACACAATGCAGAGATCTATACATGAGTAGGTGTTGTTGGGAAGGCTAAAGTATGTTGGCTCTTTCCTATTCAACAGACACGCACCCGAAGAAAAGAGGAACTGTTCGATTAGGCGACCTCATGCGTCGCAACGAGAGTCGCCCCATAGACCAATATGTGCATTCATGTCCTCAAGGACCACATAAGGTTCCGGTAGTTCATGTGTCAGTGACTGGAATTCGTGTTTTTCTAGCCGGTACTGTATAGGTATGTAAATAGAGCAGATGGTGACAAGCTTGTTCAAAAGAACTGCTCGAACAGCCACTGCCTCAAGGGATGTTTGTAGTGGTAGATATGTACATGCTACGCACTGATCAACTATGACGGACACACCATTAGATGACCCTACAGCGTCATCGCGGTCCTTTCTGAATATTACATAATGACGTAGAAAATTGGTCTTTTTGGAATTTAAGTGTGTCTTGTACACAAAGCACTTTTGGGAAATGTTTGTGTAAGAGTTCCTGGATATCGTCGAGGTTTCTAAGCAGTCCTCTGACGTTCCATTGTAATATTTGTGTATCCTTTTTGAGTGTAATTAGTGCTGTGTGTACTGAAGAAGTACTGCGTCAAGTCAAGAAGCCTTGTCAGGCCCCGTAATGATGGGTTTTTATTTTCTGGCGCGCTCCAAAAAGCTACGTCTTTCCTTCGGCGCCGAAGATACCGTTGGACTTGCTGTTGTGCCCATCACCTCACACGAGATGCTGGATACCCACTCGTGGTTCAAGCGTGCAGGAACGGAGGTCTTGGGCTATCTGTGAAGACAGAAGGCCCTGGGGCTTCAGGTCCGGAGGCCTGCTAATCGTTTGGTAGGGGAAGAGTCTCTGCTACTTCCGCTGAGGGGGTGAAGTGCGCTGCCGCTCGTCCACTTTGTGTGGTACTTGCGGGTGCCGCGGATTTTTGTGGTACTGCCCCCTTTCGTGCCACCTCCGTGAACGAAGGACCCTGCAATAATAGACGCTTGCGCGCCTCCCTAAACGAGATGTTTTTATTTACTTTCAGTGTGAGTACTTCTTTTTTATGTTTCCATCTAGGGAATGTGCGAGAGTAAGTGGGGTGTCCATCATCGCAGTTCGGACAGTGGGTAGTGGCTTCTTCACAATTGTCTGTAGCGTGTTCGTGCGAACTACACTTTGCACAGGTTTGACAACCACGGCCGCTCTGAGAACCGTGGCCGAATCGCTGGCACTTAAAACAACGTCGGGGGTTGGGGATGTAAGGTCGGACCTTTAACTTCAAGTAGGCTGTTTCGATTTATTATGAAAGTGCGCTTGTGCAAAATGCAAGAATGAGGTGCTTTATAAGGGTTTCTTTATTGTCACGCCTAATCCTAATTATCTGTACATGCGTTACATGCTGTTCGTTCTAGCCCTCAAGGAGCTCACTCTCTGTCTGGTTAATCATCAGACACTACGCCTCGGGAACTGTTCAGGGAACGATGTGGTGAGATAGATGCAGGTGTGGTTCTAAAAGAGGTGAGTTTGGTCAGGGTTTCATTCTGGGTCTTTGTTTGGACTTCGAGAAGAAGGTCCCAACTAGCCATACGTGTAGCCTGGTACCCTGGACTAAGAGTACTGGTGAGGCATTTGGAAACAGCAAACGGAGAGATGGTTCTTGCATTCTTTTCTTGTGTCTCACAGCGAATAACATGGAAGCGCGAGAAAATTTCTTTTGGCTTTATGAATATATTCATCGTTGCTTCGGTACGCCCCCTCTTAGGAAGAGGGCTATCAGACAGTTTGGGAAATGGGAAAGAGGCCAATAAGTATATATATATTCGGCAGCCATGCCAGCCGCCCACAATAGAGCCCAACATGGGGACGCAGGAGCACAACTATAAAGGCATGCAAGCGCCAGCTGTACAAAGCCGCTATAACCCAATATTATCTTACCAAGAGAGGGCTCATACACAAGATTTAACCTTGCCGCCTGTAAATATGAAAGTGAACAAAAGTGAGGAGATGACAGGAAAGATAGAAAGAAAGGAAAGACGAAGATCAGGAAGGAGAGAGAGACAGGAAAAAGGCGACTGCCGATTTCACCTGGGTGGGTCAGCCCAGAGGTGCCGTGTACGTGAAGCCGGGGCCATAGGGGTGTGTTGGCTCTGCTGGGGAGCCTTAAAGTTCTATTCACCCGGCGTCGGCTCCATCCCGGGGGTCCCCTTTTCCCCGGACAAGGCAAAGCCACGCACGGCTAGGCGTGGGAGGGGGTCGTAACTCCCCCGTTAGCTCGGGTCTGTGGTGTCGCTACACACCAAACGCCTACTTACGCAGACACCCTTGCGAGGTATATATGTATATATATATATATATATATATATATATATATATATATATATATATATATATAGCTACGATGAGAGACGGTAACGTCAACGCCAGTGGCGACATCCAGCCAAATATGTCCATATAATTGCTGTAGCTCTCATGGTTATGAAGAATAAGGTACATAAACTTCACCTTAGAATGCATGGTTTACCCAGAGGGCGAGGCGTCCCGTCCTATAGCCTGTAAAGGTTGATGAAGGAGGAAGGTCTCTGCAGATGTAACCGGGTGGAGGAACTGAACGCTGACAAGAGGATATGGAAACAGAACATGGGTTTATGGTACTATTTACACATATTTACAGAAAAGAAAGGTTAGTGGTTTCACAAACCACGAGCGTGGTGGTTGAACGTTACATAGTTCAGAATCACGTCCAGCACTCTGCGACGTCGTTTTATACCCTGTCGGGCTCCTCCTCTCCGAGTCGAACACCAATCACGCACACACAGGTGAGGGGGGCGAGCATGCTCGGTCCACGTGAACACTGCACTGTGGTGGCGCCAGCAGGGCTCTTCCTCGTCGTGTGTGTGCCGTTAGTCGAGAGTTCCCACGATCCTGGCCGCATACTTAAAAGGGTCCACCGCACGGCTCGCCCAATTAGCGGGGCGATCTGTGGTGTCCGTCGCAGTCTCTTTCAGGAAGACGCCGTCCCTGTTGCCCTCTTCCGTCGTGTCGTCGCGGCGACACGACGTCTCCTCCTCAGGCCAGCAGGGACAATGCCTAGCGGGCAGAGGCAGTCGGCCGGTCGGCTACTTGACTGAGGATTAAAGAAGCGCCGCTCCGCCATCAGCTCTGTCGCTGGTCACGCCAGCTTTCCCATTGCCCGATGAGTCGCCGAGTCCATTAGTCACCGCTTCTGCTTGAAGGTACGACAAAAGGGTCCGCATTTGAAGGACGGGAACTCGCCTTTGCTTGCTGTTTGGTCTGGATAATTGCTCAAATCTTCGACAGCGTCTGTCCAGACTGGGCGCCGAAGGGATTGAGAGGCTTTCCATAGTTCCAGCTTACTCACAACGGCGACTGCCCAGATGAATTTGCAGGCCAAACTTAACAGCTCCTCCGCCATCCCGGAAAATCTCGGCTGGCCAGCGCTTCCAACCGCTGGGCACGAAGAGAATGGTTAGTGACGAGGACGATGGCCTGGCTTTTCTCTCTCCAGCTGCGAACTCGAAACCAACTCCCAAACCAGCTCACAATGATTGACAACAGCAAGGCGAACCACACAACACAATACCATGCCAAGGTCAAGCGCATTGGACCCGCTTAAAGCCCTCAAGGCTTCTCAAGAAACATAAACAAAAGAGAAACCTGCACGCTAAAATTTTGAGACAATTTTGTGCCGCCAAAGTTACAACAATCATGGACGTGGAGACGCTTACTAAAGATGTAACATATTGCCGTGTGAGAAAAGCACACAAAGGCAAATATAATTTGGCCCCAAATAACCATAATTACACTCTTTAAAAACTCACTTTCTCCTGCCATCTGCCCTACAAGGTTGTAACTAATCTTTAACTTCATGACTAATTTCATGAAACAACCAAATACAAAAGTTTAACACGAATTCTGCCTGTACCTACACAAAATAACTGTGTGCATTCTTCATTCTCTCGTGACATACTTTCAATGCGTAGTCGAGAGTACCTACTTTTAGGACACCCTCACGCCAACGAAAACTCTCATAACAGATCAAACTGTGTTTTTACAAATCTGTGAAAGGGGTTTCTAGCTTGAAAATTTGGTGAACGCAAAGCTCTCAGCTAAAGCGATCATATGATCCTAAAGCAATCACTAAAACAACAAAATGAAATTATCCACACATACTAGCACGCTTGTTAACTGAATGTAGCCTCATGTCAGCCCCTGTCTTTAAAGAGCGCACAGGACTTTGCTGTGCACCCTAGCACGACATCATACTCTCATTCAAAGAACGCTAGCATACTAACACGCCCCTAATCCTAGGTCATATCGTGATAACCTTTAGCCACCACTCATTCACATTTAGCGGGTGTACCAAATCTTCATCCCTGACCTGCATGCTCTTATCTTTAAAAACTCCTTTCATGCAGTCGGTTGACCGAGGCGGGTTATTGCTTCCGCATACCACTTAAGAACTTAACTCAAAATTTTGACAAAGCTTATACACACAAACAAAATCTAGAGGGAAGAAAAAAGTATCCAAGCAAACTAGCTGTGGAGATGACACAGGAACACCCCTTTAAAACCAAATATAAACAAACAAATATGTTTCCAAAAAAAACTCCTGTGTCCGACTCTCCGGCCTACAGCTGTCGCTCCCTTTTCACTCGTACACGCGGCGGTCGCGGTCTTGGCGTAATTTCAGAACGCCCGACACCCCAACGCGCACTTCCTACAAGCTGAACGGCAGCGTTACGCCTCATTTGCGATTTCTGCGGGCTTTTGTCAATCTGGTGGAGGGAACCCGAACAATGCAAGGAAAAGAGTGACGGTGTCCTCTTTGGTCTAGCCGAGTGAGGTTTAGCTATTGTGGCTTTCTTCTAGGACCACGTGGACACTCTTTTCCACGAAAAGCTCTAAATCTCCACCGCGCATACCGTCGCGAGGACTTGCGCCATGGCCTACCGTTTCGCTGCTGGCGTTTTGCTGCACGACACAAAGGCCTCCCCAGCGAACGGGCCGATGAGCCACTCTCTTTTCTGTCTCCTCGATGCTTGCCCCCTCCTTTTTGCATTCCCGCTTTTTTTTTACTTTTCGTCGGGCGGCTCAGACGCACGCGACGCAGTTTTGACGCTGCTGCAAAGCTCTTATTTGCTACGCTGACAGGTTTTGCGCCTTCTTTTACACGGCGTAGTACTGTTCGTCTTTCCCGCAGCTTTGCGACGTCTCTTTCGTCTGCGCCGCTTCCTGCGAGTCGTCTCTGAGCCTACCGCTTGCATCTCAAACTCGCTCACCCTCTCACAGCATTTGTTAGCTGTCCTGCCCGCGCGGTCTAAATAATTTTCTAAGGAAACATCTGTTTCACATTCTAGACTGGCGGACAGCGTAACACACTGAAGAACAATGCCACTGTTTCTCACAGAAAAATCTCGCTCGCATTGATGGAAGCTGTCTACAACCGCAATGTTCTTCTCACTCTCTGCTTTCGCTGCTTTTCCTGAGCTTTCTCCGGCGTTCTTGATGTCTTCGACCTCATTTGCAAGATCCACCGTTGCGACAAACACAGTTGAGGCCTGTACCAGCTTTTCTACAGCTATCCTAGCTGTTTCGCTAACAGTTGACTGGCACAGCGCCTTCGTCGGCCTCTCTACTCCTCGCAGCATCTTTAGCAGCGCTAGGATTTGGTTCATCGTCGAACCTGCTGCTGTCTTTAAACGTGCCAGCCTTATCTACGGCTATCAACTGCACCTCACTTATGTTTTTCTCGCACTCTGCTTTGGCAGCTGCTCCTGAGCTTTCTCCGGTTTCCTTGCCTACTACCACATTGTTTGCAAGTTCCACCGTCGCGACAACCTCAGTTGAGGCCTGTACCAGCCTGTCTACAGATATCCTATCTGTTTCGCTAGCATCTAACTGGCACAGCACCCCGCCGTACACGCTCTGGCCTTTGTCGGCCTCTCTACTCAGAGCAGCACCTTTCGCAGCTCTCACATTTGGTTCGTCTTCGAACCTGCTGCGCTCTTCACATGTGCTAGCCTTTTCTAAAGCTCTGGGCTGCACCTCACTTATTTGGTCATTGCACTTCTCGTGCGCTACACTTGCGGATGGCCGAATCTTCCGCCTTATTGCCTCGATTTTCTGTTCCAATTGTTTGAGCACCAAGGCGCGTGCTCGATTTTCTTTTTCTTCACTTTCTTTTTTCTGTTTTCGTTCCTCCAACCTTTTTAAAGCTTTTAGCGCGTATCCAATATCATCCTCACTGGAGCTTTCTAAAATTAGCTCAAAAATTTCGAACCTGCTCATTCCTTCCTTAACCTTAATACCCAGGTCTTCACAAATGTACAAAAGACCAACTTTAAGCAGTGTCCTCACCTCCATGATTGCCGTTGTACTTTGGTCCTGCATTTCACACATAATTAGGTCATCCCTACAACTCAAAACTCACAAAAGGTAATCTCCCTAATTCACACACAATCCAGCTTCTAATCAACTCACACTCAAGAAATGAAGCCTGGAAAGTTATAGAAAAGACCAAGCACTCACCACAGCACAGCACCACGTTGTGAAGTCCATCTCACCGCTGCCAACCAGTTGTAAAGGTTGACGAAGTAGGAAGGTCGCTGCAGATGTAACCGGGTGGAGGAACTGAACGCTGACAAGAGGATATGGAAACAGAACATGGGTTTATGGTACTATTTACACATATTTACAGAAGAGAAAGGTTAGTGGTTTCACAAACCACGAGCGTGGTGGTTGAACGTTACATAGTTTAGAAGCGACGTCCAGCACTCTGCGACGTCGTTTATAGCCCTGTCGGGCTCCTCCTCTCCGAGTCGAGCACCAATCACGCACACACAGGTGAGGGGGGCGAGCATGCTCGGTCCACGTGAACACTGCACTGTGGTGGCGCCAGCAGGGCTCTTCCTCGTCGTGTGTGTGCCGTTAGTCGAGAGTTCCCACGATCCTGGCCGGTGGGTCCACCGCACAGCTCGCCCAATTAGCGGGGCGATCTGCGGTGTCCGTCGCAGGTCTCTTTCAGGAAGACGCCTGTTCCTGTTGCCCTCTTCCGTCGTGGCGTCGCAGGCGACACGACGTCTCCTCCTCAGGCCAGCAGGGACAATGCCTAGCGGGCATAGGCAGTCGGCCGGTCGGCTACTTGACTGAGGATTAAAGAAGCGCCGCTCCGCCATCAGCTCTGTCGCTGGTCACGCCAGCTTTCCCGTTGCCCGATGAGTCGCCGAGTCTATTAGTCACCGCTTCTGCTTGAAGGTACGACAAAAGGGTCCGCATTTGAAGGACGGGAACTCGCCTTTGCTTGCTGTTTGGTCTGGATAATTGCTCAAATCTTCGACAGCGTCTGTCAGACTGGGCGCCGAAGGGATTGCGAGCCTTTCCATAGGACCAGCTTACTACAACGGCGACTGCCCAGATGAATTTCCAGGCCAAACTTAACAAGCTACGCGCTCCAACGGGTGCGTGTGGTCAGTCCTTTGCACTGGCAGCGGCTTTGACACTGACGCTCATCGCGACGTTGCGCGGGAGAGAAACCTGGGGAGGCGCACGGCATGCGGTGATGAACCAGTATTTCCTGCGAGAACAAATGCCAATCGCTGCTAATGGCCAATAAGAGGCAGAACACACCGACTGAACACAGAGACCCTCAGTCCGGATTTAGTTAAATCACACGCTGCGAATTTTTATTCTTAAGCAAAGTATACGACAAATCTCCCACTGGCACTACCTTATAGGTCAATATCCAGTGCCTATATATACGGGGTGGCCAGTGAACGGTTTTAAGCGGGAGCATCCATTTCTTTGAAATACCTTACGGAGCCCGTCAGCGTAGTGCAATGGTGAGTGAGGTGACAGGGTCCGTCAGCGTAGTACTCTCATTATAGTCAGTGTCAGTCAGCGTCAGCACGTTCTCACGTTACGTCCACATATATACCCAATAAATTCGACGGGGACAACAATCATGGTAGCTCAGTTGGTAGGGCATCGGACGCTTTATTCGAAGGTCGCAGGTTTGGTCCCAGCCCACAGCAACTTAACTTTTCGTCTACTTTTCTTCCTTCACATTTACATTAAACTTACTTCCATTAGCATCCCCTATACTTTTCTTGGCATGAATGTCTAATAAATGTAATTGTTATTCTGTCTAACAAAGAAACTGAGCCCTTAAACTGTGCACTATAGCTTCCTTCATTTATAGCGAGGCATTTAGTTGTGGCAGGCTTGAACACTTAAGGAGGTGTGCGAGGGCCACGTTTATAGATCTGGAACTTCTCGGGCCGCCCCTAGGGAGAGGGTGGCTGGTCACTGCACCTGCCACCACAGCGCTGCAGTCGTGCCTTGCACTAGGAGAGCGAGAGTCGTCTGCTAGCGCGAAGGATGTCGCTTTAGCTTTTGCGTGCGCGTGAGTGAGAGTTGTGCGAACAGCGCACTTGCCACGCGTTTTGATTTGTGCTCGTTGTAGGAATCACGAATTGAAAAAAAAACCATGTGCCTACTTCGCAGGCATCCGTTTTGCGCAGTAACAAAGTGCTCGCTGTGCCTGCATCTTCCTGTGTTCATTGAATCAAGACCACATCAGTAGTTTACAATTCAGCGAGATAAAAATAGGAATATTAAACATAAAGCACTCGAGCTTCCGTAATATTAGAAGTTGGGGACTAGTAAATTTAGTGGAATGAATGAAACAGTGCCATTCGGCGTCTTTTTTTATAAAGTGGGAAAACGCATCACAAATCGATGAAAAACTGACGTACACATTAATACAGCAACTACAGTGCACTCAAAAGCCTAAGGAATGATATCTAGTCAAAAGAATAGTTCCAAGCATATTGTAACGCGGACTGAAAGAGCGAGGAAGAAGAAGAGATCGGACGCGCTCGAGCGATGGTGATTCGGCAGTGACGGTAGAGCGCTGACATTTTTCATTGTAAATAAACCCATCACATCCGTAACAGCTTTGGTGGAGCGGTGCTGGGTAACTTGCCATCCTGGACCCCGCAGCAGAAGTTCTTCGAAGAAGCAGACGCTTAGCTGGCCTACCTCCGGACAACATCAGCATGAACGACGACACAGCAATCCCATCGACGTCCTACGCTGCTGCATCCACCAGTGCCATCGACACACCACAAGGTGGCCGTCGACCTCGACAACCAGACTACTGGGCACCTGAGCCACGAATTTTCTCAGGTAAAACTGACGAAGACGTGGACGCTTGGCTAAAACACTTCGAGAGAGTGAGCCGCTACTACGAATGGGGCGCACCGGTGAAGCTCGTGAATGTAGTATTCTTCCTTGCCGGGACAGCCTTGCTTTGGTTTGAGAACCATGAACATGTTCTCCCCACTTGGGATATATTTGTTAAGGAACTGAAGGCCTGCTTTGGGGACACGAGTTCCATGAAAAAGAAAGCTGAACAAACGCTGTCACGTAGGGCTCAGTTGCCCGGCGAGACGTGCACAACCTACATTGAAGAAGTGTTGAAGCTTTGCGGAATTGTCAACGCAAATATGTCTGACGAAGACAAAGTCGGTCATTTGTTGAAAGGCATCGCCGAGGACGTGTACAATTTTTTGATAACAAAAGAAAACTTGAACACTCCTTCGATTTTCAGGCAGCAGTGTCGCGCATTCGAGGCGTTGAAGACCCGAAGAATTTTACCCAAGTTCGGGCGCTTGGACAATGTTCCCACTGTCGCAAGTATGGACGTCGCCACCTGCGAAGACATTTCCTACCTCGTACGTCGCGTAGTTCGAGAAGAGCTCGTACGACTTCAAGCAGGTGACGTTCACCACCAATGCTCGTTCGCCGCGTGCCCCGAACCACCTCCCTACTGGATGCGAGAGCGTCACGTCGAAAACCGACCACGCACAGAAACGGCAGATTTTACCCCGCGGCTTCCGTTTTCCCCGACGGGTCGTGGCCACCACCGGATGTCATCATCTCGACGTGCCGCTGCGGACCCCCGACCGTCGTCAACCAGGCCTCTACCAGAAGATTACTATGCTTCATCACAAAATGTTCCTGCGGAGCACGACCCGTCTCCGCGTACTTCTGCCACCTCTGCTCCGGCTAACGTAAGTCGACAAGTCCCCGTTTGCTACACATGTGGTCTCCCAGGGCATATTTCGCGCTTCTGTCCCAGACGGCTGCCTGCACCGCCACGTTTTTCGACGTATCCGGCTCGTATGTACGAAACGCCTGTGCCGCCACGTTTTTCGACGCACCCGCCTCGTATGCACGAAACCTGGACCTCTCACTCGGCCGACCACCGTCCCCGACAGCAATGGCCTAACGAATTTCGCAGCGAGTCCCCTGCCTCCGAGAGAAGCCTGACGCCGCCTCCGACACGGTCCCGCCGGTCGCCGTCTCCGCGTCGTCGGTCACCTTCCCCGCATCAGCTGGGAAACTAACTGGTGCGACCGATGGAGGTGCGGTCGCGGGACGGTCAGTTTTGCCAATTCCTCCTTCTGCTGTGATGTTGATGAACAAAGTGCGTGTGTGTATAGACGGTGTAGATACTCTTGCTCTTGTAGACACTGGTGCTGCTGTTTCGGTTATGAGCCTTCGTTTCAAACATCGTTTCTTGGGTCACAAAGTTATGTTCGCGTGGAATCGTAAAGAAACTTTTCGTGGAGTTGGAGGCGAAACGTTATGCCCTGTTGGTATTTGTTCAGTTGTACTCACGATTGGTGGACAAAATTTCCGAGTTGAATTCACCGTACGGGCTCGCGCAACTCATGACATCATTTTAGGGATAGACCTCCTTCATGAATGCGGCGCTACGCTTGACTGTGGAACTGGAGAGATTCTTCTACAAAGTACGTTGCCCGCTGCAATAGTTGACGATTTTCCGACTCTGCCCATCGATGCTCTTTCGTTGTCTGAAGATGTGACGATCCCTGGTCGGACAGCAGTGTTTGTACCCGTATGCTCTTCTCATGTCCGCTCAGGACCCTGCACTGGACTTGTGGAGCCTGATCATGCAAACGCCATTAAGAAGAATGTGCTGGTCCCACGGTCTGTCCTTACAGCCATCGATGGACATGCTTGCTTGTGGGCACTCAACGCAGCCTCAGAGCCTGTTGTTCTACCAGCCGGATTCAAACTGGGTACGTTCGAGGAGCAGGCCACAATTGACGTGAGAATGGTCTCAGAGTCTCCAGCTATCAGTCAGACTGCGCCCAACTACTCAGCCGAGATTAAACGTATGATCAACAAGTCGTTGCCTTCTTCCGAGCAGAATGTCCTTGAGGAGGTACTTACACGCTATGCGGGAGTCTTTGATTTCGCTCAAAACAAGCGTTGTTCCATGTTGCCCGAATCCCGTATGCACCATCGCATCAACACGGGAGATGCTAGACCGATACGCCAGAAACCCTATCGCGTATCCCCGTCAGAGAGGCAAGTGATCGCCGATCAGGTCAACGACATGCTGCAGAAAGGCGTTATTCAAAAGTCAAGCAGTCCCTGGGCAGCTCCTGTTATATTGGTAAAAAAGAAAGACAACTCTTGGGGATTCTGTGTAGACTACCGCCGTCTCAACGCCGTCACAAAGAAAGACGTGTATCCGCTACCACGCATCGACGATCCTGTTGATTGTCTGCACTCGGCCGCATACTTTTCGTCTGTCGACCTAAGGTCTGGATACTGGCAAATACCAATGCATCCATCTGACAAACAGAAGACTGCTTTTGTCACGCCTGATGGATTATTTGAATTCAACGTTATGCCGTTTGGCTTATGCAATGCCCCAGCTACCTTCGAGCGATTCATGGACTCCATCCTTCGCGGTCTCAAATGGGAGATATGTATGTGTTATCTCGATGATGTAATTATTTTTGGCAAGACATTCCACGAACACAACCATCAGGCTTAGCGTTGTTCTATACTGCGTCAAACAAGCTGGTCTCGTTTTAAACGCAAAGAAGAGTCATTTTGGTGAGCGTCAAGCCCTTGTGCTTGGATATCTAGTTGACAAGGACGGTATACGACCAGACCCGCACAAAATCAGTGCTGTCCGAGACTTCAAGCAACCGACGTCTTTGAAGGATCCACGTAGCTTCGTGGGCCTGTGTTCTTATTTTCGTCAGTTTATCAAAGACTTCGCCCAGCTTGCTCATCCCCTGACAGAGTTGCTCCGCAAAAACACTCCATTTCGATGGACCATTGAGTGTGAGGCTGCTTTCGAGCAGCTGAAGTATTTGCTTACTTCCGGGCCCCTCTTGCGCCATTTCGACCCGGAGGCACTCACGGAACTGCATACAGATGCTAGTGGTATCGGAGTTGGTGCCGTGCTAGTTCAATATCACGATAGCCGGCAGCACGTCGTGGCGTATGCAAGTCGTACTTTGACTAAGGCGGAGAGGAATTATACGGTCACCGAACTGGAATGTCTTGTAGTTGTTTTCGCCGTCCAAAAGTTCAGACCTTATTTGTACGGCCGGCTGTTCAAGATCGTCACAGATCATCATTCGCTTTGTTGGCTTGTCGGACTACGTGACCCGGCTGGTCGGTTGGCTCGCTGGGCCTTACGGCTTCAAGAATATAATTATTCTGTGACCTACAAGAGCGGTCGATGTCACGCAGATGCCGACTGCTTATCTCGTCTTCCATCTCCAACTGTGGATGCTGATGATGATGATTTTGACAACTACCTGGCCGCAATCTCATCCAACTTCCCAAATTTGGATGTCTTTCGTCACGAACAACAGCGTGACCCTTCGCTGAAACCAATGATTGATGTGGCTCGTAGCTCTAAACGCGCCACGCCATTTGTGATTCATGACGCCCTACTATATCACAAGAATTACTCCAGCCATGGTTCCACACTACTACTCGTCGTGCCAGAATGCCTGCGTCTTGCGGTATTCCAAGCCATGCACGATGACATCACGTCTGGGCACCTTGGATTTGCCCGAACGCTTCACCGTATCCGACAACGTTTTTACTGGCCTCGACTCTGGAAGACCACCAAGCACTACGTCGCAAGTTGTGATGTCTGCCAACGCCACAAACAACCTACCACACCATCGGCCGGCCCACTGCAGCCGGTTAAGCCACCGACATCACCATTCGAAAAAGTCGGCATAGATTTACTGGGCCCTTTCCCCAAGTCTACCACCGGCCGCCGCTGGATTATTGTGTGCGTAGATTACCTGACGCGGTATACTGAAACGATGGCGGTTGCTTCAGCCACATCATCTGATGTGTCATGGTTTCTTCTACACTCAATCATACTTCGTCACGGGGCCCCTCGTGTGGTGATAAGTGATCGCGGCCGTCAGTTTACCGCTGACGTTGTCGAAGAGTTGCTACGGCTTTGTGGGTGTCAGTATCGCCATTCCACGCCATACCACCCTCAGACCAACGGCCTCACTGAGCGCACCAATCGTACCATCATCAACATGCTTTCATTGTACGTCGCAGCGGATCACAAGAACTGGGATGCCGTATTACCTTTTGTTACATACGCCTTTAATACCGCGAAACACGAAGTCACAGGTTATACGCCTTTCTTTCTTCTCTATGCTCGTCATCCGCAAAGTTTCCTTGACACCATACTTCAATTTTCGACGAACGAAAATGCCAGTGTCGCGCAGACTTTGTGTCGCGCCGAAGAAGCTCGTCGACTTGCTCGGCTCCGAACTCTTTCCGCCCACGCTCGCGCGAAAGACCGTTACGACGCAAAACACCCACCCGTGACTTTCGCTACAGGTGATTTGGTCTGGCTGTGGACGCCTGTTCGAAAAAAGGGACTTTCCAGAAGTTTCTTTCTAAGTACTCAGGACCGTTTGTGATTACTCAGTGCTTAAGTGACATCACTTACGCTGTCGCGAGAGTGACAGCTCAGAACCGGCGTTCGCGCAAGACGCAAATTGTGCACATTGCCCGATTGAAGCCCTACAACAACCGATCACTTCTACTCGCTCGGTGAGCTTCGTCTGGCCCGGAGGGAAATGTAACGCGGACTGAAAGAGCGAGGAAGAAGAAGAGATCGGACGCGCTCGAGCGATGGTGATTCGGCAGTGATGGTAGAGCGCTGACATTTTTCATTGTAAATAAACCCATCACATCCGTAACAATATTATGTGCTACACTGCAAAAGCGGCGTTTTTGTATGGGCCTTGCACTGTACTATTTGACAATAGACATTTAGGCTGTTTAGAAGCGCCAAGCTACTTACATTTTTTTAATTTATTCGAACATGGCGAAAAGGATAACAACTCACACGGTAAAAGCAAACACAGAACAATTGGGTTGAATAATAATAGCAGAAATTTATTTACACATAAGTTAATAGTGCACTGATTTGTCGGCAGGTTTACTGAAAAGAAGTTCGGTACACTTACTGCGCCTTCTTGCGCTAATTCTGTGCACAAACGGCACTATATTTCTCCAAGCAATGTGCTCATGCGAAGTGTATACGAGCTGTTAAATAATAAAAGCGAATTATTTGAGCAGTAAACTGATTGGTATGCTCGGAATAGCCAACAATATTTGTGCCTGTCTTTACTAGAGCATCTAGCACATCCCAAAAAGTCACCAATGAAAGCTGCCACGGGCACCTTTTATGTGCGAAGCACTTCTTAGTGAACTTTGGCGACTTTGAGCGAATCTATCTATCTATCTATCTATCTATCTATCTATCTATCTATCCCCCTACGACTTTTAGCTCTTCTGGCCGTTTTGATAATGGTATCGATACGCAACTTGATATTGCATAACATGACTTTATGAAGAACGTATTTGATTAGTCAGGACGTGAAAACTATGAGATGCATGTCACGAATGTCATGATGTAGATTTCATGATTCTGCAGCTGTTGTGGTCGTTTCGTTCACATGGCATGTTGCGAAACTCGTAAAGTATGGCATAATTGCATGGCGAATACAAGCGACAGACCCTGACATAAAAATAAAGACATGCGTGTCGTGCAACAACCTTACTACGTGCGATGCTCATGATGCGCTTGCGGCCGTTTTGCTAGCGTCGCATTTATTATTTTTTCACCCCCTTTTCTTTCTTCTTATTTACAGTCCATTGATTCTAACAACTTCTCCTGTACATTCCTTGGCATTACTGTCTGTTAGGTCTCAATAATATTGTGTCAAAACACGGAAAAACGAGCCCTTAGGTATACACTTCTTTCCCTTACTCATTAACGAGGGTCTCGTACTGACAGACTTGGTGTCATTAGGTTGTATACGAGGGACTGTTAATCAGCTGCCCACTCGAAATAAGTTCACGTGCTACGTGACACCACACATGCGCATAAAAGAGTGTTTCACACTCGTCGCTTGGCTTATAGATGGCGCTAACTGACACTCCTACTTCTAAATTCACATATAAACCCCAAAAGATGGATGGAGGGAAGGCCACTGTGATAGCTCAGTTGACGCCGATACACGAGAAAAATTTGGGGCTCCTATCAGAGTAAGGGAAATAAAAAAAGCTATTGATGACCTAAGTACAGGCAAGACGCCCGGCCCACATGGAATTGGGGCGGAGTTTTATAAAGTTTATAAAGAAGACGTGGCAGTTGTGCTATACGAAGTTATCATAGAAGCATACAAAAAGGAAAAACTGCCGCGCTTTTACACGCAGGCGCATACTGCCTTGATTCCGAAGCGAGGGATCTTACCCGGTGGGAGGCGGTGAGGTTGCGCCAGCTCCAAACCGAGACTGTGCTGACCCCATCGCTAGCGCGACACGTGTGCCCCGAACTCTACGTGAGTGAAATGTGCAGTGTGTGCGCGAGCGCGAGAGCCACCCTGGCTCACATACTCTGGGGATGTGACGCAGACAGCGCGGACGGTCCGGTGTTACCGCCGCAAGTAGAACAGCGTGTGGGGTCTACGGAACCAGAAGACCAGCGAAGGGCCGTCCGGCAGCTCGAGGTCGCACTGGCGCTGCAAAGGCGAAAGGGGGACACCCTCAGTAACCCGAGCGGCGCCGGGGCACGAAGGCCTTGAGGTCTAGGCCCGCGTGACATTAGGACTTCTAGTGTAACGTGAGATAGGGTGAACCCCACGCCCTGCGCGGCCGGAGGGAATCCCGCATGCTGGAACCCAATAAAGTTTATTCTCTCTCTCTCTTGATTCCGAAGACAGATGATAGCAGCAAACTTCAATCTGTAACATCATATCGACCTATCAGTCTTTTGAACGCTGATTAAAAACATTCATGATTCATGAAGGTTTTAGCCAGGAGAACTCAGAACATCATTGAAAAGACTGTAGGGACACACCAGACATGCGGCATAAAAGGTCGCAGCATCACAACGAACATACATATAGTAAGAAGTGTACTAGAGATTTGTGACGCCTTTGAAGAACGTATAGCAATCATGCAGATAGATCTACAGAAAGCTTTTGACCGTGTCTCCCATGAAGTATTGTTCAGTGTGTTGAAGCATGTGGGAGTTGTTGACGTAATTTTTGATGGTTTGAAGATGACATATTCACAGTGTGTAACGCAGTTGATAGTCAATAAGCAGCTCAGTGAAGAAATTGAAATACTAAGTTCTATCAGACAGGGATGCCCGGCCTCAGCATTGTTATTCGCCATCTACCTAGAACCCTTTTGCTTATCAATCATTCAAAACTCAAGTGTGCAAGGCTTTCGGTTACAGAACACGGAGAAAATATTACTCGTATATGCTGATGATATGGCAGTACTCTGCCAAGATAGACAAAGTATATGTGAAGTCGTTTACATGGCAAATAAATTTTGTGACAGGACGGGCAGTGTAATTAACTGGCATAAAACAACTGCCTTTTGGTACGGCAATCGGGATGTGAGGCCCGAGGTATACCTTAACGTACAATGGGAAAGCAAACCCCTAAAGTACCTCGGTGTACCCTTGGACAGCTATCGCGACAACGCGGATTATTGGAAAGGTGAAGCAGAAACCCTCAGGCAAAAAACAAATGCCTGGGGTGGTCGGGATCTGTCTATATTCGCACGTGCAACTGTGTGCAACATGTTTTTGATATCAAAAATCTGGTATGTCATGCAAGCTATCTGTATGTCACGCGTCAATGTACAGAAGTTTCACAGGATTTTTGCTGTGTTTGTGTGGAAATCGCCGTGGGAACGTACAAGCCGGTCTTATTTATTCCAGTCCGTTAGCAATGGCGGACTCGGTTTATGTCATTTATTTATTTGACAAGTTGTCTCTCGGTTTATTTTCCTTCGCGATCAAAGAAACAAATTTCTGCAAACAGTGATAAAAGTTAGGCTGTCATCACGCATCCCAGATTTTGTTGTGTCTACAAACAGTGATATGTGCCGATATGTGTCTGGTTTTTTTTTGAGAGAAGTTGTACAGTCTTTTAAGTTTTTGAAAGTGCGCTTTTCGCTGGAATATCTTGCCACTATTAAGCGAAAAAATCTGCACAGGGATCTCCGTGATGTCTCGTTCCCAACACCTTTGTACAGATCCATGTTCAATGGAGGACCCGGACAGGACGTTTTGAAAAGGGTCAAAAGGATGAAAGTAAAAGCAAGGGGCAAAAACTTTCTTTTTTAAATTGCATTCCGGAACTTTCCCCGTAAAGCAGTGGCTATCGGACAAGGGAATCAATGTACCATGGACAACCAATTGTTTACTTTGTAAAACACCTGAGATAATAGATCATGTGTTTATTCATTGCTGGGACGCTGTCTTTCATTGGGACATCCTTCAAAGAACATTGAAAAAAGATCTCCCCATTACAAGCCTTGGCATTCGTTTTCTCTGTGTGGATGAGGACGACGGTATACCATACGACATGGTTATGTTAATTAGCCTTCACAGCATTTGGCAGACCACTATGGCTTACTGACATCTTGACCAGAACATACGTCCTGTCCGGAACAACTTCATTGCAAATATGCGGTATATCCCTGAGGTGTATAAACAAGAAGAAGAACCTCCCAGCTCGCTAACAATGTTAGAGGAATTGTGCAACCAGAAAAAATTTTAATGTGAGCACTTCGGTCAAATATTGGCCCAAGTGTATTTTATCATTCATGTTTCTGTGTGAACACCTGTAAAGAAAAACAGGTAATAAAAAAAACCTGTGATAGCTCAGTGTTAGAGCATCGGACGCGTTATTCGAAGGTCGTAGGTTCGATTCCTGCTCACGGCTGGTTATTTTTTCCACCACTTTCCTGTCTCCTTATTTACATTCCGTTGGTTCTAATAACTTACCCTGTACATTCCTTGGCATTACTGTGTGTTGGATCTCAATATTACTGTGTCAAAACACGGAAAAACTAGCCCTAAGGTATACAATTCTTTCCCTTATTCATTAACGAGGGTCTCGTACTGGCCGACTCGGTGTCATTAGGTTGTATACGTGGGACTATTAATCAGCTGCTCGCTTGTAATAGGTTCACGTGCTACGTGACGCCCCACATGGCATAAAAGAGTGTTTCAATCTCGTCCCTTGGCTTATAGATGGCGCTCACTGACACTCCTACTTCTAAATTCACATATAATTCCAAAAAAGTGGATAGGGGGCAGGCTGCTGTGATAGCTCGGTGGTTAGAGCATCGAACGGGTTACTCGAAGGTTGTAGGTTCGATTCCTGCTCACGACTGGTTATTTTTCACCCACTTTTCTTTCTTCTGATTTACATTCCTTGGTTTTAATAACTTCCCCTGTACATTTCTTGGCATTACTGTCTGTTAGATCTCATTAATATTCTGTCAAAACAAGGAAAAACGAGCCGTTAGGTATGCACTTCTTTCCATTATTCATTAACGAGGGTCTCGTACTGGCAGACTTAGGCTCATTAGGTTGTATACGTGAGACTATTAACAAGCTTCTCGCTCGTAATAAGTTCACGTGCTACGTGACGCCACACATGCGCATAAAAGAGTGTTTCACACTCGTCGCTTGGCTTATTATGGCGCTGACTGACGCTCCTACTTCTAAGTTCACATATAAACCCAAAAAAAGTGAATAGGGAGAAGGCCGCCATGATAGCTCAGTGGTTTGAGCATCGAACGCGTTATTCGAAGGTCGCAGGTTCGATTCCTGCTCACGGCTGGTTATTTTTTCACCCACTTTTCTTTCTTCTTATTTACATTCCATTGGATCTAATAACTTCCCCTGTACAATCCTTGGCATTACTGTCTGTTAGATCTCAATAATATTGTGTCAAAACACGGAAAAACGAGCCCTTAGGTATACACTTCTTTCCCTTATTCATTAAGAAGGGTCTCGTACTGGCAGACTTGTTGTCATTAGTTTGCATACGAAGGACTATTAATCAGCTGCCCTCTTGTAATAGGTTCACCTGCTACGTGACGCCACACATGCGCATAAAAGAGTGTTTCACACTCGTCGCTTGGCTTATAGATGGCGCTGACTGACACTCCTACTTCTAAATTCGCATATAAACTCAAAAAATGGATGGAGGAAAGGCCGCTGTGATAGCTCAGTGGTTAGAGCATTGAACGGGTTCTTCGAAGGTCGTAGGTTCGATTCCTGCTCACGGCTGGTTATTATTTCACCCACTTTTCTTTCTTCTCATATACATTCCATTGGTTCTAATAAGTTTCCCTGTACATTTCTTGGCATTACTGTCTGTTAGATTTCAATAATATTCTGTCAAAACACGGAAAAACGAGCCCTTAGGTATACACTTCTTTCCCTTATTCATTAACGAGGGTCTCGTACTGGCAGACTTGGAGTCATTAGGTTGTATACGTGCGACTATTAACAAGCTGCTCGCTCGTAATAAGTTCACGTGCTACGTGACGCCACACATGCGCATAAAAGAGTGTTTCACACTCGTCGCTTGGCATATTATGGCGCTGACTCACGCTCCTACTTCTAAATTCACATATAAAACCAAAAAAGTGGATAAGGGGAAGGCCGCTGTGATAGCTCAGTGGATAGAGTATCGAACGCGTTATTTCAAGGTCGTAGGTTCGATTCCTGCTCACGGCTGGTTATTTCTCACCCACTTTTTTCTTCTTATTTACATTCCATGGGATCTAATAACTTTCCCTGTACATTCCTTGGCATTACTGTCTGTTAGATCTCACTAATATTGTGTCAAAACACGGAAAAACGAGCCCTTAGGTATACACTTCTTTCCATTATTCATTAACGAGGGTCTCGTACTGGCAGACTTGGTGTCATTAGGTTGTATACGTGGGAATATTAATCAGCTGCTCGCTCGTAATAAGTTCACGTGCTACGTGACGCCCCACATGCGCATAAAAAAGTGTTTCACACTCGTCGCCTGGCTCATAGTTGGCGCTGACTGACACTCCTCCTTCTAAATTCACATATAAACCCAAAAAAGTAGATAGGGGGAAGGCCGCTGTGATAGCTCAGTGGTTAAAGCATCGAACGCGTTACTCGAAGGTTGTAGGTTCGATTCTTGCTCACGACTGGTTATTTTTCACCCACTTTTCTTTCTTTTCATTTACATTCCATTGGTTCTAATAACTTCCTCTGTACATTTCTTGGCATTACTGTCTGTTAGATCTCATTAATATTCTGTCAAAACACGGAAAAACGAACCCTTAGGTATACACTTGCTTCCATTATTCATTAACGAGGGTCTCGTACTGGCAGACTTGGTGTCATTAGGTTGTATACGTGGGACTATTAACGAGCAGCTCGCTCGTAATAGGTTCACGTGCTACGTGACGCCACACATGCGCATAAAAGAGTGTTTCACACTCGTCGCCTGGCTTATAGATGGCAATGACTGACACTCCTACTTCTAAATTCACATATAAACCCAAAAAAGTGGATAGGGAAAAGGCTGCTGTGAGAGCTCAGGGGCTAGAGCATCGAACGCGTTATTCGAAGGTCGCAGGTTCGATTCCTGCTCACGGCTGGTTATTTTTTCACCCACTTTTCTTTCTTCTTATTTACATTCCATTGGATCTAATAACTTCCCCTGTACAATCCTTGGCATTACTGTCTGTTAGATCTCAATAATATTGTGTCAAAACACGGAAAAACGAGCCCTTAGGTATACACTTCTTTCCCTTATTCATTAAGAACGGTCTCGTACTGGCAGACTTGTTGTCATTAGTTTGTATACGAAGGACTATTAATCAGCTGCCCTCTTGTAATAGGTTCACGTCATAAAAGTGTGTTTCACACTCGTCGCTTGGCTTATAGATGGCGCTGACTGACACTCCTACTTCTAAATTCGCATATAAACTCAAAAAAATGGATGGAGGGAAGGCCGCTGTGATATCTCAGTGAATAGAGCATTGAACGGGTTATTCGAAGGTCGTAGGTTCGATTCCTGCTCACGGCTGGTTATTATTTCACCCACTTTTCTTTCTTCTCATATACATTCCATTGGTTCTAATAACTTCCCCTGTACATTTCTTGGCATTACTGTGTGTTAGATTTCAATAATATTCTGTCAAAACACGGAAAAACGAGCCCTTAGGTATACACTTCTTTCCATTATTCATTAACGAGGGTCTCGTACTGGCTGACTCGGTGTCATTAGGTTGTATACGTGGGAATATTAACAAGCTGCTCGCTCGTAATAAGTTCACGTGCTACGTGACGCCACACATGCGCATAAATAGTGTTTCACACTCGTCGCTAGGCTTATACATGGTGCTGACTGAGACTCCTACTTCTAAATTCACATATAAACCCAAAAAAGTGGATAGGGGGAAGGCCGCTGTAATAGCTCAGTGGATAGAGCATTGAACGCGTTATTCGAAGGTCGTAGGTTCGATTCCTGCTCACGGCTGGTTATTATTTCACCCACTTTTCTTTCTTTTCATTTACATTCCATTGGTTCTAATAACTTCCTCTGTGCATTTCTTGGCATTACTGTCTGTTAGATCTCATTATATTCTGTCAAAACACGGAAAAACGAACCCTTAGGTATACACTTGTTTCCATTATTCATTAACGAGGGTCTCGTACTGGCAGACTTGGTGTCATTAGGTTGTATACGTGGGACTATTAACGAGCAGCTCGCTCGTAATAGGTTCACGTGCTACGTGACGCCACACATGCGCATAAAAGAGTGTTTCACACTCGTCGCCTGGCTTATACATGGCAATGACTGACACTCCTACTTCTAAATTCACATATAAACCCAAAAAAGTGGATAGGGAAAAGGCCGCTGTGAGAGCTCAGGGGTTAGAGCATCGAACGCGTTATTCGAAGGTCGCAGGTTCGATTCCTGCTCACGGCTGGTTATTATTTCACCCAGTTTTCTTTCTTCTCATATACATTCCATTGGTTCTAATAACTTCCCCTGTACATTTCTTGGCATTACTGTGTGTTAGATTTCAATAATATTCTGTCAAAACACGGAAAAACGAGCCCTTAGGTATACACTTCTTTCCATTATTCATTAACGAGGGTCTCGTACTGGCAGACTTGGGGTCATTAGGTTGTATACGTGCGACTATTAACAAGCTGCTCGCTCGTAATAAGTTCACGTGCTACGTGACGCCACACACGCGCATAAAAGAGTGTTTCACACTCGTCGCTTGGCATATTATGGCGCTGACTGACGCTCCTACTTCTAAATTCACATATAAAACCAAAAAAGTGGATAGGGGAAGGCCGCTGTGATAGCTCAGTGGATAGAGTATCGAACGCGTTATTCGAAGGTCGTAGGTTCGATTCCTGCTCACGGCTGGTTATTTTTTCACCCACTTTTTTTCTTCTTATTTACAATCCATTGGATCTAATAACTTTCCCTGTACATTCCTTGGCATTATTGTCTGTTAGATCTCAATAATAATGTGTCAAAACACGGAAAAACGAGCCCTTAGGTATACACTTCTTTCCATTATTCATTAACGAGGGTCTCGTACTGGCAGACTTGGTGTCATTAGGTTGTATACGTGGGAATATTAATCAGCTGCTCGCTCGTAATAAGTTCACGTGCTACGTGACGCCCCACATGCGCATAAAAAAGTGTTTCACACTCGTCGCCTGGCTTATAGATGGCGCTGACTGACACTCCTACTTCTAAATTCACATATAAACCCAAAAAGTGGATAGGGGGAAGGCCGCTGTGATAGCTCAGTGGTATAGAGCATCGAACGCGTTACTCGAAGGTCGTAGGTTCGATTCCTGCTCACGACTGGTTATTTTTCACCCACTTTTCTTTCTTCTCATTTACATTCCATTGGTTCTAATAACTTCCTCTGTACATTTCCTTGGCATTACTGTCTGTTAGATCTCAATTATTATTCTGTCAAAACACGGAAAAACAAACCCTTAGGTATACACTTCTTTCCATTATTCATTAACGAGGGTCTCGTACTGGCAGAGTTGGTGTCATTAGGTTGTATACGTGGGACTATTAACAAGCAGCTCGCTCGTAATAAGTTCACGTGCTACGTGACGCCACACATGCGCATAAAAGAGTGTTTCACACTCGTCGCCTGGCTTATAGATGGCATGACTGACACTCCTACTTCTAAATTCACATATAAACCCAAAAAAAGTTGATAGGGGAAAGGCCGCTGTGAGAGCTCAGTGGATAGAGCATCGAACGCGTTACTCGAAGGTCGTAGGTTCGATTCCTGCTCACGACTGGTTATTTTTTCACCCACTTTCATTCTTCTCATATACATTCCATTGGTTCTAATAACTTCCCCTGTACAATTCTTGGCATTACTCTCTGTTAGATCTCAATAATATTCTGTCAAAACACGGAAAAACGAGCCCTTAGGTATACACTTCTTTCCATTATTCATTAACGAGGGTCTCGTACTGGCTGACTCGGTGTCATTAGGTTGTATACGTGGGAATATTAACAAGCTGCTCGCTCGTAATAAGTTCACGTGCTACGTGACGCCACACATGCGCATAAAAGAGTGTTTCACACTCGTCGCTTGGCTTATACATGGTCGCTGACTGAGACTCCTACTTCTAAATTCACATATAAACCCAAAAAGTGGATAGGGGGAAGGCCGCTGTGAATAGCTCAGTGGATAGAGCATTGAACGCGTTATTCGAAGGTCGTAGGTTCGATTCCTGCTCACGGCTGGTTATTATTTCACCCACTTTTCTTTCTTCTCATATACATTCCATTGGTTCTAATAACTTCCCCTGTACATTTCTTGGCATTACTGTCTGTTAGATCTCATTAATATTCTGTCAAAACACGGAAAAACGAACCCTTAGGTATACACTTCTTTCCATTATTCATTAACGAGGGTCTCGTACTTGGCAGACTTGGTGTCATTAGGTTGTATACGTGGGACTATTAACGAAGCTGCTCGCTCGTAATAAGGTTCACGTGCTACGTGACGCCACACATGCGCATAAAAGAGTGTTTCACACTCGTCGCCTTGGCTATATATGGCGCTGACTGACACTCCTACTTCTAAATTCACATATAAAACCAAAAAAAGTGGATAGGGAAGGCCGCTGTGATAGCTCAGTGGTATAGAGCATCGAACGCGTTATTCGAAGGTCGCAGGTTCGATTCCTGCTTCACGGCTGGTTATTATTTCACCCACTTTTCTTTCTTCTCATATACATTCCATTGGTTCTAATAACTTCCCCTGTACATTTCTTGGCATTACTCGTGTGTTAGATTTAATAATATTCTGTCAAAACACGGAAAACGAGCCCTTAGGTATACACTTCTTTCCATTATTCATTAACGAGGGTCTCGTACTGGCAGACTTGGGGTCATTAGGTTGTATACGTGCGGACTATTAACAAGCTGCTCGCTCGTAATAAGTTCACGTGCTACGTGACGCCACAACATGCGCATAAAAGAGTGTTTTCACACTCGTCGCTTGGCATTATTATGGCGCTGACTGACGCTCCTACTCTAAATTCACATATAAAACCAAAAAAGTGGATAGGGGGAAGGCCACTGTGATAGCTCAGTGGGATAGAGTCATCGAACGCGTTATTCGAAGGTCGTAGGTTCGATTCCTGCTCACGGCTGGTTATTTTTCACCCACTTTTTCTTCTTTCATTACAATCCATTGGATTCTAAAACTTTCCCTGTACATTTCCTTGGCATTACTGTCTGTTAGAGTCTCATATAATAATTTGTCAAACACGGAAAAACGAGCCCTTAGGTATACACTTGTTTCCATTATTCAGTAACGAGGGTCTCGTACTGGCAGAGCTTGGTGTCATTAGGTTGTATACGTGGGACTATTA